>CM061532.1:37174426-37774426 GCA_030545055.2 Neoaliturus tenellus
GTAAAGTTTCTCATTCTCGATTTCTGATTACCAGTAGTACTCATTTAAGCAATACGTCAATGGTTTTATATTTTCTGAATATTAAATTTAACAGTTAGAACCAAGATGGCTGCAACGTTTATATCCCTAGTGTTTGAGAGCGTTTAGCGAGACCACGGCAGCCACGGCGGCGGAGGTGGAAGCGGTCTGGCCCTGGCCACTCAATTAGGCTACAGCACGTCCAACCCCGACCACATCCGTCCAGCGGTCTCCTCTGCTTCCGTCTGTAACGCTCGTTTCCGGTCCTCAAACACATACCCTAACACATCTAAACGTTTAATACAATGATTTGGTATGGGCTAGAAGTTATTGTTTCATGACTGGGAATTTTTTAGTAGTTGTTGTTTGCGTCTGAACTTTCAGGATTTTAATTTCAATCTCATTGCCTTATTGTTTTACTCTAAAAGTATAATTTTCGGTGAATACCTTGAGGTGCGACGTAATAAATTATCCTGAAGGGGTTAAAGGAGTAATAAAAATCAAATGGATCATCTTATGCTCTTTCGGCCAAGCTTTTTTTTGTATCATTACATAGAAAACAACATCGTCAGCCATGCTAACAATCCATACAACTGTATTCAATACAGTTGTACAGTTCAATACAGTTGTACAATGTACAATTGTATCCATACAATTTGTATAGGCATTGGCTGTAGTGAAATAGCGGATAGCATAGTAGTTGTGGTGTAAAGCAGTAGTGGGTGTGAAGGAAGTGGTGGTATAAAGGAAGAAAAAGCCTAATGAAAAAGGCAATCACTTAAATCAGTCTTAAAATAAGGTATACATAGAAAATATTGTCCTACAGAATATAATAATCACTGTTACGTAATAATAATAGATTTACGTACTATGTTCATTAAATCTATTAATGACTTTCAGTTTTTAATTTTGTTTGCGTCCCTGCATGGTAATTATGGTACATTAAGCTTTTTACTGATTAAAACCCCTAAAAAGGTTAGGCCTGCTGTAAACTACATAACGCTTTTGAGTGGATAGTCCTCTTCAATACACCTCTGACTTAAAGTGGATGAATTCGCCAGTTTTTATTTTGTCACTATTAGGCTTACATTGTTAAACATTCCAACAGTATATATTTTTAGTTTTTGGGATCCCTGAAAACTAATGAAAAATGTAATTTAACGAAGGCCTTCAGAATAATTACGTCTCACTAAGCAACTGTTTACAGAAGCAACATCTGTTTATTCTCTGCTCCTAATGAAACAAGTCAACAACGTTGTTACTTCACTCTGCCTTGCCTTGTCTCACCTTATTATGAACTTCCGTGTTGATTTCGGTTACTTGACAATTCACCACTATTAGAAACAGAGCATATCACAATGTGTTATAAAATTTGATTAATATATCTCTACAGTTTGGGTTTTCTTTTTTCTGATTTTTAACGTATTTTAAACAGACTTGGGGATCAAACTGGAGACTTCAAAATTACGACGTAAGGCTGAATAACTATTTCACTACTTAGTCATCGTAATGCTCGTATACGAGTATATAGTTCAATAATAATAATGAAAATTTGCATACCTTTAACCAAAAGTTTCAATTTCGGTGGAGGAATCTCCTAATATTCTGGAGCACAAAAGGTGTTCACATCGAGCCACTAACATGGTTTACATGAAGTTAAAACACAAATATAAAAAAGTTGAAGGTCGAGCTTTTATAACGTCACATGCTAACCACAATGAAACATGATTTTAATTAGCATAATAAAAATTACCTTATCCTCATAAAAACACAATTTCTATGAGACCTTGAGGATTTGATTGATTTATACTCCACATTGTTGGTATAAAAGTTTTAAGTTTTGTATTCAAAGTAACATAAAAATGATTTTTATTAAATGTTAACAAAAAACACTTATGTTAACAAAAAACTCCTATGGCTCGAAGCGTCTTTTGCTTGCAACAGGGGTTAAAACTGTTGAATGAAACGTAAGAACCCGTTAATTAGTCTAAAAATAATACAAGATGCACTAAGTAAAAGAAGCTTTTAAGTTTATGCATCTCCATAAACTGTTGTAATTTCTTTGTATAAAATTGAAAGATTTCCAATATTTTAATGTTAATGCTCCTAAACTGTCTGAGGTATGAGATGAGGATTTTTTTGTGTTATTATTATTATTTTTTTTAACCAGTCAGACCCAATGCTAATAGAGCTGGGACAACACATTAGGTTAACTCTCTTGGGATACATTTAAAATTTATTTTATTGAGTAAGATCTTTGATTAAAACTATCAATTATTGTACTACATTCTTAAAAAAAAAAAAAAAAAAAAAAAAAAAAAAAAAATACCTATTACTCCTAATAATTTGAATCTGAAAACAATTAAAATTTTTAACAAAGTTTCTTGTACGGTATACATATAAATAAACTTTAGGGATATTATTTACTTTGTATGTTATACGTGATGAAATCTGAAGAAAGGATAGATGCCGAGGGATACATGCTGCGACTACCACAAGAGCTAACCGAAATCATTTGTGTTATTTTTATTGGAGTGCTATAACATCATTTAAACATTTACGATACCTCCAACTGAGGTTCATATAACAAATATTCGTAATTAATAAAAGAAATAAAAATTGCAAAACTTAGTATTACGAAACACATAAACGAGTAGACAGAAAATGAGACTCATAATGAGATAGAGATGTCTCTAGAGACATGGCGAAGAGTATGGGAGAACGAAACCTGCAGATGTTGCTATCGCAAAGTAGGGTGAGCCAAACATAGATTAGGAGAATCTACAACTCGCATGCATCCTTCCTTTGTTTGTTATCAAACACATATTTTTAAAGTTGAACTTTTTTATATAATCTTTGTTGTAGTTTGTTAGAACTCTTTGAGCTCATATTTGGTAAAAAAAATATAAACCATTAAATCTAAGCTCGCGAAAAGCATGAAAATGTGTCCTTGAGTTTATTACTCTAAGTGGGAGTAAGAAGTTCGCTTGGCAAATCAAGTCTAATTGAAGAATAATTTTTTAAAGCAATAATACCTTTAAAAGTTGAACAGATGAAAATTATTGCTTATAAAACTAAAGTCATTCCTCGAATAAGTGGACACTTAAATGTTTGCTCTGGTTGGATTGTACTACAAATGAAGAATAAAAAATAATGAAAATAATAAAAACCAATCTGTTGGAATCTAGTCAGGTATGATGTCGTATTAAATTTTATTGAGAAATTACGTGTTAATTTAATAATGTTCGTTACAAAACGATTTAACTGTTTTAAACATTTGACTGTTATATTTGTTTAAATAACAGTTATCTAGAATGTTTACAGAAAAATAAAATAATCGTGTAAATTAAACAATAAAATTTAAGTTTAGACCATTGTGGCCATTCTCATTTTTAATGCTTTCGAAATTTTAGTATGCTTAAATTAATATAATTAAGTTAATACAGTATCAGTAATAAATTGCTATTCAAATCCATGGTGGAAGAAAGATGGTGTGTGCATACGAATATTTCCATTATCCCTGCCGTGAACTGTGACGTCACCTTTGGGCTACAGCTGAGATTTTTAACATTGACTCTTATGGAGCTAACCGGTATTTTTTTATTTAATTCGATTTCCTCGGCGTAAAACACTTTAAATACGCAAAAAGCACCCATCACCGTAATCTGCATTAAATTCTGATTAAAACTATGGTAAGTTGTTTACAGATTTTATCTTTTATATAATTTATTTTGCCTTATCAAAGTAGCGATATAGTTTCCTCGGCATCAGGCCAATGCGTACAATCCCAGTTTAACACGGATTTTCCGATTAACATTACTTGGTAATATTACATTTTATATATCATTGTAATCTACGTTAAATGCCGAATAAATTGATATAAGTTATATATCGTTTAAACAGTGTTGGTTGGTTACATTTTCGAGATGATATACATTGTTTTTTTAATTTTAACATTTTACGAAAACTAACTTTCCATATTGCTTTTACTTAATTACCTGGGTCTAAAAAATTTAACATTGTTAAAATATATATCCGTGTAATATGCATTAAACGCTAAATCGATTTAATTTTGAGTATATTTTTATACTCTGGATAATCTGATTCGGCTTAGAAAAATAGCTTTAACTTTCGACTGGCAGCAAGATTGTGTGCATTATCCAATTTCAACATGATTTTTCCGATTTAGGTCGCTTGAAATATAAAAACACTAGGCCTATAGAGCTGGCATTATAGCTCGTTTAATTAAAAATGTATCTTTCTTAATAATTTTGGGAATAATCATTATGTGATTCTAAAGGTACCCGCGCACTACGGCGGCACGGCACGGATCGCAGTTTTTAATCGCAGTTTTTAGAGAGGATGCCCGCACTAGCGGACATCCGGCCTTCCTCCCTTATAGGACATATCGGCACCTTGCGTAAAAAGAGATCATCAGTATTTGATGAGAGTTGGTTAAATAATATGCACGTAGCTGAGGCACAATAATAATAGTAGCACGTAGGCCCTATTATTTCCGACTATTAATGTACTGGGAATGTCTCATAACGTTACACTTATAGTACTTACCCATTAGAACTATTTATTTTAATACACATATCCTTATTACGTTTTTTAACAACTGAATTTGTCATTGCGTTGAAATGGGATAATGTACACAAACCTGCTGCCAGTCGAAAGTTATAGCTATTTTTCTAAGCGGAATCGGACTATCCAGAATATAAAACTATACTTAAAATTAAAATCGATTTAATACAACTTTAATGCAGATTACACTGATTCATATTTTATCAATGTTAATTTTTTTAGGCCCAAGTAATTGAGTAAAAGCAATATACAGAATAAGTTAATTTTCGTAAAATGTGAAAATAAAAAAAACAATGTATATCATCTCGAAAATGTAACCAACCAACACTGTTTAAACGATATATAACTTATATTAATTTATTCGGCATTTGACGTAGATTACAATGATATATAAAATGTAATATTACCAAGTAATGTTAATCTGAAAATCCGTGTTAAACTGGGATTGTACGCATTGGCCTGATGCTGAGGAAACTATATCGCTACTTTGATAAGGCAAAATTAATTATGTAAAAGGTAAAATCTGTAAACAACTTACCATAGTTTTAATCAGAATTTAATGCAGATTACGGTGATGGGTGCTTTTTGCTTATTTAAAGTGTTTTACGCCGAGGAAATCGAGTTAAAGCAAAAAAATACCGGTAAGCCATAAGAGTCAATGTTAAAAATCTCAGCTGAAGCCCAAAGGTGACGTCACAGTTCACGGCAGGGATAATGGAAATATTCGTATGCACACACCATCTTTCTTCCACCATGATTCAAATCAACCTGTTCTGTATCGAGGTATATCCAGGACTGAGGAAAACTGCTGTAATGTAATAGACAAGGGCTGTTTCATTAGCAGGTAAAACGATGTAAAAATTAGGTACCCAAAACGTCACTAGCCTGATCAGCTGGTACATGTTATTCTTATGGACATCAGATTGATTACGTCACCGGCCTGACTCAAAAGCGGCATTTTCCAACATCAAAGGAATGAAACAGCCCTTCTTTTGTCCATATGTTCTCCGCAGTCCTATGTATATCTTAAAAATACTTGCTAATAATAGTAGTTTTCATCACTGTTAATAGTTATCATAGTTAACACCTGTTCATTTTTACTGTGCCCTTACCTCAAAGATCGTGTTTGTCGTAAAATATCTTGCTAATCAAGGTGTATATACACCTTGGTGCTAATCCCATACGGATAAATAAAATAAATAAAAACCCGCTTGTAGACAACTTTTCAAAGGTAATATTTAGAGATAAATTAAATTTATCAGCTGTTCGATTAAAATAAAAATTAAGACAAAATCTACAAAAAAAGAAAAATATATCACAAACATAATATATATATATATTCATTACTAATGGTAATAAATAAAACAAAAACCTTTTAGAATTTTCTTTAATTTTTAAAATTGAAGTTCTGACTCTAAAAAAACAACAGATTTATCACCACAGATTAAACTCATTTAAATGTTTTAAATTATTGATTACTTTTAAAATTAAAATTTTTAATATGGTGAAAACTAGATTAAACTTTAAATATAGTTTAAACTTTAAACTATATATTTATAGTTTAAACTTTAAACTAAATACTTATATACTCATATTACTTAGGCAGAAAGTGTTTTTCTATGCTTGTTTGCATTTCAGAACTCGGCTTGCCTTTGTTGTATTACGCGATTACGCACACAGGAAAGCCACTTTTATCCTCACGATGTAAAATACTATTTTGCGCTCAAATAAAGTTTTAAATGAGTAGATATGTGATTGTTTGATTTTTATAAAACAAACTTTAAAAAATTTGTAAAAGTTATGAAAATAATAATCATTATAATGGTTTGGCGAGACTTTTAAACAACAGCAGGATAACCATTTATAAATTACATTCTTCACCAACGAGTGTAGTGAAGAATTTACCACTAATTTGATGAACGAAACACTAAATTAAGTTCGTTTGCCTAAAAGACTAATAAATATTCAAGTTACCGTAAAATAAATTTTCTTCTAGAATGGATTGCTTAATTCAATAACCTAACGAGAGCTGCTCAGAATGTACGAAGTTTTGCAATATCATTCCAGGCAAGTTGAGCAATCTTCTCGCCAAGATAAAGTGATGAAATATTTTTAATTAGTTAAAGAGCCTTAGAGCTCAGGTGAACTTTGAAGGCATTCAACATGATATGATATGCCTTCTTAACAACAAGACTGCTAACAATAGCATATAATTTGAATACACATTTTGTTTATGTATTTATTTTTCTTTTCGTTTGGTGCGTTTTCTCAGGGGTAAAACAACTTACCGACGTGTCTACCCCGTACACCTTAGGGACACATCAGGTAATTCTTACAATCTCCTAAGATATGTTTTTCCAAACTAGCAATTTTACTTTCCCCTCTCAGCGCACACTATTGAAATCGTACATGGAGGTAAACCATTTATTGTTACAAGCATTAATAATTTCATTTCGGCCTAGCTTACCAAGAGAAGTTTAATTGTTCAATTCAAGGGGGTCAATAAAAAATATATACTTTTCAGTACATCCAGAAAAACAATTTTTTCCAAAAGAAATATATACTTACAAAGAAACAATACAATTTCATTGTTATCATCTTAAACATTTTCTAGGTGCCCCAAAATTCACACGGTATACATGAAGCTCTGATCGGTAGTTTCCAAGAGTATAAACTCTAAAAAAAAACCTCGTAAAACACACAATGTGAAAAACATTATTTTGGTCCTGGCTTTCATAGTCTGGGTTTGACCTTGACTTCATGCTGTTCTGTTATGTTATGTTAGAAATACAATTTTAACCCGACCAATACAAATAAACTTCTTGGACTCTAAATAGCGCTCATGAAGAGTATGAGCGGTAAAGAGTTAATAACCTTGGGAAAATCTGGTCAAAGATCGATACATGTACCCAATTTATGTCTGCCATTTGACGTGTGGAGCACTTATAAAGTATTTATAAATGTTCTCATTTTAATAATACTTTGGATATTTTTTAATAACCAAATTTGAAAAAGCCTTATTTGAGCGAAAGAAAAATGTGTTAAATGAATTTAAAGTTTATATTCACATGAATTAATTTTTTAACATTTCTATATAACTAAGTTTATACGACCTTAGTGGATAAAACGTAACAGAAGGGAAGGGACTCTTAGGACACCTATGAACTTAGGACACCTATAATTCCTCCTGGTATGAAACCCGACATTTTAGTAGGCATACTTTTACCGGTTTTCGTCAGCTGTTTTCAGCAATTGTTTGTTTGGATTTTAACTCCACTTACCAATGTTGAAAACGTTTTAATTTAAAATCGTGGTTTTAACTAAATACTATTTTTTCTATCATAAGAGACTTGTATCAATAAAGTATAATGATAATAATCATACTCCTACAAAAATTATGAGAATCAGATTTTAATAAAAGCCCTACCCTTAGTTGAAATTTGATATTCGCCTATTAGAATAACATGTGGGATTGGGTTGAGCATTTTAAACGTTTACGTTAAGCTGTGCCATAAATGGTCTAAGTGTAGTTTTGGGTGATCACTGATGATCACGATATTTCATTGGTCCAGTGTAATTTGATTTTGAACTGAACATGGCATTTTAACAATGAAATGTGCTAGTGTTATTAGATAATTTGAACTAATCTTTAAAATACATTTTCCAGGTATATTCTGGTCCGAACTAAATGTCTAGGTTTTGAGCAACATGAACACTAGTTATTTTTATTCCAGAAAAAAAAACAAGGTTCGATCAAGTTTGGAGGAAATCGCTATACTGTAGCAGTGTTTATACGTACAATCAAACTTTACATATATTAGGATATATGATTTTGGGAGGTGTTTTCATAACTAATAATCTGTTCAGTCATCACAAATCATACGTAATTTTATTTACAAATGATGAGCTAAAAATGTACATCAAAGATATTATTTTCAATTGACGTTCTTATAATATATACAACCAATTTCATCATAATCATTCATTAAAAATCTATTATAGGTTCATTAAAAAACCTACTTTGTGAAAAATATTACAATAATATTATCATAATACCAATAATTTATAACAGAATTTTTAGTTCGTCGGAAATTTAGTACTTTAATACTTACGGATAAAAACCATGGTAAAGTTACTTTGGGAGCTTGTGTAGAATGTCGGAAATGCTCTTAGAGTGAGGAAGCTCAACTTGAATTATTTGCCTTTGCAATAAATTCACTTTCAGGCAGAAGAACTACAAGATAAATATTTACATTTAATGAACATTATGATAACTATAAAAGATTTTCAAATAAAGGAATACAGTGTCAGCGAATAAATAAAGAAACAAAAACATCTAAATTTCAAAGTTATTAATTTAATGTTCTAAGTAATATTTTTATTTTTATTTTTTATCAACCTTGAGAAAAAAATGGATGGCCTGAATACCATTAACAAAATCAAGATTGAAAATAGCTATTTTTTTTAAATGATCCTCTGTGGGAGGGGACTGAATGTGGTGGGAAGGGTTTTTTTATCCTTACTAATATTCCATTGGCTGAATCCTATATAGACTTTTATTGGTTTTTAGTGGTTTTTGTTTTATTTCTATGTAGCATACCAACTGGTAATTTTATATTCCGACATATTGTAATATTATTCGTAGCTTTTGATTTTTAATCAGTTTAATAGATTAGAATTGTATTTTTTAACAAGGAATAAGTGTGGCTTAAAATTTAATAGCTGACTAGGAGTCACTGAAAGACATTATAAGTTACTAGGGGTACCTGTGCAGCGCGATGCGCTGCATGTTTCATAGTGCTTGGTGATCACTATGGTAATTTTTGTTTCATGGTAATTTACTTATAAAAAAACTTACTTATTTACTCATACTGCGAATTAATTTCTATTTTGACAGCGTTTGATCAATCTATGTTCTTCACTTATTTTACAACTTTTTACTGTGATATAGTGTTGAAATTTTGTGGTTTCCGTAGGTGTTTTAATACGTGCAAAAATGTGCAACAAATTTAAATTTCTGTTCAAATTTGTTATAGTATAACAGTGAGCCAATTTTTTTGTTGGTTTACACCAACAACCATAACTTTTCCTAGTTCACCAGCTGTTTAAAACTTCATGCCCAAATTTAAAGTCTTGCTTTAATTTTTGTAGGCTATACTTTTTGTTGTTGTTTTAATACCAATATGTCAACCAATAAGCTATGTTAAAATAATTTCAACTTTCAAATGTGTTTTTAGACATCAGAGGGAATGTGCAATATCACAGTAGACACTTCTCATATAATATTATGGAGTTGTGTGACAATTCAGATAATTTCTTCTATTCATCTTTGCATATGTGTTGTCTGCTTTACTATCAGCAGCGGTTTCATTTAGAAATGCAATGAAAATTATTCCCCATTTTCATCTTATGGACAAAGAACCAACTTTAAGTACTTTCCATACCCTTCAGAATAAAATATCACAAATCTTAAACCTTTTTGCAAAACTAGGAACTGGGGAGAATTTATTGACACCTTAAGCGTTAAATTTGGCCCAGAAATCAGGGAGGATTTGTGTTAACCTTTCTCAAAGGTAATTTACCGAGTTGCTTTGAATAAAAAATAAAATACAGTGTAAATCAAATTACACTACATTATTTCATCAATCGATCTTCATCACTAATTCCCCAACTTCCCAATGTGATAATGTTGAGATTTGGTAGTTGTTCTTTCAGATCTAAATTAGCTAGGATTACATGATGGTTCTTATGCCGATTTGTCCTAGAGCCTCTTCATAAAAACTCCTATAAAATTTTGAAAACATTTACTGATGTTGGATCTAGATAGTTCATCACACAAAAACGTAATGACAACAAAAGGAAAAGCAATATTTAATTACAACTCCCCGGTCCTGTATGAGTTTTGCAGCACTCATTGAGACTGTTTTTGTAGTTTAGTACTGTATGAGTTTGTGGTCGACATAGTTAATTAGTTAAGTCCACACTATTGCAATTTATAACGAACTAAAACCTCTTTAACCTAACTTTCCATGGCATTGCAGGATTTAAATACACAAAATTTAAGAAAATCTACATTTTTGTTGGTGTGGTCCATTTTATTTTGATGGGGCATTTATATTTTTGTTAAAATTTCTCTTTATACAAACAATTTTTGCAATAAGCTTGTTATCTATAGGCCTACTGGAGGGAAAACACTTTTAAATGTTGTCTCAAGGTATTTTAATATGTTCTGCATACATTCTACTTAAAATTTCTACATTAAATAATATCAAAGTAAACAGATTATTATTAAATTTAGACAAAAAACTAACTATTCCTTTTCCTATCACACATCATTTTGAAAACCAATGTGAATATATTTAGTGTTTTAATTTTTGTTAACTTTCGTTGTTGTTTGGATACAATCTGATAACCCATAAGAACCACGTCAAAAATTTCAATTTCCAAACTTGTTTATGTACAGGAAAATTAAATTTTTTGGGGTTAAGTTACTTAAGTAGTATTTTTTGTGTTGAAATACACATAATTAAAAAGTTCAAGCAAAATCTACATGCTACATTTTAAGGGAAAAGGCAAAACACACATTTTATTCCACACAATTGACACTCCTTGTATTAAAGTATGGAATTGAGTTGATATTTCAGTAGTAGTTCAACTGCTTCTATTCAGTTAATTTTTAACATGTGTTTGTTTGTTATATTATCAACAGCTGTTTTATTTTGTAATTTAATACCTACAAATTGTTCCCCATGTCAATCTTATGGACAAAAAATGAACTTTGAGGGCTTCCCGTGAACTTCAGAATTTATTAAAATATAAAAAATCTAAAACCTTATTGCAAAACTACAAACTGAGACCATTCTTTTGACACCTCAAACTTTAAAATTGGTCCAGAAATAAGGGAGGAGTAGTGTTAACAAAAAAGGGCATCACGTATTATATATATAGATATAAGACGTTGTTTAGAGAAATCTGCTTATCGAACATGTTTGTCACAAGTTAAAATTTTTTTTACAGTTTAATTCTCTTAAATAAATATAGAGGAAGATTGTGTTAAAAACTACCTTGAAAATTTTCATTATAAGAATGATTTTCATTCTGTGAAAAATAACAGATTACATTTAAAGACTTTTAATTTTAGATGTACATTTATCCTCAGTTTAAATGCGTAACTAAACTTTTATGTTTTTAATGATCTTTGAATACAAAGTGCAAAACCTTTACACACCATGCACTAAAGTTAAAAAAATAAACAATTATTAAGGGCGTCAGAGAAGTTCGTGGTAATTTCACTTCATTAAAAGTTTAGATTGAATTTACTTGAAAAAGGCAGAAAGGGTTATATAGTATACATATATATATTTTTGCAAAAGAAAGTTGTTTAAAACTAAGTTTGATACACCAAACAAAGTATTTATACAGTCTAAGTACAGTATATTTAACCTTAATGGAAAAGTCAGTTCCTTTATCAAGGCAAAATAATTGAGAAATTTTAAAAATATTTTCATTGAGCAAATTGGAGCATCATGAAACAGCTAAGCTGCAAGGAAGGAGTATAAAATTGTAATTTCTAATTGACAAATAAAACAGAATTGGACTGTGAAGGTTAACCAAGTATAGTTTTGCGTTAGAGGTACGTTCTTTTGAAAAGTTCAATTATTTTGATATAATTAATATGTATTAATCATATTGTGATAAAAGATATCTGACACAACTAGAAAGGTCTCAAGGCCTCAAGGCGATTTTGTCCTTGATCGAAATTCCTTAAATAGCTGAACAGGCTTTTAAACAGACAGTTTCCTCTCAACATTTCATGGTCATTCCTCTCACGAAGCCTTTTCACGACTTGCTCGTTAGCTTTTATTGCAACTTTTTTTTCTAATTGTAAGGGTTCTGATATAAAAAAAATAACACTGTTATAAATGTGTAAAACACTTGCTTAGCCTGGTGCAAGTATGGTATGGTATAGAGAGTCCCAGTCACATGCCACACCTACTTTTTTTTACAAATGCCCACAGGAATTAAAACGATTTGAAAAGTATGCTATAAAAGGTCTTAGAATTTTTTTGTGGCTAAAATTGAATATTGACTTAGTACCGTTATGAAATACAATGATTTGAAAAGTATGCTATAAAGTGAAGCAATTCTCCTTCGACACAATTGTTTTATGAGTACTCTGCATAGTTAAATGTTTAAGGTTTTCCTAATCTTAAATAGCTTAAGCAAACTGTTACTGTAACTGTTAACGTCAAACCGTTAACTTCTATGGTTACAGCTTGGAGTCAAAGGAAGTATGTTACTATGTAAACACGATGTCTCGCTCCCCAAGTTGTCCCTAGTTCAACTGTACAAATCGACAAGCTGTATCTCGAAAAATACCCCATTTCTGCAACATGTCACTGCAGGATTAAATTTTTATAAAAAAAACTTTTTATCGCAAAACCTATCTCTTACAGAAAAAGTGATTGAAGTGGGACTGGTTTCTCAGATTTTTAAGAAACACATAATAAGATATACCTTTAAAACATGAATATAAGATACATACTCTATGCCTTTTTTGAGAAACTATATTTTTTATTAATTAGTCAAAAGCTAAAAAAGCAAATTTTGTTGGTTATAAACATGCAATAAGTAAAAATAATGGTAAAATCAGTTTCATAGATTTTATCCTTAAGGATATTAGATATTTTCAGTCTTAAACACGTTAGACGGCGATTATCTTACCTAACTTTCTAAAAAGGTTCTGAGTTTTTTGAAACCACAATAATTTTTCTACTATGAAAATCGACGTGATTTTGCAATAAGGACGAGTAAAAATGTAAAACTAAATTCTTTATGATAATTTTCATTTAGTATTTTTTTTTTAATACAAATATTATTTTTATTACTACATTGGTAATCTTGAAATACACATACAAAAATTGAGATTTTGACTACAAGAGCAGATTATACAAATAAAATTTATAACGAATGGAATTTTTTTTGTGATTCAATTAATACATGTTCTAACTTGATTTACCTTCCATCCATGGATAGTTGTCATATTTTCATATATTAGTGAATTCTAGTAATTTGTTACTAAGCGAATGAATTATTACAGCGTTTTAACTGATTTGTTAACCTCTTATATGAAGAGGCCATAACATAAAAAGTATATTTCTTGATATTATACTGTTTAACTCAACCCGTAATCAGCTTAAATATATTATAAAACAAATCTTAAGAGCTACTAAAAGCTTGAACACTTCTTTAAATACTTATAACTTAACCCATTAACTTAATAACCTTATCCTTAACTTAATTATTACACATTTTTATCATCCGTAGGCGCTCAGGATTTTATCTGTGCAAACAAATTACTTGCTTTATGAGCTCTGATATCATGATTATGAAAATTAAACACGATTTTAATTTTAATTGCAATTGACTCAGATTATATCATGAAACTGCTGTATTTATTTTATTATACAAGACAAAGTTTTGTGTGCCCTTGCTGCTAGAAAACAAAGCGGCCGCATAGGCCTGGCTTCTGATTAGTTCCGGCGCAGTTGTCTTATCTTGTTATAAGTTCAAATTGAGTTCAAACTCGGCGTTTATAAGAAAACTTATTATTATTTCATACTAGACTACGTAGACAAAATTCTCTCTCATAGAGAACTTCATAGTATTTATGGAAACTACAATTTATAATTGTTTCGATAAACATTACATATTTTTTACTGGGGCGAAAAACGTTAGTGACAAAAGGAGTAAATAAACAAACGTAAAGTTACAAATAAATAGGTAACGTTTAATGTTAATAACAACGTCAATCAAGCACCTTTCGCCTCGGCAGCGATGTGTTTCCGTGGCAATAAACTAGTGTAGTGTTCGGTCGCTCATTTGTCACGAACCCATTACGGTTACACGGCTGCTGCTTTGATTGACTCTTTGGCTTTTATTACTTGCAATTAATTGTTTCCTGGCGTTGACGATAATCCGACGTGAGCTTTATAGCTATATTGATACACTCGCTATACATATTTATATCTACATTGTCGGATTTGTAGGCATGGATTTTTGGTGAATTTTGTATGGCACAAGTAAGTGACCAGTAAATAACATTTGCATTCCACATAAATGAATACTGACTGTAGTAAAAAGCCCCTGTTTGCTATAAATCTCGGATTTTTGATATTATTCCATCGATGATCTGTTAATTTATTTAATCAGATCAATCTCTCATAACATTTTCTCTTTCCTTGCTTTATTGCTATCTAGCTTTAAAACTAATTTTCATTTTCACTAAGCAGGTCACTCGATTTGTAAAAAAATACTATAAATTACACTTCCTAATAGCCCGTCAAAAGTGACGGTATTTTTTATGATGATTATTCAAGAATGTGATGGGTTAGAAAGGTTGAATGGGTTACAAAATTTATCAGAACCCTGACCACATAGTAAAAACTTAAATCTTTCCATTTATTTAGCAATGTGAAAAATTAAAATATTTTTTATAAGTTTATAAATAGTTTATTATATTCTACTTACTATCTTAAATAATTTTACAATTATTTAATTTCTGTTGTCTTGCCAACTATTGATATAATTATGAATAAAATGTTTTTTGGGTTTTTAAAAGGCTTATTTATTTTTTATTTTATTTTTTGTTTTCTTAACTTAATGTTAAGTTAAGAAAACAAAAAATAAATAAGCCTTTTAAAAACCCAAAAAAGCATTTTATTCATAATAAATATGGCTTATTTAAGTTTAAGATCAGAAATATTGATTTAATTTTGCTAAGAGTCAAACTTAATTTGCCATAATCTGGATTTTTTTTTATATAATTTGCTTAATACTCGAGAATACCATTCAGACCAAGTGTTTCTTCAACCTCTGACAACAAGAATTTTTGCCTCCTTACGTTCTTGTTGTTAAGTTTGTTAGATCCAAGCATAGTCTGACGTACCTATTAGTTTTTGGTACCACCACTAAAGCTGAGCTCCAGTCCGTGGGATCTTCCGCAGGATAATTCAAACATGCTTTCAAGTTCTGACTTGACTTTATCACGCAAAGGGTAGAAAGAAGTACATTTAAGTGCTACTGGACATACATTGTCCTCTACGTCAATCGTATAGTTGGTTTTTTACCATCACTAAAACACTATTTAAAATGTTTTAGGTCGCCATTCCAATAAAGGTATAAAGGTATTGTTTATACTAGTGAGAACAATACCGGTAAACCAATTGTAAAAACATGTAGAAGCAGAAGCCTACATGACCTTAAAAGGATAAAAGTAAAAGGATATAAGGACGTTAAATGACTCAGTTATAACAAAAATTAATGTATTAAAATACGGTGAAAAAGTATTTTACAATCAAAAGATTATGCTTAATTTTTAAAACGCAAATCTTATTAGTTATAAAATATAGTTATAAAAACATATGTGTAAACAAATATTAATATACAGCCTAACTCCTAAGTTTAGATACATGAATTCATTCATTTATATTTAATAAACTCTCTCTATAGCATAGTAACCAAAATTTTATTAAAGCATCAGCGGTTATTATTCTACTGCTTTAAAAACAACTGCAACATTAAATGTCCTTCATTTCATTTGTGTCTGAAAACTTATCATAGAATTTAAGTTGTTTATTTACTTTACAAAATACTTTCAAATATCAGTGTAGGATATGGATCACCTGGAGCACTAAACAAATCGACAAAGTTACGTATTAGATTGGTCTAAATAAGGTTTAATTTTCATTTTGAGGAGTTATAAGGAATTTTCCGAGGAATACCATATTTCTCCAATCATATAGGACCATAAGAAATCCATTGACACAAAAACGGCCACGATACGTTCAGTAGTTCTCTCTTTATACCCTTGCATTCTTTTATTATATAAGATTATAGTAAAAATCGTCCCCTGGTTGAATTTCGATGAAAATTTTAGTTGATGTTGACTGTCTGGACCCAGTTAAAACATATATAATTAAAGAAATATGTTCTTCTTAATTTGATAGCATTTGCTACTATAAGTAGGGGGTTATAGCCGAAGGTAAGGAAGGGTGGAGCCGGTGGAGCCGGTGGAGCCCCCCCCCCCCCCCCCCCGAGACCACCCAAGTTGCTGACCCCCCCCCCCCCCCCCCCCCCCCGAGACCACCCAAGTTGCTGACCCCCCCCCCCCCCCCCCCCGAGACCACCCAAGTTGCTGACCCCCCCCCCCCCCCCCCCCCCCCCGAGACCACCCACGGCGTAAAGGTACCGACCCTCGGCCAGGTGCGACATTCCACACCTAGGGGAGTCGGCACAATAAAACCTCACCCCTGCGTGGGAGCGTCCGCCCGGCGATGTTACACAATAGCGCGTCTTATATTACCCATCACCCCACGCAGCTGCGCGTCCCTTCTCCGACCGTCACCTTACACAGGATAACCAAACCGAGCGTCGTCGGCCATTTTCTACACTCCCCGGCATCAGTAGTTGCCTAGCTGCCGTAGTGACCGGACGTTCCTGCACTTCGCTCCGCTTGCTGCTTCCTTGCGCCTCTGTCTACGCCACTGTCTTCTTTGGATACTTCTCACTTCAAATGTAAGTATTATTTCTAATTTACAATAACTAGTTATAATTAAATGTAGTTTTTACTTTTTATTAGATTTCAGTAAATTTTGACTTTGTCAAGAAACTCAAAGTGTACGATGATAATAGTTTTCACTGCTTCACACACAAAATGTTAAACATATGCAAATAAATATTTTTAATTTTACTAAACTATTCAAAATAGTAGTTAGCTTTTATCCCACATAGACTATGAATTGCAGCGCAACTCTTTAAACATCTTGTTACATTCTATCATATTGAACATAAATTATAAATCCATTATTGAGTCTCTGTAACACATTTTATTTATTTGTATTTATTTATTTATTTTTTTTTTTTTTATATAATTTTACCTTTGTCTATAAACTGAAAGAGTAGGATGGTTATAGTTTTACACTACATCATACACAAAATGCTAACCATATGCGAAAAATATTTTTTAATTTTATAAAACTTTTAAAATAGTAGATTGGTTTGGTCACTTATAGTCTATGTTTCGTAGCTCAAATAGTTTAAACATCTACCTGATTTATTCATATTGCATGTAAATTTTAACAAAGATATTAAGTTTCTGTAACGTAAGCTGTAACGAATATGCGACTTTATATTCAAGAAAACTATTCATTCGATATTAGAACTTAAACCTTTATTACTATTTATTTCATGTATACTTAGTAGAGTGAAGGCATAGATGGATTTTTTGTGACTGTTGGATTAACTCTAAGAATTACAACAAATTTCTAATGCGTAGCGTTATTTGTTTACAGATCATCATGAACAACGTTGACCGTCGTTTTTCCTGCGCCCAGTGCGGCCAAGCATTTACCGAGAGGAAAAATGTCACACGCCACGTCCGTGCAGTACACGGTGGAGCCAACTTCCCGTGCACGGAGTGTGACGAGACGTTTTCGAGGGTGGACGCTCTGCGCCGCCACATCACCAGGAAACATCGACCTCAACCAGAAATAAACCCAGCATTTAGACCAGGTCAGTATCTTAAACATTATTTATATCTACTAAATAGTAATATGTCTGAAATCCTACTCTCATTCGTAGTTTTCATAATGATGAGAAAGAAATCCAATTTAGCATCTGCTCCACTGTAACTTAGATCATTTATTTTATTCCAATTTAGCTAAACACTTTATTGCACACCCCAATATCTAGCGTTAATCATAATTCTCACTTAAAGTTCTGTAACATTCACACTCGAGATGTAATTGTGATAAAAAGATATGCACCATTCACTATGTTTATTCAACTAATATAAAATATTCTAATCATGTCGGTGATTTTCTTTATAGACTTCGTGCCTACACCGAGTCCGGCGGAACCACGACCCGGGCCCTCAACTGCTCCTGTCTTTGAGCCGAGACCTGGCCCCTCAACTGCTCCTGACGTCGAGCCCAGGCCTGGCCCCTCAACTGCTCCTGACTGTGAGCCGAGGCCCGGCCCCTCCAATGCTCCTGACATCGAGCCGAGACCATCTCAAGCCCCAGAACCTGCTGGAGTTCCTACAAGAGGTATGTATTTATCTTTAACTTCAAACTATTAATTTTGAAATTTCCTATCTTCTCTCAAATGTAAAAATTCATCCAGATATTTGATACCAACTACAAGGACCATACCATCAAAGTATTTTGTTTTAAAGACTCTTGAACAATCTTAATATTAAATGAATCTCAGTCGCAATGTAGACAATCAGAAAATATTTGATCTTTCTCCAGTTTTACAATTCAATGAATCCCATTGCAAAGTAAGTATAATAAATATTCAGATTTTTTCCATATCAGTTTGGAATCTGTTTCTCTTTTCAGCTTTAACATTATAATTATACATGTGACTACAGCATTGTGTGTTTTTCAGGCCATGTGTGCGCCGGGTGCGGACAAACCTTCACGAGGAAGGATAACATGCAGTTCCATGCCCGGTTCCGATGCAAAGTCCTACGCGCGGAACGCCAGCCCGACCAGACCGGTGGAGTCCAGCCACCTTCGCCTGCCCCCTCGTCGACATCATCCGTGGCAACTTCAAACGAAGACGTCGACGAGGTGCCTGTGATCCCTGACGGCCTAGCTCCTGCGGGGTTTACTGAGGTAGAGACGGCATTCCGCGGGCGGCTCAAAACCTACCGCCTGACCGAACCCGCAGACGAGACAGTCACCCTGCAGGAGTTTCTTCTATCGCTAAGGACTCAGGTAATATCACTCATGACTCATGCCATCAAGTCTAATCTCTGGGTCGAATGCGAATTTGCTAACATTCACGGCGAAACTTGTAGGCGTGCCTTCAAGACCAAGAATGTCGATATCTTCCATACAAGCGATGTAGATGAAATTTGTCAAGATTACATCAACAAAATCTTGTTGGAGAAGGAGACATGCGAGATGAAGGGCTCGGGATGGAGCTTTGTTAGGGTCTTAGATATGGAAGTGAGAGTAAATGTCTACAGTCCTACCAAAGGCAGCTCCTTCATCCCCCTTCCTCGCGACATTGCCGTGAAACATGCCGTGGTAAATACGTATAACGATGCGGATGAACGTTGCTTTGAATATGCCATGCTGACAAAATTCGTTGAAAATGCTCCTCGTAATCGACTTACTCCTTATTATTTCACAGCAGAGGTCAGGGCACGTTCCAATCTAAATTTTGATGGGCTGGAGTTTCCAGTAAGATTAGACAAAATCCGCTCGTTCGAACGTAACAACCCCGGCATAAGCATAAATGTGTACGGTCTGGACAAGAAGAAACAGAAGAGACAGCAAGATAAACAAGAGCACTATGTCTTCCCGCTTCACGTCGTGGAACGAGAGGCAGCAAACCACTTTGATCTATTATTCCTGACAGATGAGCGGACCACCCACTATGCGTACATAGCTGACTTTGAGAGGTTAGTCAGTAGCCAGTTAACTCGTCGCGGACATCGTTTGCACATTTGCAGGAGATGCTTCGCGCATTTTGACAACCAACCCAACAAACTGGGTCTCACAGGAGAGCAGCGGTTAGAAGAACACAGGCGTTACTGCTACAAAAACGCGCCATTGAGAACCGATGTTGCGGAAGAAGAGCACATCATGTTCAATCGGCCCGAGCGTACAAAGAGAAGCCGTTTCACGATCTATGCTGATTTTGAAAGTATGCTCGTACCCTATGAGGCTGAAAGGCCTATTCATCCCGCACCAACTGTTCGACCGCCTGTTTGGGACCCTGCGACTAACCGGACAATCGGCCAACAGCGCATGGGTGGCACGCCCAACAATGTTAAAAATGTCCACAGACCGTACGCTTATGCATATTATATTCGTGACGACCTGAGAACAGCCGACGAGGGAGACTGCGATGACGATGACCAGGACTCCAACACATTCTCCAAACTGCGGATGTACAGAGGCGAGGATGCTGCGCAACATTTCATCAATGCTGTACGGGATGACGTACGGAAGATTGGCGACATCCTTTACGGCCAGCGCATGCCCGGAGATCCGCCGATGTTGACAGAGCAGGAAGAGCTACAATTCCGACGCGCCACTATCTGTCACATCTGTAAGCGGGAATTCGGCCCTAACGATGGTGAAGATAAAATGAAAGTTAGGGATCACCAACACTCGCCTCCGTACAACTACAGAGGAGCGGCTCATCGATCTTGCAACCTCCGCTACAGGGAACAGGAGACTGTCAATATGTATTTCCACAACCTTTCCAACTACGACGCCCACTTCATCGTGCGTGAGTTAGGCGTGGACAAGGGAGACGTGGAGGTACTCGCCAACACCGAGGAGAAGTACATCACTTTCTCGAAGCGCTTCAAATATCCGGGCGCGGGCCGGCGGAACAGTATTAAATTACAGTTTGTCGATTCATACAGACTAATGTCAAAGGCGTTAGGCACATTAGCGTCTATTCTGCCGGCCAATAAAATGCACCTCACGCGCGCCCGGCACCAAGACCAAGAAGACTTTGATTTGCTTCGAAGGAAGGGAATCTTCCCCTACGAGTACGTCACGTCTATGGAGGTACTTAATGATGATCACCTGCCACCTAAAGATGTCTTCGGAGAAAATGTTACCGACGAGGATTACGCACACGCCCAACGCGTATGGGATAAGTTCAGTTGCACATCCCTCGGGCAGTACGCAGAAATATATCTGATGACCGATGTTCTGCTACTTGCCGACGTCTTCGAGGGTTTCAGAGAAATGTGCATGACGCATTACAACTTGGATCCTGCGCATTATCTTACTCTGCCTTCATACGCGTGGGACGTAATGCTACTCAAGACTGGAGTGGTGCTCGATACCTTGCGAGATGTCGATATGTACTTGTTCTTCGAGAAGGGCATCCGAGGTGGACTGACCCAATGCGTCACTAGGCACGTTGTCGCCAACAACAAATACACAAGAGCTGAAGATGGCGGCAACCGAGACGGCCAGGGCGCATCGACAAGTGGAGGTGTCGTAGAACACGACAACGATACATTTTTAATGTATTATGATGCTAACAACCTCTACGGATGGGCCATGTCAGAACCACTCCCCTACAAAGATTTTGAGTGGCTTTCGCAGCAGGAAATCGACAACATGAACATCATGGACATACCGGCAGACGGCGAGTATGGATATGTTTTGGAAGTCGACCTGGAGTACCCGAGAGACCAGGCGCTCCACGACAAACACCGCGACCTCCCGTTCTGTCCGGAAGTACGAAAGTCGCCGGCTTACCAGCTGCCCTACTCGTCGGAGGACATCATTAATAGTGGAGCAGGACAATCGAAGAAGCTAATGGCTACTCTCACGGACAAGGATGAATACGTGATCCACTATCGTTACTTGCAACAAGCGATCGAGAATGGACTGCGTGTTCGTCGTGTTCACCGGGTTATGCGTTTCAAACAGTCGCCGTGGTTAAAACCGTACGTGATGCTGAATACCGAACTGAGACGGCAGGCCAACAACAAATTTGAAGTCGAAATGTTTAAATTGATGGTCAATGCTGTCTACGGTATGAGTCTCCAGAATGTGAGAAAACATCAAAACATGAAGATCGCCACATCCCGCAAGACATACACGAAGTACGTGGCCAAGGCAAATTTCAACGACCGAATTTGGTATGATGAGAACCTGGCACTACTAAATATGGCGAAAGTGCGAGTTGTACTGAACAAGCCAGTCTATGCGGGGATGTGTATTCTGGACCACAGTAAACGGTGGATGTACGGTTTTCACTACGACATGGTAGAAAGGTACGGCATCGAAAATATCAAGATGGCCTACATGGACACAGATGGTATCGTCTACGCCATCCGTACCCTAGACGTCTACCGCGACATGATGACGCACCTGGACGACTTCGACACTAGTAACTATCCTCAGAACCACATGTGCTACGACGGGCGCAATGCTAGGGTTTTGGGGAAATTTAAGGACGAAGTCGGTGGGAGAGTAATTAGGTTATTCGTCGGCTTGATGGCAAAATTATATTGTATGTTGTCCGGAGGCTTTACGTGTGCTGTTGGTAACGGAGATGACGACGACTGTGGTGCGCCTCCGCCGATAAAGCGGGCAAAGGGCGTCAACCGCGCCGTAGTTGCAAAGGACCTGTCCGTACAAGACTACCTGGACTGCTTGTACAACAAGACAATCAAAAGTACGGACAATCAGAGGTTCCAAAGCAAACACCACATCATTTACACCGTTGTGGTGAGGAAGCGGTCCTTGGCACCCTATGATGACAAACGCTATGTAATGCCAGAGGACGGAATAAACACGCTTCCGTGGGGGCACTATGCTATTCCCCCCAGGGCGCCACCGTTACCTCCAGCTCTACCAGCGCTGATGGACGTAGACGAATAGGCAATATAATTTAAGTCGCATGAGTGTGATCGGGTAGGCTCTGTTCGGATCTCGGGAGTGTGTGATGGACTGTGATATGGACTGTTTATGGACTGTTGTGGACTGTGATATGAACTTTTATTTTGTGTGTGCATTTTTTCTTGTTGTTGCTTGTATGTAAATTTTTATTAATGAATCAAATTCATTTGTGTTGACCATTTTACAATGTTTTATCTTTGATGTCTATTCTATAAATTTTATCATTGTTAAATAATGTATAAAGTTTCTATCTGCTGATTCAATATTCCTTCTTTTTCAATACACTTGATGTTAGACTTAAGATTACTTCAATAAATCTAGTCATTTGTATTGGCATACTTGTTTTCATTTTCCAGTTTTACACATAGTAATAAGATCATTCACTGTCAGACTCTTTGCTTTTTAAAAATACTAAGATATCAAACTCTTTTCACTTTGAAAGTAAAATATAAATGACGAGTCTGCACAGAGGTGTACAAATACTTAAACTATCAGACTCTTTTGAAATATAAAGTTACTGGACTCTCTGGTCTTTGAAAGTAATGACGAGTCTGCATAAAGGTTAAACTAATAGGCTCTTTTCACTTTGAACTGTTATGTCAAATATGTGCAATGAGTAATCTATCAGACTCTTTTTTGAAATACTGAGTTACTAGACTCTCTGGTCTTTGAAAGTAAATTATAAATGTCGAGTCTGCACAAAGATTAACTATCTGATTTTTCTAAATGCACTTTGAAATATTGAGCCTTTAAAAAAAAAAAAAAAAAAAAAATGAAAACTTACATACTAAAAGGAAATGAAAAGATTGGTGTTTGTTGAGTACTCATTTTTATTACAAGAAAAAAAAATCACATTACAAGATAAATGAAAAAGATTTTACAATACAAAGAAAAATTAAAAAGATTTTTACAAAGAAAATAGCAAACATTGCTACAAGTGTTTATACAATCTGGTGAATAGTTTTCTGATCATCGCATCATTGTGAGCAGTGGAGGTGTCGTCGAAGAGCTGCACGAAGTCCATCATCCTCATATCATGGTAAGTTCGGTAGTACAGGTAAGTCAGACAATAGTGGCCGCAGACTGTGCTGTCATCATCTTGTAGGCGATACTCGTTGTACAGGTAACGACGAGCGTTACGTCTCAGGAATCCTTGGTAGAAGTACAGATGTGGGGGCTGTCCGTAACTGTCGAAGAATTCAATGACATCACTCTTTCGGTCCAGGTAGAATGCAACCCAGTGCGTACCGGCTTCATTGTGTGGATCGGTATTCACAACGATTGCTGTAGACGGGGAGATGCGATGCGGTAGTCGGTCGGCGGCGTAGACCCCATGATTGTGCACTGGCAGAGTCGATAGATATTCCTCAATCTGATTGGTATTCATTCTACGGTGTCGATGCCAACAGTTGCAGCGGTAGTACTCGTTGTAGTGCTCGTAGACGTGTGAAAACAAGAGCAGAAATACGAGCTCGTCTCATCAGTAGATTCCAATTCATCGTCAATATTGTTAGTCAAAAACAACCATCCGTGTAATGCTATGCAATTGGATAGTGAGCATCGATGGTTCGGTGATCTGTGATGGCGGCATCGCAGCGTGGATTTCGATAGTAGATTGTTGATTGTCGCCAGTGAACCGCATCCGATATCATCCAAGTCGATAACGTTGGTAATGCAGTGATCAATAACTAAATGTCTGTTTATAAAACTCTTCTTTTCCGATCCTTTGACATAGACGGTGTGTCGTTTGGCGATTATCTTTCGTAGCTTTTGTTCCAAGTCGTTGTAGCCAATGTCTCCTTGATCCCACTTTAATCCGTGATAGTGTTTCGATAGCCAGTGTGATTCTCGGTGTTTGTCGATGGTCAGTTCGTCCCTGTTGAATGGTGGTTTGGCGATGTGATGCATCAGTAGTATCCCGCTGTCCACTTCCATAACGCAGACTTCCTTCATTATGTAATCATTGATGTTGTCTTTGAAACTCTGGAAATCAATAATGATGGGAGCAGCCAAATTCCTGCAACGTACTCTGCGTAAGCGATCCATCTCGTACGAGTGCCGGTGAGAGACTAGCCACCAAAGTCGACCATTACGTTGCGGTGTCGATCGATTTCAATTACGTTGTCAAACTCTGCGTACACCAAACAGTTGACAGTCTCGGTTAGCGCGGTGCCGAATCCCAGCTCCATGCGCACGCTGCCGTTGCGTACGAGATTCCAGTGGCCGGTATCGCTGGCAGACAGGTCGGGTGTTAGATCAAACACTAGAAGGCAGTAACCATTTTCGAAATCTTCTCTGCTGATCACGTTTCCAGCGTCTGAGAAATGTATTCCCGTGCCATTGAATATTGTGTTGTACGCCATAATGAACTTTGCACTAGCAGCAGGAGAGAACTTGGGTTGGAGTGGTTTGGCCGGCACCTGTTCACCGTCCACGTACAGTGAGAAGTAGTTCAAATCGAAATTCTTGAAATTGTACGGATTCTTTTTGACATCACCGTTGAATGCGGCATTGGTTACCATACCGACAATCACGCGCTTCGGAACTTGTCCCAGAAATACGTTGTCCAGAGTCTTGCTCCTTATGCCGGAAGCGAGCGTGAATGATTTCACGTCCACTCGTGTGATTGGATATTTAGCGGTGCCGGACTGTAGTATCTTGCTGTGCGCCAACAGTACGGTCGGGCTGACTTTGCATCTTCTAATCCACAGGTTCGCATCGACGATATGCACTTTGTAGTCACCTTCGTGTACCATTATGGAGAATGCATCTTTCGACCTGTTTAACTTGAAGCGTAGCTCGACTCCGTTCAAAAGATATTTATTCTGATTACACATGTCCAAATGCAGATGACCGACCATATCGATTTCTCGTCCTCCTTTCGTTAGCTTACGTCTCTTTTCCAATCCATCATTATCGTCTTCGGTGTTTTCCATATGGCCTGAATCATCGGCGTTCCACAGCACGGACGATAGATGTGATTTCCTGGCATCGAATCCGTAGTTCAATACTGTTTCGATGTACGCTCGATAGGCGTAAGTGTTGTTTTGTGGTGTAACCAATTTTTGATTCATGCACATGTCCACTTGACTGAACAACGAGTGTAGCCAGTTATTTATCGGACCAGCTTTTGTTGCATCATCCGCAGCGATCGCCGATCCGTCCGCCTTGATTATCGATGCTGTGACTTCCAGCATTGTTTGCGAAAGATCGGTGTATTCCTCGCCATTGCCGGGCACTACAAACTCTATCGGTGAGTCGTCCGTCAGTGTGGATATCGGTTTGTATTGAATCCATTTTCCATTTTCGATACTCGTCTGTGTGGGCGGTAGTGAAAACAAGTCTAGCTCCGTCTTGACGCATTCGCATGATCTTTGATGTATGAACGACATGATTAATTAAAAATATCTCTTATTGCCTTTGCTACTTTCCTTTTATTTTTAACTGCTGCTTTTCTCTTCTTGGATGGCGATGATGACGTCCTTCCTCTAAGGAGTTTAGCCAGAGACTGAGGTGTGACACGCTGTGTGCGACGGCCACTCGACTGCTTCCTGCCGCCAGACATAGCGCGCTTCGCGGAAGTCTTGCGCGTTGCGCGTTTCGCGCCACTCTTACGCGATCCGCGCTTTTTGGATGCCGGACGGATGCGTTTGCCGCCACCACGGAGAACTCGTTCAATCTTGTCATCGGCTGTGCGCTTCAACGAGCCGGTAAACTCTTTCATGCGCTCCTCTGCCGCATCTCTGGGATGTTTCGTGCGGAGAGTCACATCACCTAGAAAACCCATTCCGGACTTTAACGCTTCTCTGCCCAATGCTGCAACTCCACTCTTGATTATCGGAGATACTGTGCGAAACATACCGCCCAAGAAGCTGCCGACTCCATGTCCTCTCTGGTAGGCGGCACCGCGAAACACTTTTTCTATCGATCCGCCCGTCTGCGAATGCTGGCGATAGTAGTACGCCATGTACGGATCGTTCGAAGCCATTATTACAGTTAATTATGCAGAGCTCTTCTGAAATGCAGCTTCACGTACGACGTCCCGAACAGGAATGACAGGTTTTGCCCCGTGTGATCCCTGAGGTCGATTTCCACAGTCTCGAATGCTCCTTTGGTGATCGGTACGTAATGCGGGCTGGTGTAGAGTACAGTCTTATTCGCCCCGTGCACGTAGTCGCCTCTGTCAATGTTGATGATCTTCAATAGTGGGGCCGAAGTGTCTCCGATCAATTGTGGCTCAATCAGATCGCAGTACACGTACATATTAGCTGGTAGACCCATCGACAGATTCGGTGGCCATGACGCTTTATTGTTTTTCACAATGTCCTTCTGTTGCGGATCGAATCCCAATTGTAAAGCCAGTTTATTGTCTAAATGTATTGCAACCACATCTTCTTTCAGTATTTTTATTTCCACTCTGTCCGCATCTTTGTCATAAGTGAACTCTACGTAATCGATGAGGTCCTTTGCATCATTAATCATATTCAGCAGTTCGGTTATATTCTTGTAGTAACCCATGTCCAGAGTAAACGTGTACTTGTCTGTATCTCCCAAATCTATGGCGGAAAGAATAGTATCCTGTTCGATTATTATAATCTCATTCTTGCAGACTAATGGAAATGAACATGGATAGTGAGATTCCACCAGAGCCATCTCCCATGCACCTTCCAATCGTATCTGTTTCGAAAGATGCGTAGTGTAGTTTGACACCTTATTGTTGGGGAAATATTCCATAGAACTGTTGCTGGGCAGTGTCAGGAAGAATTGCGAGTTAGACATTTTGTAAGTCTTGCGCTCTCACCCAAGAGTTAAACTCGTCTCCGTAACCTCGCCACTTGACGTAATAACGCTTACTGATGCCTCTGCCGCGAGTGTCCAGTATTTTGTCAATCTTGAATAGTTGATCACTCCGATAGATTACTTTCTGTAACTCGTGTTCGTAAAACTGACCGGTCAAAACTTCACCTTTGAGGTCCGCCAGCGTGTACATGGGCAGCGGCATCAGAGTGTTCACTTTACGAATAGTAAACACTTCGTTACTCCAATTGGTCTCGTAGCCTTTGGCGAACGTACCCTTCTCCTTTGCTATGCGCACTGTGTCACCAATCTTGAGTTTGGGCTTAACACGGCGTGGAATTTTACTGTACATGCGTTGTAGCACTCGTGCTATCGTCCGATCATTTTTCACATCGATGGGGCGCAATCCACCACCGAGACTCTTGTGTGCGCTGCCATTGTAAGCTTTCACCAGTTTGTTCAGTACATCGATATATCGGTAAGTGTTTTTGTAAGTCAGGTAACGCCACATGCGAGACTTTAATGTGCGATTCACTCGTTCCACTACTGCTGCTTTAACATCGGGATTCTGCGTAGTCACATATTTTATTCCGTACTTTTTGAATAACTGTCTGGTCTTGGCGCCGGTAAACTCTGTTCCTTTGTCAGACTGGAGGCAACGCGGAGTTTTAGTCGCTTCTTTGAATATTTCTTCGAATGCCACCGCCACTTCTGCACCTTCCTTTCTCTTCAACGCTCTCACGTACAGACGTTTACTGAACACATCTATCACGGTCAGCAGGTAATTGACTCCATCGTTGTATTTACTCAATCCTCGCATATCATTCAAGTCCGCTTGCCACAGTTCATACGGGCCGAAAACAGAGTACTGGTTGCGTGGGAAGTGTTTACGGGCCGGCTTGTGTAATGTATAAGTATCCTGTGATTGTAGCCATTCGATTACTTTCGACTTTGAAATATCTCTCTTGCGTGCTGCTCGCACTAGCGCTGCGACACCGCCGAACGCACCGGGCTCGCCGGGGTTATAATAGAGACGGTCCATACTCACTTGGTCGGATACGGTTCCCACCTGTCTAGAAAGCCCAGCGGCTCCGTTTCCCACTGGTATTCATCCCTGTTTGCAGGAGTTGACGTAGCATAGCCGCCAGTCGCCGCTTCTTCAATCGGTGTTTTCGCTAGATAATTATCGACCTCACGTAATGTTCTCTGTAATGATGTTTCACCGCGACGCTCCTTAGCTCCTCGTTTCACTGTTGCCCACGAACGTAGCCGCTCTCGCATCGGTGTTCTGCGCGGTGATGGTGCACTCGGTGAACTGGTCAGCCGCGATGGTGATTTGAATGTGTCATTCAATTCCCGTAGCGCTCTGGTATTATTTATAAATTCTAGAGGTACATTCATTTCTTTCAAAGCGGTCATCACTTCCATCCATCCTGGCGGTATACGTTCGGTCATTCGAACTCTCACTATGTTATTCAAAATATCAACTATATTCGCATTCGGTAGTTTTCGACCATCGATAAACACCGAGTAGTTGATATCCCAACTGATTCGACTATCGGGTTTTTTCATAAATCGTAACAGATTGCGGGCGTCACTCCTGTATGTCTTTGAGAACATTTCGACAATCTCATCGACTGGCCCTTCCGCTGCAGCCCGTGTCGGGTGTTGGGCATCATCACCGAATGTCGCATCCACGATTGGAATATTAATCGGCTGGCGATTATTAGAGGCAAAGTGTAAGAAACGTTGCAACGCCTGATTGTACAGTTTCCATTTTTCACTATCGTCTATATTCTTGTTATTCATTATTTTCTGCATCTCCACATCCAGTCCTTCCGTAGTGGACAAATTGTTTGGCGGCTTCTCCGATGATGTAGCCTGTAAACGCTCAACAAGCTCTTGCGGGACGATGGCCATCTTCTTTGCGTGCTCCATTATTGATGTGCAGCAGCGGCGGCCGGTCGGAAGTGTAGTTTAACGGTCAACGCTCCGTGACGGAATGAGAGATCTCGCTTTAAGATGTCCTTCACATAAATTCTCACACTTTCGAATGTCTTCTTTCTCACCGGTACGTAGTGCGGATCATTGATGAGTGCTGCCTTATACGTCCCATAATCATCTATCGTGTGGGATATATTGATAATCCTCAATAACGGTGTACGGGCATCGCTTAATATTTGTTCTTCAATCAGATCGCAGTACACGAGCATATGTGATGGTAAACCAAGACTTAAATTAATCGGTCTAGTACTCGTTTGTAAACCTGGTGCATTTACCAATTCGTCTCCCCGTACTATTCCTAACTGAAGTCCGATTTTTGGGGAACCGGCCACTCCTTCGGTAGTTCCCAATGTATTTGTTCCGAACGTCACTTTAAGACGCTTTGCTTCGTCAATATCGAATACACTTCCAGTTTTCTTTACAGTTTTCAACCCGTTGATGTGTTTCAACAAATCTTCGGCTGAAGTGTAGTGTCCGGGATTTGGTTTAACGTCGACGATCCATACTTCTTTTTTGCTGAATGGTTTGCCTTCTTTTCCTGCAGACTTCTTGACTTCTTCCTTTTTGTAACCAAATATTTTTAGTAGAGCATCGGAGTCTACTGTTGCGAGCGTACATGGATAATGCGCTTCTACGAGCGCTACTTCCCAATCTCTACCGTCCAAGCAAATGTAATTCGGTAGTTGTACAGTAAAATCATGTGTAGTATTTTTCGGATAATAATGTATTGAGGGACCCGTACCGCTAAGTAAAGTCAAATAAAATGGCTTCGTCTGGACATCCATTTCACTTTCCCAATGCACTACTGACTGCTGCCTGTAACACTGTGCTCAATAGTAATGGAATAAAAACTCCGCCACCTTTCTGCACTAGATACTTTCGTTTCTGTCCCCAACACTGTCCTTGTCTTACTAAGCGTCTCAGAGTCACTTTATGTTTGCTCAACTGACTTTTAGTCTTACTCGACAGAGGTACGTTCCCACGTAGCACGTTGTAGGCACACTCGCAGACTGAACGAATGCGACTCTTGTCACAAACCTTTAACAGTGCCTTGCGTTCCTTGGGTGTTGCATGTATCAGCGCTCTGAGCAGCGGTGCGTCCTTCTTCAAGCACGACATGATTGCAACTGACTTACTTTTATTTTTTCTTTGGTAAGTACACGTAGTTTACACGATCCTCGGGGAATATGCAAGTGCGTACTCTCATGTCCTCAGATGTCGACTGTTTCAAGTCCAAAAGTAGATAACCGTGTGCCTGTTTTGTGGCGTCACTGTAGGCTTCCTCTATGAACTTTGGGCTGTCTGGATATATCTGCCTGGCTAAATATCTGATTTGTACTCTGTCTCTGGGATTTTTAAAAAATATAATGTAGTGAGCATTTAGTGAGATGTCTCTCTGCCCACGACCCTGATGAAAAAGATTTTGAGTAATGAAAAACACACTGATGTTACGGTGATGACAACCCTTCGTGAATAGATCCACCACTCTATCATCTGCCTCACGCATCATATCGTCAATTATAACCAGTATTGGTTCCTTACCATCATAATCACTCAAGTCTGGTAAGCCCTCAATGTGGTTTATTTTGGAATTACTTACATCACCTCCTCCTCCACCACTACCATAATGCCAGTTGATTTTGGCAAATTTTACATCACACATTTCATTTATGTGTTCAATAAACTTGGACACAAAATGTGATTTACCACTGCCCGATGGACCCGCCACAATGGCTGAGAATGGATGCTGCCACTTCAAGCTCATGACTGCTACTGACACTAAAACTAAATACCATACACTTTTCTTAATATAAAGGTTTGGGGTTTCATCTTAAAATAAAAGACATTAGTTTATGCTGTAATGTACATGGATTATTTATTGCTTACGAAAGCTATCAAAATTTATAAAGGTTAATTAAATCTTGAGTCTTCTTTTTCTTGCTTTACAAAAATTCCAACGGTGTGAATTTACTGCCTGGAAGTGGACTGCGCTTCACCAGACGAAGGCGATCTCCGAAGCCGCTGTTGTACCGCTCGATGTCGTGATCGCTCAGGACTTGGTTGAAACGCCTGGGCAGGTAGACTCGTAGGAAGAAATCATCGCCGACTTGACCCTCGAGAATGACGACGACTGTCTCGCCGAATGGAGTGGTCACACGCTCCATCCCGCTGATCGCATAGCTGCACTCCTCTCGCAGATCAGACAGGCGGGTGTAGGCCGGAGAGCTGGACTTGCAGGTGTTCAATGATGTCCGCAGGTCCATCGTTACACCAGGTGCGGACTCTGAAGTCATGCTGCTGCTGATGCTCGACATGGTAATGATGAGAGTATGAGGATGATGCGACTAGTCGAAGTGGTCTCCAGGCGAAGAATGATGCTCGGTCGGTCCGTTCGTTCGGTTTTTGTTGCCTGCGACGCCATCTTGGAATTTTTTATGTGCGCAGGTGGTCGATGAAACGTGAGAAGGGTCGTCCCGCAGGTGTTTGGCACATTCCACAATGTCTAGACATCATAAATCTTCTTTTGTTTGTGCAGGTGGTCGATGAAATCTGAGAAGGATCGTCCCGCAGGTGTCCAATCTTTTGTTTGTGCAGGTGGCCGGATGCAGGTGGTCGATGTAATCTGAGAAGGGCCGTTCCGCTTCTTTTGTTTGTGCAGGTGGTCGATGAATTCTGAGAAGGGTGGCGACCATCATGGATTTTTTATGAGCGCAGGTGTTCGGCGAGGTCGCACTCCACAGTGTCTAGACGTTGTTCCTACAATGTTTTCTTGGTGGGTCTTCTACGCGCATCTTGCTTTTTCGGTTTTATCATTGGCTTTTTCGGTTTCTCTATTGTCTTACTGTATCGTGTTACTGTTTGTGTCAAGCCGCTAATCTTCGGTACTCCCGTAGCTTTATTAATCCACATATTCTCTGACTTGTCCACTACTTGGTTGACGCTCTCGTATAATTCACTATTCTTGTCTATAAATAATCCGCATCTGTACACCATATCCGAACCATCATACATTTCCATTTTTAATAGCACTGGTCCGCTGTTTGATGGATTTTGTACTGCGTAAAATTGTCCATTTTCAAGCCATGACACGATGGGGCAGTCATCTGAAGGTTTTGGAACCCATCCTGGTTTTGCTGTTTCTTCCACTTTAGGCTTAGGCGTAGGTCTTATCCTCTTCTTAGGCCTCGGTGATGGTGGAACTGGTATCTGCTCGAGTGTAGCGTTGTCGTCCGCGGCGTTGATGTCGGCCATGAATGCATTCAAGTATTCGTCAATTAATCCGGACGCGCTCATGTCTGTACCGCACGAGTGACTGTGTAAGACTGAGTGAATCGCTTACTTACAGTGTATGAGTCGAACGACATTTTGTAAAAAGCGCGCGGGTTTCAAGGACATGCGGACGGTTATGTAACTAACGTTGATGGCGTGGGTAGTGTTTAGGCGGGAAGCAAATTATGTAAATTGAAAAATGGAATAAACGAAAATAAATGAAATAAACGAAATAAACGGAAATAAACAAAAATGAATTAATTAAAAAAAAAAAAAAAAAAAAAAAAAAATGTCAAATACCTCTACTAATTCGGGGGGGGGGGGGGTCCTCGGGGGGGGGGGGGGGGTCCTCGGGGGGGGGGGGTCCTCGGGGGGGGGGTCCTCGGGGGGGGGGGGGGGGGGGCTCCACCGGCTCCACCGGCTCCACCCTTCCTTACCTTCGGCTATAACCCCCTACTGTTTGTTTACACAGACACAACATTACTTCAAAATTATATTTCTTCACTAGAGGAAGGTGATGGAGGTTCGAGGGAGGTTTGTGAATTCGGCACTACGTAAAAACACAAGTGCATAAAATTAGAAAATATATTATTTACATAATAGAATAATAAGTATAGCACAAATAAGCAAGAAAAGTGGAAGTAGGCTATATACTACGTAAAGAGTTTTTAATAGACCGAACACTGAAACTGGGACAATCTCAGTATCAGGGCTTTTCATAACTGGCAAATTCGAGACAACCCTTAGAGATGTGCAGCCATTCGCCTACGCCAATTCTGGATTTCCCTAAGACCAAAAGACTAAATTCTCCTAAGTTTTTCCCTTATATTACCGAAAAATTAACAAAAAAAAACTGGTTATTTTTTCTATGGTTATATTGTGATCTGGTTATTGGGAGTCCCAGTCCTCCCAGGGGGCAATCAGTGTCATTGAACTAATCCTAACAGCCAGATGTTTGATGAGCTGACAAATTTATGGCACCCCTTTGAGACGTATCGCCGCGCCGCCGCGCCGCGCCGCCTAGGTGACCTTGCCGACGCCGAAACTGGAATTCCCAAAAAAGGCGCATTGGGCAACGTAAGTTAAACTGTAATAACAAACGGTCGTGCATTTAAATACAAGTAAAGAGGATCAAAGGTATTGATTAGCCTCCACAGCATCAAACTGAATGAGTTGATTTGCTATGTTGGTGGTGTAAACTAGTGATCAAATATTAAGTGGTAGTTAATGCTTAGCTAAATGTGTAAAGTGCTATTTTTAATAAGATAAAATAAAATTAGTAGGGGTATGCCTATACTAAAAAGGCTGCATACAGTAAAAACTGTACAAAAAAGTGGTATAATTTTTTTCTTTTACTGTACTTGTGTTTATTTTTGGCGGTAAAAATCGTACAAAAATAGAACAAAATTTTGACTTAATTTGTTTTACAATTTATATAACTTGCGTTATTGGCGATAGACTTGATGTGATCCTACTTTATATCTCATCTCTTATAACTTTTCTAATAAGAGAGGGTTATAGTACAAAATTTCCTTTTTGTTATGCAAAAAGGTACAAAAATACAAAATTATGATATGAGTGTTGTTATGATTTTAAGAGTCGATTTGGCTTACAGCTCTATACATCTGGCAATCGTGCTGTGAAAACACCGCAGATATAAAGGGTATGATAAAAACAGTACAGTCGCACAATATTTCAGGGTTGTGCAAACGACTGAAAAAATGATATAGGAAATTGGCAGTTGAACTAGAGAACTGAGATATTTTACTGTAGTAATCGAGCATGGGACCACGGGACCACAGCAGCTGAATGTTTCCGGAAAACCATGGCCTGATTATCCGGCGGCGGCCGAACCATCCAAGGCCGGACAGGGGGCTTGGGGCTTGTATTGTGTGTGTGAGTTACTTTCCTCTTCCCACACAAAACCCGTTTAGCTTATATATACTGTGATTTCCTTTCAGTGGTTGTATAAAATCTCTTGAATCTTGCTGAACCTTTAATTCGTAGAATTTAGGTTTACCTCCATCTTCTTAATCTATTTAATTTTCTAAATAAGTAGACTAACTGGACAACTAGAGCCAGAGCCTACCGCACTGTGGGATTTTATTTAACAATTTATTTGTAGAATTTGGCCATCTCATCTTGCATTGGAAACAATTATTGTGAATAGAAGCCGAATTCAGAGAACTTGTAACGTCTTAAAGATACTGTAGTTGAAAATGTGATTTGCTTAATTTTACAATCAACACATTCTATCAGACCAGTGTTAAACTTTTATGGACTCGGTACAATCATTTCTGATGGATAATCTCTGTATACAACATGGGTTTGTTTGAAACATTAGAAGACGTTTGAAAGAAGGTGTAAATTGTTTATTGGAAAACCCCCAATACAGAAAAAGGCTTAAAAAATTGAATTATTGCTTGATATTCGCAGGGACGTATTTAAGTATTTGCCGCCTCTAGGCACCGAAGTTTTCCGCCGCCCCCCCCCCCAAACTTGTCAGCGCGCTTCAGGTGTTGGCGCTTCCCGACCTAACTAACCCTAATACATGCCGTGTCACCTGATTTTGTAGAAAAGTAATTATAGTCCGTTTTTTTAAACCTGATCCTTCACGAGAATATTGAGGTGGGGGAGGGATTTAAACTGTAAACAAAACATTTAAAGTCGTGACAAAGATGTTAGAGTATCAGATTTCCTCAAATAACGTAACTCCTAGTCATCTGTTATATTTTTTAGCCAAACCCATTCCTTGTTAAAAAGTAACAGTTCTAAAATAAACTGATGAAAAACAACTGCTACCAATAATACTGTGAAACTGATACACAATAACATATTGTGTGATGTAAAATTACCAGCTGGTATGCAACATTGAAATAAAATACCCCCCGTCGCAGCAGACCTGCGTACTCAGCGAATTTCCAAATTAGTAATATTAATTTTGACCAGCTAAAGTTGTAAACACAATTTCATCACGTGCTCATAAATGGGAAATAAATGTCTATTCTCCTTAAGATAAATATAGGGAAAGAGTATGCAAGTATGCTGCCATGGGGGACACTAAAAGTAGGTTTTTAGCATAGAGAAAATGTATTTCGACCATATAAAGCCGTATAGTAAGTTTCATCAATATCTGTCCATAAATAAAAGAGTTTGCCTATTCTCCATATGATTAACATGGGAAAAGAGTATGCAGGTTTGCTGCCATGATAAGTACAAAAACCAAGATTTTTTACCTTAAATGGATGAATCTCAACCAAATGAAGCTAAATACCAAGTTTCATCCAAAAATATTGGTTAATAAGTGAAATATTAACACATCCTTATTCTCCATAAGATTAACATTGGAGCCCCAAAAGACAATGTACTGTCTTTAGACTTTGTAATATCTCGGTAACCAATGGAGATAGAGCAAAGCTTCAAAATACTAAATTGTGTGTTTTCTTGAGCTAAATCCAATGGTCAAAATAAAAATTAAAAATTTTTAAAATTTACATATGAAAAATGCGAAAAACCCATTTTTGGGGTACAAAACCCCCCAAAACTACCCCTTCCGGTGGGTCGATATGTCTGGTTTTCGAACTCATCCGAATAAACGTAGGATTACACATCTCTACCAAATTTGGTGTCGATCGGACCATTTTTACGAGAGTTATCGTGTCTAGGGACACACACACACACACACATATATATATATATATATATATATATATATATATATATATATATATATACATATATACATATATATATATATATATATAAATTTTAATGACTATTATTTTTGGTCTCTGGGCACCTCAAAACGAAAAAGTAACATGGTCCCGGGCTTAGGTCTTACCATGAGACCTACGGTAATAGCTTATTCCCTATGGGAAATTCGCTAAAAACAACAAAAAAAAAAAACAATAAAAAACCAAAGGGCTCCAGCCAATGGGATATTAGCAAGGATAAACAAACCCCCACCACCATCTCTCCCTAGAAGGACCAGCTTTAAAAAAACGGACTATAGTCATTGCGTTCTGAAAATGCATCAACAAACATAATACACTTTGAGCACTTTTTATAAATAAAAATATTTTTTTAACATACACCGTCTACTGTAAACGAATGTTATAAAAACATTAGGATTTTTGTTGTTGCATTTATCACTTAATTATTCTATTTACCATATTGATGACTTAGAAACTACTAGGCTATACATTTATCTTTTGATCGGCGGTCTCGAGCGTTTACGTCTGCTGTCGCGTTTTGATTTGGATCACAAGCGTTAGCAATCTTGATCAGACCGTCTTGATCGGCGATCGCGAGCGTCTCCATAATTAAAATTGTTTATAATTTTTAAGACTAGAAGGCAAATTCAAAACTATTTAAAGATTTTACAAGATCCTTATTAAATTTAATACTAATTCAAGTATTTCGAGATTTTGAAGACTACTAGACACTCTGTGTAAATTCATACTTGGAGACAACCATTTTAATTAAACACTTTAACTCACAATTATGCGTTACAAGTTGGTAGAAAACACAATTGAAGTATAGGCTACCTACTACAGACCACAATGTTTACATTGACAATTGGCGCCTGACGCTGCCGCTACCTAGTGGCCTACGAAATGAACACATGAGGGCGGAGTGAAAGCCCACGCCCGTGACCGTGAAGTATTTTAAATAGCCAAATTATTGTTGTTCTCAAAATTATTTGCTAAAATATTTTTAGATTAAAACTCCAACTTTTAAATTATTTATTCCCCCAAATTTTGCCGCCCCCCTAAAATTTGCCGCCCTAGGCGCGCGCCTAGTCCGCCTATTCGGAAATATATCCCTGGATATTCGTACCAAAGTTACGAAGGGGAGATTTAGATTAAGGGTGTGCTCTACCCATCTGATGCCGCGCCAGTAGCCTAGTTTATTCAGATTACAAATATGTAAAGTTCGTTCTTGTTATTTTTTGTATGTATGAGCGGTTTGAGGAACAAGCGTATGAAAGCGCGCACACTGCCAGAATTAGTAATTTTGTCGTCTTGCCTGCCCTTTTTCCAACAGGTTGCGCGTTCTGACAACGGCGTGAGCGTTCCAGGTGTATACATAGAGTTCTATGGTACCCGCACACACAGAGGTCCGTTCTGCATTCAGCATTCAGCATTTAGAAACCGGTTTAATAAACCGGCGGCGCGGGGTCATGTTCGTTACGCTTGATGCACGACAAGCATAATTACCGGAGCCTCAAGTGTCCAAAAGTGCGGCCGATGTCGTTCCCACTGTTCACTCACACGCTCCTTCACCTCATATACTTTGCTGAAACTTGCATATTTTTCTCTCTGGAATCCTTTTGAATATTTTTTCCTTGCAGCAAGACAAACATATTTTACAATATAACCCTCCTTGCCAAGTGGTGCTATGTGGAGGGATATGATTTGGAAGAAGTATAAAAAACAATACGGAAGTGATTGTTGATTGGCATGATTGGTGGCTTGGCTAAATGAGCCATAGGCTACGATATACGTATTGAACAGTCTGATGAAGTTTGATCCACGCCATTTTGTGTAGATACGATTTTATGGCATAGAAATTGGAAAATGCCTTTGTGTAGGTCCAGTACAATGGTGCTGTACTGGGCAGCAGCTGACCGCCGCCTCAAGGTCACGGCGGCGACATGTCGCAACGTGTTGTTGTCAGAGTTAGAATTAAGTAGGCCTAATTTATTGGGAGCAGAAGACTGGAGTTTAACTACTTTAGGTTATACGGGAGGTGCTCCCGTGAGGTGCAACCTATCGGAGCAAACAGGAGTGCTGGGGAAGATAGGGAAACTCCCGGGAGGCACTGCCAGATCTCAGCAGACGGGAGGAGCTCCCGTTAGCTACAACCTATCGGAGCAGACGGGAGTGCTGGGGAAGATAGGGAAACTCCCGGGAGGCACTGCCAGATCTCAGTAGACGGGAGGAGCCCTCCATTGCCCATAAATACCGAACAGCAGCTAATAAGATCATCAGTTCTCTCCCTGCCCTTGTAGCGACATCTACGCAACTGACAGCTGCCACCAGCCGACCAGTGTCATCATAACTGGTAGGCCTACTTGCGATTAAAACTAAAAGGATTCAACGTTCTAATAAGCAATTGACTCTGGTTATTATAAAGGTACTTATATATATTTTATGAATTTCATTAAGAATCGAAAATGAATATGAAAATTCGGGTAGTTAGTCTATATTTGATATCAATCAAATACAATAAAAAAATTTGAGTTTAAACCTATTAATTTCTAGTAAGCCCAATAGAATTCTAAAAAAAATATTCATAAAACTGAGAATTTCCTGCATGAACATGTAATTAAAATTAGGGAGGGCTTTTATCTTTCTAACATTTTAAACTCTTATTTTTATGTTTGGCTAAAAAATTGAACGAATATTTAGTCTGTGCTGGAACCTGTGCGGTATCTCATACCCTTAGATGGCAACATGTACAGAAAGTTACCGAACACATTTAAAACATAATAAAATGTAAAGGACATAGGGTTATGTAATGGATTGGTCACAATAAATTTATTAGATTTCGTAAATTGAAATTGCAGTCACAGTATGTTTCATAGAGTAAATTTGAATGCAAGGAATGAAACTGGTCTATAAAGTATAAAATAAGCAGATAACTGAGATTCTAGTAACAAAATTGATGTAATATTGAAAAATAAAGAACAAAATGTAGAATCACATGGGAAAGAAATTTTAAACGTTTTTCTGTTCATGTAAAAGTGAAATCTGACTAAAGTTTAAATAACACGTCCTCAGGACATTAAAGGTCCTTCCTTTGTACATTCACAGAGTTCAGGACAATAATACTTAAGGGCAGCGATCTAAGTTAGGCCTATTAGATTTTGGTGACTCTCAATTAGATTAAGTGCTAATAATTTGTCTAAATCCAAATTTAGAGTAAATTTGTCACTGGTAAATTTGTAAATAAGTCAAATAGGATTGAGGAATTTTGGCTTTTTTGGCTTCTTCGTCCTGATGTATATATTCTTAAAATTCAGCAATTTTAACTAAACAATATAAAATAGCTTAAAACAAACAAGTAGTAGTTTGAATTTTAATTTAGCTTAAATTGTAAAGGAGAAAATCTAAAAGAATATGTCAAACAATTCAAATTGGTTTTTATTAGCGTAAAACAACCTGAAGGTGCCGAAAAACTTTTTTTACTTATGAAGGCAGGGACATCGAGAGGATATATCAGCAAAGTCTGAAACTTTGGGGCACGGCACGTGACAAGCAGGAGATTTTATTATTATGTATTTTATATTATGTTTTTGGAGTTTTAGGCTTTCTAGAAATATTAATTTCAACTTCTTTTGAATAGAATTCTGCAATTAATTTAAATTCCTATATATCACCAGATGATAAATCACAGTTAAAAAATATATTTCTTCATCTGACTGTTTGCACTGACTGTATCCGGCGGCGGCGGCCGGCGACTGTTGTATGGCGAGTGACTCATTTATGAGAGAGAGGCAGACAGTCCTCCCCCCTCCCACGCCTCCTTTATATCACCTGAGCGCCCGTGTAAAAAACAATCATGTGTTTAACCGATATTGGTACTCCTTAAAGAGAAATTTCTATTTCCTGAATCTGACCAGCATTAGATAGAATCAATTGGTTTGTTTTTGGAACCTTTTAAACTTCTTCATTTAAACTTGGTTCTTTTAAACTTGGTTACACGTATGGAATGCTAACAACGCGAGTTTGGAGTTCTAATTTTTCAGATTTTTCCATTGATTTTCAAATTGTTCCTGCATGCAGGACATGTTTTAGGCAAGCCTGCCCATCTTCAGCTGCCAATAAGGTCCTAAACTATTCACATAACGCACATTGTCCAATGCTTTGTCAAGAATAAAAGTGCATACACAAATGATACATATTTACATTGCTGGTACGACAACACATCGCATTACACGTCAACGAACGATCGCACTAATAAAATATTGTAGGGAGCCCACCGATACTGTATTAACCGGGCGGTGTCTGTAGTCCTACGCGCAGCCCGGTTAATACAGTCCAGGACGCGACGAACGAACGCGCTATTGGACTGTATTAACCGGGCGGCACGTAGGACTACAGACACCGCCCGGTTAATACAGTATCGGTGGGCTCCCTACAATATTTTTATTAGTGCGATCGTTCGTTGACGTGTAATGCGATGTGTTGTCATACTGTACCAGCAATGTAAATATGTATCATTTGTGTATGCACTTTTATTCTTGCTTGACGAAACATTGGACAATGTGCGTTATGTGTATAGTTTTGGACCTTATTGGAACTGAAGTTGGGCGGTAATTTGCCTGAAACATGTCCTGCATGAGTAAAAAGGATTTTTACTCATGCAATCCAATTTAAACTGTTTTGCAACTGTGTCAAAAGGCTGATTAGAGATTGAAAAAAATTAACATAATATTTCTATGGAAAATCAAGGAAATCTTCTCAACAATCTCTGTCTCTTTTGAATCGAATCTCGAAGATATCTAAATGTGCCTGTACCTGGCTTCGTTTTCTATCTCGTCACGTTCTTTATCTTAGTAATTCTCTATCAGATGACGTTTTGTTTTGTATCTTGCGATGTTCTGAGCCTCTTTGTAAGAATTGACACCTTCTATTTTTTTTTTATACATTGCTTATTGTATAGCCTATTGACATAGATTGATAAAAATTAGTAGTATAGATTTACTATATAGAATTTAACTTAGGATTTTAATACAAACCCCATATTTCAGCACTCATTCCCATAAATTTATGGGAATATTAAATAAATATCAAAATTCCGTTGGAAATTCGCTGAGTATTACGCAGATCTGCTGCGATGGGGTTATTTGTAACATTAAAAACCAGTAAACATGTTTAAAACTCGAGATGATTGTATTGCCACAGGTGAACTACATTCCATAAGAACAATGGTGACAAATTTTGCGACGACCATTAAAAAAAGGTTTAAATAAGAAGTGTTAAAATATCAACATTTAACTCTTTGTTACCTGCAACTGTTGCCAACGCTGCAGAGAAAAATAATTATTCTCGTTTGCTTTGGAGATTTTCGTCTTAACTATTACTAAAATGAGAAATTTCAAAGTAAACAAGGGCACAATTTATGGTTGTGTATTTACTTTGGTTGATAATTTTTAATTTGATAAATATTTAATGGTTTATTATTTGCAATAATCCAAATGTAAAATAGAGAAATTTGGTGTCGTTACGATAAAATATTGTGTACCCGCAAAAACACTGCTTCACTAGTTTTTTTTTTCAATCAGCTGTGTAATAGTAATAAATATTATTACGGAACTTCCAACTTGACTTCTTTTTTATCCAGAACACAAAAAAGTAGGCCTATACAGCAGACCTTCATCGAGAAAGCAGTTATAGTTTACATCTTACTGATCATGGCTAAAACTGACATTATAGGCTAAAACTCTAACTGACGTTAGAGTTTAATATATTCACTTATCGTAGAAATCTATCTACCTAAGCTAAATGAATAGCGATAGTATTCACGGAAAAAAATAAAAGCCTCAATATATTATTGGTGCCGAACGATTTACTTAAAAATTTGTAATATGCGAATTGAAATTAAAGAAAACGAAAATATACAAGTTAATAGCTAAACAAAGCACAGTCGCTTTATTTTATTGAGTTAGGTCTAGCTGATAAGATGCCGATCTATGAGTCAGTCAGTCTTATCGGCGGGCAAGCAGGTTTGTTGAACTTGTGAACTCTATCACTTGGTTCAGAACTTCCACCTCGTCCACTGCTTACAAGAAGTTGTATTAAAATTAAGTTATAGGTTGGCATTAGTAAATACACCCCTGTTGAGTATGTGGCAATTATGTATTATGAATACAATATATGTATATAGGCCTATGTAAAATACAGTAGATGTGGAGGATTCAGCAAGCACAGTTAGTATACAGCGGTTAATTCTATTATATGAAAGGATTTATCGTGCATGAATTTGTTATGGTTTGCTCTTTATTTATACAATTTTGTTTTTGTTTATATTGTATTAATAGAGGTATTTTGACTACATTTTTTATAAGTAAACCTATTGATAGTTTCATAAAGTTCACCAAGGCCTGCTCGATAGGTTTACAGTAAATTTTAGGCAACACAGTACCTAAAAATTTACATCTATTTAGAATTATTTACGGATAAAAAGTTTTTTACAAACTATCGCAAAAACTGTATACAAAAAGCGAATACTCGTGGGATTATCTTATCGAGAGCTTAGAGGTCAAAGCCCACACATTATGTGCTAAAATCCCCATGAATAAATTAAGTTTAATGATAAATAAATTTATTTTGACTTTAGGCTTACATACATTTTTGGACGGAATCAGTAGCCTAATGTTAAAAGACACACATTTTGTAAAAGTAACAATATATGAGTGTTTTTTCTAAAAAAAATTCATACTGCAACGAACAAGTTTTCAATAGGCTACTACAAAAACAATAAATTGAGGCCCAACAGTGATTATGTGATTTCGTGTTCAGCCTACGGTTTTGTGCATGCTGTTGCATCGTTTGTATAAATTGCGAAAGTGAAAGATTTCATTTATCAAAATAAATTAATTGAAGGCTTTGAATAATGCGCATAAAAGCAGTTTAATTCAATTATATATTTTTAAATGCATTTTTTATTTTGGATATGATATTTTTATAAAAAAAAAAAAAACACATTTCTATATAATTGTGCTTTGTTTGGTTTGCCCTGTATTTCCCAACAAAGACAGTGGTTTGTCAACAATGGACATGTGTTATCAACGGCGCTCAGCTTTATCAACAAACTACAGGAAGGCTGTGTCGCTGTGTCAACATCGTAGGTACAGCTCGATATCATTGTCATTGTTCGGCACATTAACTATGTAGCCTACGAGCAAAATTAACCTTCCCAGGAGAACTGTTTTCTGTTTTTAGAAAAGGAGGTTTAATTCTCTATACAATGATGTACAAACCTACATTTAAAAAGCACATGCGATAAAAAATAGAATACAATTTATCGACATCTTGTTATTATTCACAAATTTTAAAAGTTTGTTTTAATTCCCTATTATTAAAAATTACCGGAACGATACACATATAAATAATATATTATAGTCTTTAGTAGAAGGAAACAGCCGCTCCTGGCGCAGGTCAAGGTCAGCGGTTGTAATTGGCAGGTGTGTGTTGTTGATTTGGGGGTTTTTTGGGGGGTTTGGGGAGGGGTTGGTAAGTGTGTCAAGGTCATCTGGAGGGGGTTTTAAAAAAGGTGGGGAGTCTGGGGACGGGTGGGGCTCCGGGAAATAAATTTATTCATTCATCAAAGCCTACCAGTGATCGTAGGATGGCTTCTACATCGTTTGCAGCCGTACTGTTGATTTCATTGCTCTGTACGGGTCGGGAGTCGGTGGAGGTAGTGTATGTAGGCGAATTTTGTGTGGGAACACCACCATTGTTATCGTTAGTAGTGGATGTCACTATTGGAGATTGTATGGGTGCACCCTGCCGTGTGTCCATAACTTGAAGAAATAAGAGCTGCTAGATGGTTATATTGTGAGTTGATAGAGTAGAATGAGAGATGTGTGTGATGAAGAACGGTTATATAAACCCGGTAATATAGTGAATAAGAATAACTGGATAACATCATCAATAGGTGTGACAAGATTGTAATGTTGATATTTCAGCATATCAGTTAAGACTGTTTGCAAAATAGTGTCAGTAGAATAACTGTTGCGAAGGTTGGATCTTGTAAAATACAAGGGGTGAAAGCTGAAGTGTTTCTTAAGTTTAGCGAATGTATTACGAGGTCTTGAAACTGTGTAGTTAGACTGTTTTTGTAAAATATGTTTGGTGCGTAAAAGTTTCAGCTGTAAAGTGTGGGAAGCCATTGTAATAGTGGTGACTAAATGTGCACTGCATAAAAAAAAAAAAAACTGATAAATGGTTAGTGTCTGTAAATGTGTTTGAATATATAGAGAGTGATTAGCATATTAACCGCGAACACATGTTTTAGAGTAAGAAATGTAAATTAGAAAACTGTTAGAAAAGTAAAGACCGAAGTTTACCCTACGAAACCCGGCGAATAAATGAGACGCTCGCGGTACCGACCCTGTATTTAAGCAATTTGTGAGTCACGAACAACCCCTCCTCTACCCTCCCCCCTCAGCCGATGGGATAAAAAGGGTGGGATTGCGGTCACCCCGGTTATTTGTTCGGTAGAGTTGCGATAGTTTGTATTAAAGGGAGAGGGAAATACTTTAAAACTATTTTGTTAAAAATATTAAGATAACATCTAGTTGAAAAAAAGGAATTTGTTACTCTGTATGAATTGGCTATGAGCTGCACAAGTGCAAACAACAATCTGTTAATAAGTTGATGCGGTAAGAACTAGTATTTGTACAAACATTATAGTTCAGCAATAATTATATGTGTTATTAATGTGAAAAATGGTAAGTTAACACCATGGATAAGACTAACAGTAATGTAATACTATAAATGTTTAAAAGGATTAAACATAATTAAGAGTTTAAAAAAAAAGCAGATGTGAATATGAATAATTAGCAGCAGGTGAATATAAATATTAAATAATAACAAAAAAAAAAAATATTGATGTGATGTTAATTTATGCAGTAATAAAAAAATAGGTAATGGGAGAGTAATATGTGTTTATAGTAAATAAAAAAGAAATAGTTGAAAACTAAGTTATGCATGGGGTGTTAAAAACAAGTAGACCTAATTGGAGTAAGTTAAAAGAAAGCATATATAATATTATTAGACGGTAGCGACTTACCGAGGTGTTGTGTCAGCTGTGGGTCCCGCGAGTGAAAAGAGGCGCAGCTGCTCGTGTAACGGTATTTATAACAGCAGGTGGTAATTATTATGAAAGTGACCCCCCCCCCCCCCCCCTAAAATAGGTAATTAACCCCCCCCCCCCCCCCCCTCTTTCATTTTTATTTTATGTTGAAATGGTAATAGTAGTTAAGCTTGTGTAATACTAATTTGGTGTTACCAAACGGTAACTATTGTGGTTAAGATAATACAACATATACTTAAGATAAATTAAACCGATAGAGTAACGGTAATTTAGGTCTGCTGTTGGCAATAGATAAGAATCATAGTTGAGCGGCGAAAGGGAACACATAATTTCCTACTGTTATTAAATTAATAGCAGTGAACAACTATGGTGTAATGCTATAAGGAAAATTGTGGTTCGATTAGGTGGAGATTATAATTAAATGTTGGCCAACATTATTGAAAGCCGCAACACTACACTTAAATTATCGATGACCTACTCGTAATAATCGCCGCTACGTGTATGAAACAGTGTTGCTTGGAAATTTCCTATTGAAGTTGTACTTCGAACGTTGTAAGCCCCTCAAACCCCTACGAGTTCCCCCCACCATCTTGAAAGTTTACGAATATTCTGTTGAGAATTTTAGAATCAGTTCGTACCGAAACTCCGGACGCGAAGCTTCGGGACGAACTCAAAGGGTAACTTAAATATATAGGCGGCCGATATATATTTGAGTTATTCTTGCTGTTAGGGTTCTAATATTAATATTTGTTGTGTGTGTGTGACTGTGTGTGTGTATAAAATGTTATTTATTTTTTAGTTTTAAGTTGTGTTATTTTTAAGTTTTAATTTGCGCATTGCGATGTTAGTATTAAGGTGTGTTATATTATTGCTAATGTTTAAAAAATGTGTTTATGCATTTAATGTTGAGTGTTGATGTAATTATTCTGTATTTGTGTGTGTGTGTGTGTGTGTGTGTATGTGTGTGTGTACTAATAACCTTTCACAGCTAGCTGTTAGGAGGGTAGATTAAATTTAAATTTAAATTATAGAAGTTCTGTTGAACTTCATTAAATATGGGTGGGACATGCGTGTTGTGCCATAGGCAGCGCATATTTTTATTTTTTTTGAATGTTAAATTTTTTGTTAGGAAATAATTATATTTGGGTGGGTTTAGATTAAGGGTGGGAGGTTAGAGTTGCGTCTTGTATTAATTGTTCGAGATTCCCTATTATAATTGGATGGTCAAGCCCAGTGCCTTCGGGCCCGAGACTGAACCGCCCGTATCACAGCTCACCAAACTGGATCGCCACGTGCGTGCGGGCAAAAAATTGGGATCCCTTGCAAGACGTAACTAGAGGGTTGGGACTGGGAGTGTTTGAGGAATACAGAGTGGTGGAGACGGCCGTGGCCGCCTCCATCACTTTGGATCATTATTATTTTTTGGTGACCTTGACCTAAATTAAGGTAATTAGCCCCCCCCCCTCCCAATTTGCAATTAGCCCCCCCCCCCCCCCCCCGAGGTCACTTTCACTTAGCATCACTATATAAGCGGGGCTAGCTAACATGTTTGTTTATTCTGATTCCAGCCGCTAACGCTGCCACTTCAGAACCATGTCTTCATCAACAACTTCTGCTACTACTATCACTATGCCTGCTGCTCCTGCTGCTACTTCTGTGCCTGCTCCTACTATCACTATGCCTGCTGCTCCTGCTGCCACTTCTGTGCCTGCTCCTACTATAAATACATCAGCTGCTAACAAGAAACCGGTGAAGAGACTGAAGTTGAAGAACGTCCCGGAGTCGATGCTGCGGCAGATGAATACACCACCATCTACATCTGCTCAGGGAAATATTCTTCTCCAAGCCATGGCGGTTCTTGGAAGTATTTTTTCTCCACCTCCATCACCAACACACCCTACGGCAACTCCACCACTACAACCACAACCTACACCTACAACATCACCGCAGATGGAGCTTCCTGTTCGTTCTGATACTCCTTCAATTCTAGAATCTATTCATGATTTCACCTCATTACCACCACTAATAACACCAATTCCTGAACCAAAGTCCATTAATCCTATCATTCCTAGTTCTAAAGTTAAAAAGTCAGTTTTCAAAATTGCTCCTTCAGAGCGCTTTAAATTATTAAATGAAGAGCGTCGCAGGGCATTTAAAAATTTTCGAAAATGCTCTGAGAAGCTCCGTAAGGGTGCTAAAAAAGGATTGGTTTGTGGTAGGAAATGTGTGTTAAATGAAAAGTATTGCCGTGTACATCTCATAAACCATCTTTCTGAGCCACAACCAACTGTAATCTCCAGTAAGTCCTACCCTCCTACTAAATTAAATAGACTGAAGGAAGGTTTGAGGTACTTTTTTGTAAGTAAAACAGACAAGCACAACAAAATTGTAATTGGGTGTAACGGCTTCAAATGGGTAATACAGCTGTCTGTACCTCTGAGAAAACAAAAAGCGATCAATAGACTTGATGCGAGAGACTATTTAATAAGAGGTGAGGATGGTTGGACTAAGTGGGGACGTAGTAAATGTTAAAATCAGTTAGCTTTTTTTCAAAATTTTGGTAGAAAAATAATGGGAGAGAAACCAGCGCTATATAATAGTGCGCTGAGTTTCTCTCCCATTATTTTTTGGTCACTCTAAGTTCTGTGACCTACTTTTACATGACCTTAAACTTGAACTTGACCCCCCCCCCCCCCCCAATAAAAATTAACCCCCCCCCCCCCCCCCTGCCAACTTTCTCTTGTCTTATATAAGTAGCCGCTATGCAACTGGGTATGGAACATTGGCCGCTTACCTGGTGTACAGTGAACATGGCTCCGCTGGACGGTTCAAACTTTTACAACAGGCGATCTGAGCTAGAGGAAATGGCAGAAGTGGAGGAAGATGAATCTGAGCTGGAGGAAATAGAAGAAGTTGAGGAAGATGAATCTGAGCTAGAGGAAATGGAAGAAGTTGAGGAAGATGAACGATTAATATTTGAATATTTGCGTTGTGTAACTTTGGACCTGGAAGAAAGCCTTGACCCATACATGTGGGAAGCATTGGACTGGCTGCAGTTGGGCAGAACAATAGTAATCATATCACCAGTGTTGTTTCTCGGTAGCCCAATTTTGTATGTGACTGCAGACAATGCCGAATACATCTGGCAATGGGCAGAGTTGTTTGAGGATTTCAGGGGAAATGAGGAGTATAATAACTGGTTTAATATCTGTTTAAGATAAGCAGGGTTTTTTAAACCCAAAAAGGCTATGTGAGAGTTAATGGTAATTGGTTACTATATAAGTTAAAGTTTGTTGACCTTGAACTTGATCCCCCCCCCCCCCCCCATATCTTTTGTTAGTTTGCATTATAAAAGCCCGCAGCTTACATGTTTGCTTAGAATTTAACCAGTTGCTATATAGTGAACATGTCTAAAAGATTGGATTCATTCTTTGCTAAACATACAGAACTTTGGCCACTATTATATGGATTACATAGAAAGATTGAAGAAACAATTTTGAAAGATATGGGTGTAGGGGTTAAAGTGCTTATATATCGTAGAGGTGATTATAAATTATTGTGTTCATGCACAATCAGAATTGAAAATTTAAATAATTTATTTCCTTGGATGGTGCAATTACGTAATTTTGTAGAAGAAATGGAGTTTGAGTTGCAAGTAGCTGCAATGTATTACAAGCTTGATAAAGAAGAGTAATCATACTATGTTACAAATGTTTAACTATATGAAATATAGTGGGGGAAAATAGAATATATATATATATAAGGCAGCAACTTTATACTCAGTATCACTTTGTCATAAGATATTACTTTGGTGTGAAGAGAAAAGGTTAATAATGGTTTTTAAGGATACACCTTTTTTAAATTATTTTGAAGTAAAAAATCAGTTTAATACAAATGAAAATATAACTTGGATAGAAGAGACAAATGAAGGTTCGGAAGAAGAATTGAATAATAGTCTGGCTGATTCTATATTGGAAGAAGAAATTTCGTCCTTTGAACAAGAAATATTTTTTTTTTTTTTTTTTTTTTTTTTTTTTGAGGGAGAGGCGGAAAAATGCATTACGCACACAGGTGGCCAGCCTGTAGTGTGGGGCTCCCCTAAAAACGAGTTTACCCACTAAAAAACCTCCTCTACTCTTTAGGAATCTAACCTGGAATTGTTTGTCACATTACGTCAGGCTAGGCCTAAATTTGGCTTACGCCCGTGGGGCTCGCTCCTTATCCAGCCGCTCGATCAAGGGATCTGGGCCACTTCACGGTCCAGATCGGTTTTCTTTTCCAGGAGGATGCCCCGGACGAACTGTGACAAACAATCCCAGTTGCCCTCATCCTCCAAAATCTTTTGGCAGACCGAGTCCACCGAAAATGCACCAAAGATTTGTGTGGCCTCCAGGCGGGGCCCTTCCCAACGGGGACAGCGGAAGAATGTGTGTTCCGCATCGTCGGGAACACCCGGGCAATAAATGCAGTCCGGTGAACCGGTCTTTCCCATACGGTTCAGGTACGACCGAAAATAGCCGTGACCTGTCAAAAATTGGGTCAGATAGTAGTCCACCTCCCCATGCCGCCGTTCCACCCATGGTTGGACCTGCTTGATAAGTCGCGCAGTCCATCGTCCTCGGGTGTCGTGCTCCCAGCTGTGTTGCCACTGCTGGTAGGTTCGGGAGCGCTCTTCTGTTCTTGCCGTGTCCTTGCCGATCTCGCCTTGTCTCTGATAAATCGCTTTCCTCTCCCCTGCCAAGAGCTTGACAGGGATGACTCCGGCGACCACCAGGACGGCAGGCTCGGACACTGTCCGGTAGGCGGAACACACCCGGAGCGCAGCTTGACGCTGAACCCGGGCGAGTCGCAACCTGTAGCACTCCTTATCTAGAGCGCCTGCCCACACCTCTGCCCCGTAGAGAAGCACGGACTGGACCGCGGACATCAACAGACGTCTTCTGCTGGATCGGGGACCCCCGACATTGGCCATCAGCCTACTAAGGTAAGTCACTACCTTAGCGGCCTTGTCCGCCGTACGGAAGATCTGATCCCTCCAGCTTAACTTGGTGTCCACCATAACCCCGAGGTATTTGGCGGCACGAGTTGATGTGACCACCTCCCTTCCCACTCGAAACGGGACGACGGTGTCGATCCTCTTCTTCGTAAGAATCACGATCTCCGTCTTACTGAGAGCAAGTGAGAGACCGTGATCGGACATCCAGTTGTTGACCACCCGCATAACTCGGTTCAACTTCAGTTGGGCCAGCTCAACGTTGCGTGCAGCAATGAGAGCTGCGACGTCATCGGCGTACCCAACCAAAGTGGTTTCCTCAGGCATCTCGGACCTCAGGAGGCTGTCATAGGCAACGTTCCAGAGATCCGGGCCGAGTATTGAACCTTGTGCGGCACCAGAAGTGACTTCCATCGTCCGCGTTCCGTCCCTCGTGTCATAAATCAGGCTTCGAGAGCGTAGATAATCCTCGACGAGCCGCAACAGATATGCAGGAATACGAAAGGTGTTGCGAAGCGCATCCAACATATCGACCCACCTCGCCGAGTTGAAGGCATTCTTGACATCAAGCGTAACAAGAAGCACTACTCGGCGGGAGAAATGGTTGTGGCTCGCGGCTCTCTCCACAGCTCTCTGAACTTCGGTGACAGCGTCGATCGTTGACCGTCCCTTTCTGAAGCCGTACTGACGGGGGCATAAGTCCCCGGCAGCTTCCACGGCAGAAGTCAGGCGGGAACGGATCAGCTTCTCGAACAGCTTCCCAGCCGTGTCCAACATGCAGAGAGGCCTGTGGGACGACGGCAGCTCGGGATCACCTTTGCCCTTGCTGATCAGTACAAGCCTGGCTGTTTTCCAGGGAGCCGGAAACACCCCTTCTATCAAACAGGCATTGTACATTCTCAACAACAAGTCAGCGTTGATTAAAAATACTTTCTTTAAAGCCTCACTGGGAATCCCATCCGGGCCAGGAGCCTTGTTGCTCTTCAGGGAGAGAACGGAGGTTTCCAGCTCCTCGAAAGTGAAAAGTGGAACGTCCTCTACCCGTCCGAAGTCAACCGGCGGTCGCTGTGGATGTTCAGGAAACAACGCAGCGACGATCCTCCCCATGGTGGCGCCCTCCATGATGGAAGGTGGAGAGCGGGCGCCGAGTTTCTGTGTTACAAGTTTGTAACCCAGGCCCCACGGGTCGGAATCAACGTCGTCACGAAGTCTCCTCCAGCTATTCGCCTTGCTCCTGTTGATCGCCTGGCGGAGAGATTTTCTCGCAGCTTTATAGGCCTCCGACTTACGAACTCTGTCTGCGGGAATTCTCGCTCTAGTGGCGGCTCGTCTAGTTCTTAAACATGTTCTTCTGAGTTCCGCAATCTCTTCAGTCCACCAGTAAACGGGTTGTTTGTCGCGTCGGGGTTTCCTTCGCGGCATAGACTGGTCGCAGGCCGAGACGATAAGTTCCATCGTGGATGTTACTAGTGCCTCGGCTCCAGCCTCACCAGGATTCCCCTGCGCTCCCCGAGAGATGACTTCGGTGAACTTGACCACGTCCAGTTTGTTTGTGTTCCACCGGCGTGGCCCTTCCCGAGATGCGGAAACTCGACGATTTGCCTGATCATGCAGGTCAAACACGATGTATTGGTGGTCGCTACCCGTGTAGTCCTCGACAACCCTCCAGCCAGAGATCCTCGGAAGGAGCGACTCAGACGCAAAGGTGACGTCAGGGATCGTGCCTCTCTGCCCGGGGCGCCGAAAAGTAGGTGTGTCGCCCTGGTTGAGGACGACAAGACCGGCCCTGGCGATGAAATCCAGGATGTATTTCCCCCGGGAGCTGGTAGAGGGCATTCCCCACTCGACGGCCCTGGCGTTGAAATCGCCACCAACGACGACATGCCCGGTGGTGCCGAGAACGCACTCCTCTAGGCTATCTATCTTGTCGCGAAAGTCCTGGACGGCCTCGTTGGGTGTGAGGTAGCAACTGAAGATAGTCACGTCCCTACACCGAACCCAGACGAATCCTCGGCCGCGCCCGTGACTCCGCACCAAGACATCCTGTGTATTACGCGCCCAAAATGCAGCAGTACCGAGGCTGTCGGAGATCCAAATGTTTGGGTCTCTGTCCCGATACTGTTCGCTGATAAGGAGCGCGTCAGCACCAAGTTCTCGGGCGAGCTGATCTAGAAGGTTATCAGCTCCCCAGGATCTATGAAGATTGGCCTGGAGGATGCGAATTACCGGCCGCTGCCTTTTGCCTGTTCAAGTGCGGCTCTGAAGGCACCGCACTGACCAGACCCGGGTAAGTGACCGAGGGCACTGGAGCCTGAATCCTTGCAGAGGAAGCAGGATGGGCTCGAGGAACATTCCTTGCGTTTGTGGCCCTGGCCTCCACACTGGAAGCAGTTGGCACTCCTGTCGGGCCCGTTACAGTTTCGGGAGGAGTGGCCGAAACCGAGACAGCGGAAGCATCTCGAAACTACCACCCTCCGTTTGAGCCTGCAACTGACCCAACCGACTCTGAGGTGCTGAAGGCTAAGCAAGAATATTTGAACAAGAAATATTTGAAGAGCTAATAAATGATAGTGATGAAGAAATTGTTAAAGAAGCAATTGAAACATTCATTTTAGATTCGTCAACTGATACATTGATATCCCCTATACAATCTTCAGACTCTGAATCGGACTAATGATATGTCGGTGTTTTTCTTACTGATCCCCCCCCCCCCCCTTTCTTTCCCCTTCCCCATATTTGCTATAAAAGCAAGAGTTGATCAGGTTTTTTATTCATTATATGCTGTGTTGTTAGTAAAGTCATACACTTTATTAAACTATGTCTCCAAGAGCTACTACCTTTATATACATTACTGAAATTATTACACATCGTCAGATACAAGAACAAGAAGAACTAGAACAAGAGATGAATGTTACATTTGGAGAGTTAATAGAAGAAATAGTAGAAGAATTTATAAATTTAAACCAAGAAACAACTAATGAAACTGGAAATATATCAATGATGCATCAACCGGAAGAGTTAACCGAATCTGAAGAAGAAGAATCTGAATAAAATGGTGGGGGGTTGATTATTTAAGCAGGAAAGAAAACAGTTTAAAAATCATTTCATAATGGAGGACCGAGAAGCAATGTTTAAAGCTTTTTGTAAGGAAGAACCCTGGGTTCCACCGGTAAATTCCTTTACATATTATTTCCCACTTTTAGACATGGAGGATTGTAAAAAAATTCCAGACATTGGTTTTAAATTTCAAAAACAAGGAATGTTAATTGGTGTCACTGAAAAATATCACAATGAATATTCGGAAAGATTGGCGTTTAACTTTATGATGGACAATATGAATATTAAACCCAGTGAGTATCCATATTTTCTTTATAAATTTTTAGTTGAAAATGGTGCCAGTGTAACTATTGAAATATGTATTCAACATTTTTGGCCTACTCGGGATAGTGGTGGGGGAAAGTAGATAAATGTGTTGTTGAACTGGATAGTCTCTCACTCTTCTAAAATCATTCACCAACAATGTATCGTCCAATTTTGTCTGATTTGACTGCCTCTCATGAAGAAGCCGAAGCTAGAAGGAAGAAAAGCGAACAAGCAAGACAAATTCAGTCTAATATTAATATGGAGTATTATAGGCTACAAATCCAAATCCCAGGCATGCATCTTGGAGAAAACAGAGTAAAGACCGTACATGCGGCTGGTAGTTATATTAAGTATTTGAAATTATTATCGGAAGATAGAGAGTCTAAAATTACAAAATTAGAAGATGAAATGAAGAAATTGAAAAATGAACTATTGCTCTTGAAAAATGGAAATAATGAAGTTGTAGTTGAAGAGGGTGCAGAAGAAGGAAATGAAATATTGGGAATTTGAAGAAAGAAGTTTAAATATCTGTATAAACTTATAAAAAAGAAAAATAATAAAAAAAATTAATAAAATAAAAAAAAAATATTAAAAAAATTAGATTTAGAATAGAGAGCGGGGAATAGATCACTTTGTGGCAATGGAATAACATGTCACTTAGTGCTCTATTCCCCGTTCTCGCATTAATATAATTTGACCTTGACATATATAAAAAATGGTGGGGATAAAGTATTTAAGACGGATGTAACATGTGTAAACACTTCAGTTGAAATATTAATCTCTTTTATAAAACATGGTGGATACTCTATTTGAACTTTGCTTGAGGAAAATTATTTGTGATGGTTTTTTATTTAACCATATAATAAGATCAGGAGAATGTGTTATTCCAAACAGCATTAGAGAAGCTATTCATGAATACCGAAGACAAAATTATGGGTTTGGCATTATTGTTGCTTATAAATTTGCAGATGGGACGACTCTTTGTCAAGATTGTGCACGAGCAGCTATAGATGATTGGGATGAATTTGATCTTGAAGGAGGATATGTAGACCATCGTGTTAAGGCACCACTGATAAGGTTTGAAATCATGAATGAAAAATGTACAATCTGTGCACAACTGTTATTTAGATTTATTAGATGTAGATCATATTAAAAAAAAAAAAAACTGTTTAATGTAACACTATGGTGGGGAAATTTATTGAATGGTGGGGGAAAATAGAAGTGGGGGGTATTGGTTATATATGTTGCTCGATGTTCACCAATTTCTTTAGTCTTGTAATATTGTTTGAAAAAGTAACTTGTAATTTAGTAAAAAAAAAAAAAAAAAAAATGAATTTTGAACTAGAAGTGACAAGCTTTAAAATAGTTGAAGAGGAGTGGACAACAGTTTCAAATTTTATTCATTCAAAACAAGATAATGGAACTCTAATGAAGGTATTTTGTTACATTTTAGAGGAAGGGGATGAAGACATAGTAAGAGACTATTTAAGAAATAGAGATATGTCAACTTCCAGCTCGGACTTTGTTAAATTTTTAAAAGACAACAATGTTAACGCGGAATTAGAAGTTTGGTTTTATGTTTAAAGAACTTGGTAGAGGGAGAATAAAAATGGTGGGGGAATTGTGTATAAAACAAGGTTTATACGCAGCAGGAGTTATTCGCTTACTACCATTTAAAAGAAGAACATCATAGAAAAAAAAAATGGCTGAATCTCGGGACTATTCAACTCTTTCAACAAGTGAAAGAAAACCGTTAAATTTGTCAAAGAAGATTGTAAATTTGTCAAGAAAAGGTAAACCTATAACACATCCGGAATTGAGCATTTTAGCTAAGGAACGTCATATAAAAGAGAAAACTGAATTGTATCAAATGCAGCTTTTAGTACCTTCATTGGACGTAGGCTGTACAAGAGCACATACATTGAGGACTGCAAACAAGTACATAATAGAACTGTTGGGTAAAATTGAAGTATTGGAAAATAAACTAAAGGAGTTGCAAAATCTAAATGTATGGAATCCGGCAAATGAACTCCCTGTTCTGCAGATGGAGCCAAACGATCTTCCTGCTACTTATGCATGGAACGCATTTAATGATATTGATAGAGACTCTCCTGTGAAGTACCAACCTCCTGCTGTGTAAAAAAATGATGGGTAAAAAAAAATACAAAAAAAATAATAAAATATAAAAGGAAAAAAAATTAGTTGTAGAATAGAGAGCGGGGAATAGATCACTCTGTGGCAATGGAATAACATGTCACTTAGTGCTCTATTCCCCGTTCTCGCATTAATTATGTTTGACCTTGACCTAAATAAACATGGTGGGGGAAGGTAATTGAGTGGGGGAAACTAGATAAAAGAAGTCCAACGCTCGGTTGGAGTCATTCTTATCCTAAACAGGCGTTTACTAACATAACATAAGAAAAGACAACATGAATAGTGAAAACATCATTTTGGATCTTTCATTAAGTGAAAAGAATAAAAAACAATATGCGGACTCTCGAAAAATGAAGATGAAAGAAATGGCAAAGGCAAGAGAAACAAGAATAAAACTAAAATATTATAAACTACAGAGGCTAATACCAGGAGTGAAATTGGGAGAAGTAAGAACCAGAACAATCGACATGGCTGCTGACTACATCAACCAACTTCTTATAGAGTTGACTATAAAAAATGAAAGAATACGTCAATTGGAATATGAACGTAAACAATTGTTTCACCAAGAAAAAGAAGAACCTATGAACTGTGTGATTAAAGACAATTAATAAAGAAAAGTTAAACAAAGGAAACTGCAAAATTACTAAAAATATTGAATATAAATTGGTTATTAATTGGACTTGCATTAGAGAGTGGGGAATAGATCACTTTGTGGTAATGGACTAACATACCACTTAGTGCTCTATTCCCCATTCTCGCTTTAAGTGTTGTTGACCTTGACCTAATAAAATAATTTATATAAAAGCAGCTACGAGAAAGAAGCTCTCATTTAATCGACATGGCTCCTGTAGATACCACCGACTATCCAAGTAAACCTATTGCAGAAATATTGTGTAAAATTCTACAAGAGGAGTTTGATGTGGAAGATGTGGATAATGACAGTTCAGAAACAGATAGTGTTAACAGTATGGAAGAAGAATTAATAAATGAAGGGAGTGAAGATGTAGAAATGGAGTTAACAGAGAATGAATACACACCATCATTGGAATTTGAAAATATTCATAATGAAACTCCAACATCCAGTCACGATCCAGATTTGGAATCAATACGTGGAAGATTAATTTTTTGTGCAAGACAATTATTTCTATATGAAGAAGAAGAAGATGAAGAAGAAGAAGATTAAAAATAGTGGTGGGGGTAAAAAGTGGTGGGGTAATACAGCATAAAAAGGAGGTATGAAAAAGATGCATTTCATTTATATGCCGAATTTCATAGGATAAACATCACTAAAATGCATCGTTGTGATATATGTTTAGAAACTTATGAAGATGAAATATTGCTAGACATTCATAAGGAGTTATATCATAATATAAATGAAAATTTAACACAAAATGAAAATAAAAATGCATCTGCAGAAGAAGAAGAAACAGCGGGACCATCTAATGCACTACCTAATTTAAGTATTCATGCATTGCCTGGAAGAGTAGTAACACATCACAAAATCCAAAATGAAAATTTAGAATTAGACAAATTTCTTGCCGAAGCAAAAACCATTGTAGTTAAACTTTTAAAAGAAGAATTAAAACGATTAAATTTTATTAAATTCGGCTTGTTATTGGATGCTATGTTTATAAACGTTGAAGAAGAATTGTCACCAAGAGGATTTATAACTAAAAACAGAACCATCATGAGTAGTTCAGATATTAATTCAATAGTAGAAGAATGTTTTGATGAGATCATCAATAAAATCCAAGAACATGAAGGACGAGGATCAGGTTGGAGTTTAGTTAGTGTAGTAAGTATGGATATTAGAGTTCACAAGCATGGGTATGGGGTAATGGGGAGCAGTTATATAGCTCTTCCAAAAAGGATTCAAGATACAAAATCATGTGTGAATGTTCAAAATCATGATACGGAATGTTTCCGGTATGCAATGACATCAAAATTCATATCACGCGATGCACAAAGACCCAGCGAAGAATATGAGAACTATAGATACAGATATAACTTTCAAGGTGTGTCTTATCCGGTAGCCTTGAAGGATATTTCTAAATTTGAAAAACAAAACCCTGGAATATCTGTAAATGTATTTGGTTTGGACAGCTCTAACAAGGTGTATCCTTTGAAAGTGGTAAAAAACGAACTTGCAGACCATACGGATTTGTTATTAATTACAAAGGATGAAGTATCACACTATGTATGGATAAAATCATTTGAAAAACTTGTCAATAAACAATTATCAAGAAGTAAACATAAAAAAATAATTTGTAAAAGATGTTTTTGTTTTAAAGAACCTAGAAATGGAGAACAAAATTGGTTACTGGAGCACAAACAACTGTGTAATGAAAATTTTGAAGCTAAGATTATTCTACCACCATTAAATAAATCATATTTACAGTTTGAAAAAGTTTTCCATCAGTATCGCATTCCTATAGTAATATATGCCGATTTTGAATCAACACTTGTTCCAATTGAAGATGAAAACATTGAAGCAAGGAAGAGTATAAAATATCAAATGCACAAGCCTAACAGTTTTTGTTTATTGGTTAAATCCACATTGGTTGAAGAACATTTGAATGCATATGGATTGTCATCAAAACCCGTGGTGTATCGTGGTGAAGATGTTGCCAGAACATTTTTAAATCATCTATATGAAATAGCTGGCCATGTTGAAAATTTGTATAATAATATAGTACCAATGATACCAATGGAGGAAGAAGAGGAAATTCAACATGAAAATGCTACTTACTGTTTTCTATGTAAAAATGAATTTACTTTAAATAACTATAAAGTTAAAGATCACGATCATCTTACAGGATATTATAGGGGTGCAGCATGTAATGCATGCAACATAAACTATAAGATTACCAGAAAAATTCCTGTAATATTGCATAACCTTAGCGGTTATGATGGTCATTTTATAATACCAGAATTGGGGAGAGATGATGGTGCAATTGATGTTCTTGCAGAAACAACTGAAAAGTTTATAACTTTTAGTAAAAAAATTGGAAATATGAAGTTGCAATTTGTAGATTCGTACCGGTTTATGCCGTGCAGCTTATCAAAACTTTCTGAAAATCTTAGAAAAGAAGATTTAATAGAAACAAAGAAAATTGTAAACAATGATAAATTAGATTTAGTTCTTCGTAAAGGCGTTTTTCCTTATGATTACATTGACAATTTGGAAAAATTTGAAGAAACGTCACTTCCACCTAAAGAAGCTTTTAAGAATAAATTACATGAAGAGGACATCAGTGAAGAGGATTATCAACACGCTTGTAGAGTATGGAATGAATTAGAAATAAGAACCTTAGGTGAATATTCAGATTTTTATGTTAAATTAGATGTGACTTTACTCTGCGACATAATGGAAGAATTTAGAAACACCTGTTTTACAGCATATGGATTAGACCCACTTCATTCGTACACAGCTCCCGGATTGGCATGGCAGGCTATGTTAAAAGAAACAAAATGCAAACTTCAACTATTAACTGACATAGACATGGTGTTGATGATTGAATCCGGTATTCGAGGAGGATTAACCCAAAGTGTAACTAGATATGTAAAAGCAAACAATAAATATCTTCCAAATTACGACGCATCACAACCTAGCACATTTATAGGTTATTTTGATGCAAATAATCTGTACGGATGGGCCATGTCAAACCCTCTTCCATATGACAATTTTAAATGGGTTGATCCAAATTCAATCAATAACATCGCTGATATCCCTAAATATGGGGATATTGGCTACATTTTTGACTTTGATTTTGAATACCCAGAACATCTCCACGACCATCATTATGATCTACCACTATTAGCAAAAACAGAAATATCTCCCACTGGTAGATGGCCAAAATTGATGATGACACTTAACAATAAGACTAGGTATGTAGCTCATTATTGGACAGTACAGCAAGCGCTAGAGATGGGATTAAAAATTACGAAAATTAATAAAGTACTGCAATTTTCACAATCCTGTTGGTTAAAATCTTATATAGATAACAACACAAGAAGAAGAACTGCAGCAACATCCAATTTTCAAAAAGATTTCTTTAAATTAATGAACAATGCGATATTCGGTAAAACATTAGAAAACAAAAGAAATCACAAAGACTTAAGATTGGTTGTTGATCCAACAAAATTACAGAAATTGGTGCAAAAACCAAACTTTGCATCTTCTATAATTATTAATGAAAACCTTGTAGCCGTTTCTATGAATAAAATTTCAATTAAGATGGATCGACCCATATATGTTGGAATGTCCATTTTAGACATATCAAAAACTCACATGTATGATTTTCATTATAATAAAATGGTGAAATTTTATGGTAGAGATAATATTGGAATAGCATACATGGATACCGATGCATTCATCTATTGGATTATAACCAATGATATGTATAAAGATTTACGCACATTTGTTTATAAAAATGACTTTGATTTTTCTGACTACCCACAACATCACCCCAATTACGACAATGGAATAAACAAGAAGGTTTTAGGAAAATTCAAAGATGAAACAAATGGTGCACCTATGGAAGAAATTGTGGCATTAATGTCCAAACTGTACTCTTTTCAATTGTACATTAGTGAAAAAGAAGAACATCAAGTTGTAAAAAAAGCAAAAGGTATAAAAACATCATATTTAAAGAAGAATGTACAGTTTGAACATTTTAAAAGATGTTTATTTGAAAGCATGGAAACAACTGCAACTTTTAATACAATAAGAAGCTTTAATCATCAAGTCTACAGTGTCAAGCAAACTAAGTGGGGACTCAGCTACAAGGATGACAAGAGACATATCCGGGAAGACAATATACACACTCTACCTTTTGGACATTATTCTTTAACTCCTATCGACCAATAAAACCTATTCTTCGTCCTTTCACCTGTTTCCTTTTCCTTTCCGTAAAAAAGAGGGAGCATGGCAAGTTCAATGCCATGTTCCCTCTTTTTTACACAAATATAATATGGCCTTGACCCATATTTGTTAATAATATAAAAGGTGATAAGCCATTTTGAGGATTAGTATTTTCTCAAGCGGTGTACAAACAACATCTGAAGATGGAAGGATTAAAGGATAAAATTGTAAACGAACTTCATAAGCCGGCAAGAAGAAAGTTTCCAAGAAGAAATACAATTATTAAAGGAAGGAACGATCTTTACCAAGCCGATCTCATTGAGATGATACCGCATAGTAAATTAAATAAGGGATTTAAATATATATTGGCAATTATAGATTGTTTTAGTAAGCTTGCTGACGCTATACCACTCAAGGATAAGACTGGGAAAAGTGTAACAAAAGCTATGGAAGCAGCTATAAAGAAAAATAAATTTGTCATAAAACATTTACAAACTGATGATGGAAAAGAATATTTTAACAAAGAATTTACAGCATTAATGAAAAAATATAACATAAATCATTATTCTACAAATTCGGAAGTAAAAGCTTCCATAATTGAACGATTCAATAGAACATTAAAAGGAGCAATGTATAAAACATTTTCTAAACGAGGATCGTACGTGTGGTACGATATATTACCGAAACTTATAAAAGAATACAATAACAAGTTTCATCGCACTATCGGTATGAAACCTATTGAAGTAAATATCAATAATGCTAAGCTTGTTTTGGAGCGTATTAAGAAAAATACTTCTCCTAAAATTGAAAAATTAAGACCTAAAAAATTTAAAATTAACGACAAAGTACGTATAAGTAAATATAAAGGAGTTTTTAGTAAAAGATATTTACCAAATTGGACTAACGAAATATTTACAATCTACAAAGTGCAGCCGACAATACCAGAAACCTACATTTTAAAGGATAACAAAGGTGAACTACTTCAAGGCGGATTCTATGGTCATGAATTATTAAAATCGACAGTAGGTGATGTATATCTTGTTGAAAAAATTTTACAAAGAAAAAAGGATAAAGTTAAAGTCCGTTGGTTGGGATTTGATAGGAGTGAAGATTCTTGGATTCCTACAAAAGACTTGGTGTAATACTTTAATAACTCATTATGTGTTTAACCTTTAAACAAGATGGATATTGTACAGCAAAAAGAACGATTTAATATTAATAATATAGATGAATTGACAGTGGATAATAACAATTTAAACCATGGTAAACATGGTGAATTACTACCAAACTCTATAAGATGTTTAATAACTGGCCCTTCTAATTGTGGAAAAACAAATGTTGTTTTTAACCTTATAACTAATCCAAAAGGGCTACGTTTTAATAACATATACATTTTCTCAAAATCTTTGCAACAACCTAAATACCAGTTGTTAGATAAGGTATTAGCAAGTGTGCCAGAAGTAAATTTCTACAAGTTTAATGCTAGTGAAACTATTATGCAACCAAGTGAAGCTAAACCATTTTCTATATTTATATTTGACGATGTGTCATGTGAGAATCATGATACAATAAGAAGTTATTTCGCAATGGGGAGACATCATAATATTGACAGTATTTACATTGGTCAAACCTATAGTAAAATTCCAAAACAACTTATAAGAGATAATGCAAATTTGTTGATAATATTCAAGCAGGATGAAACAAATTTGAAACATATATATAACGATCATGTGAATGCCGACATGACATTTGATAAATTTAAAGAGATGTGCGGCAAAGCATGGGCTGAAAAGTATGGATTTCTTGTTATTATGAAAGATGAAGCTATAAAAGATGGAAGGTATCGAATAGGGTTAGATAAATTTGTATTAATCTATTAAATGAATAGCGGTGTGTCTAGTAATGAATGAGACTTCATAGTGTAAACATGGTAAATCAAGAAAAACTATTGAAAGAAATAAAATCACTCAGTGATTCTATTAGGATTAAAAACCGTGCATTAAGGATGGGTATAAGCGAAAGAGAAGAATTTTTAGAGACTACATTTAAACCTATTACAGAACCTTTAAAACAAATATCAGAAACCATTAGTAAACCTCGTTACGAAGGAGATGTTTTACTACCAGTTTCTAAACAAGAAGTACAAGCATTAAAAAAGGAAGACAATGATGATTCATATACAAGCGCTAGTGACCAAGAAGAAACAAAAGAAGAAGAACCTATTGTTGAAAAGGAAGAAGAACAGCCAATACCTGAAGCAGAACAATCTATTCCAAATTTAACACAATTGAGTAGCGATATATTACAACACGGACCTCTGGGAAGAAAATATATATTGAAAATGCTACATGATATAAAATCAAACCCTAATTTAAGTAAATCACACGTATACGGAGCAAGAATTGATGGGAATGAATTGAAAATAGGTGATTCAAAACTTAAAATAACTGAAGACGATTATATCATTATTGGTGAGCATAAATATAAGGGAACAAAAGGATTATATGAATTAATTTTTAAAAACATACCATTGAGATATTCGACCAAAGATTTAAATACTTTTAAGGAAATTTTACAAAATACTAATGCACATAAAAGGAATTACTCAAAGGATGCAATAATTAATCGTTCACGCGCAACAAAATATAACATTGTTATAAAAAAGTTGTTTCCCCCACGAAAACTACCAACATTACGTACCGCACCAGCAGTAAAACAACCGCTAAAAAGAAAATCTTTATCACTTATGGATTTATCACTTCTTGAACAACATAGTAAAAAGATTAAAGGAGATACTTCAACATCTGGCAAAGGACTAATGAAAAATCTGTACAATACCAATGTAATTTATTACAAAGACATTAATAAATTAGTTGACAGAATGAGACTATTACATGAAGCTATGGAAGCTGGTCATACAGGTTTAAATAATGAATGGGTAGCTCTAGTTGATGAACTCAGAAGTCGAGGTGTCGTCGTATAATTGTCCGCAGATATAAAAGAATGGCAAGCATATAATGTATCATTTTTAACATGAGCGTCGACAAGTTTGGACGGTACTCCGCGTTAGGAGTGCAAGTTGGAGAAGACAGAAAAAGAAGTGGACTGCCGCAAACACCTGAAGGTGACTATAACATAAGTAATAAACGTTTAAAACTAGTTAAAGATCCAGAAGAAGATACTGATGGAGCAAATTTAAAGACGGTAAAAGAAGCTACTTCAACATCATTAAAATTACTTAAGGATACTTACGATGTTAAATCACATAGAATAATTAATGTTGGTAAACCAACTGACAGTTCTGATGCAATTACTAAAGAGTATTTATCATCTGAACTTTCAAACACTTTAAAATTGCAGTGGGGTAACAATTTAAAAGATGGACAAACATATGATGCTGGAAATCATAGGATAACCAATGTGGCAAATCCAAAAAATGATAAAGATTCAGTTAATAAAGAATATTTACATTCTATAATACCGGAAAAGACTCAACGAGGATTTTCTTTTTATAAGTTTATTATAAATGACATTGGATACCCAAAGGAAGACGGTGATGCTGTAAACCTGAAATACATCAAGGACAACTGTATTTTACAAGATGCTAATGAAATAGATTGTCATGGAAAAGCATTGTCAAATGTAAAATTTGGTTCTCAACCAAAAGACGCTGTTACTATGGAACAATTATCTAAAGAATTAAAAAGGGAAACATCAAATTTTGTAAAACATGAAGATGCTGTGCTAAGGCGAGGAAATACATTTATACATGGAAATGAAAAATTTGATTTAATGCAAGGAAGTAATGATAAATGGGATGCGGGAGGTAAAAGAATAACAAATGGAAGATTTGGTCAAAAAAGTTCGGATGTACCTTTAATGGCACAAACATTAATTGCGGGCGGTCCTTTATTAGGCACATATGAAGGTCATAATAGAAGAATAAAAAATATAATGCCTGGTTATGAAGAAAATGATTGTGTTACAGTGAAACAAACAATAACTTGGGATAAACGCAATGGAACCAAATTTGATGCTAAAATGAAGAAAATAATTAATATTTCACCAGGTGAAGATTTTAATGATGCTGCTACTATTGGACAAGTTATAACAACATCAAAAAATGATTCAACCGCTTACACGTGTAATGATAAACGTATTATGCAGTTACACGATCCTCAACATCCGAAAGATGCTGTAACTTTAGATTGTTTAATAAGAATAGTGGGCAATTTACTTATTGATACCCACAATCATATAGCTAGTACAACAAGTCATGTGATAATTCAACCCGATGAACGAGAAGCTTGGATTAAAAATAGAATCATAAATCAGTATATAATTAATTTGAATAATTAATTATTTAAATATAAAAATTGTGCATAAGTTATTCATTTATATAAAGCATCTTGTTGAGTAAACACACCGGTTATATATAAAACAACATAATGAAGATCGCACCGCTCAGTCGTCGTCAAGTCAGCGGCAAGAAAGGACTTGGTATAACATCAGCTGCGTTATCCCTTCTCAAACGAATTCCTGTTGGTGCTGTTGTAAATCGGGCAATAGACGCTCTACCATACGAATTTCATCTGCCAGGAGGTTATCAATATTGCGGACCCGGAACTAAATTGGCAAAACGTTTAGCAAGAGGGGATCCAGGAATTAATAAATTGGATCAAGCTTGCAAAGAACACGATATAGCGTATTCCAAGTTTGCTGATTCAACAAATAGATCAATAGCAGATAGAGTGCTAGCGGAAAAAGCTTGGCAAAGAGTTAAATCAAGTGACGCAAGTATTGCAGAAAAAGCAGCCGCTTGGGCAGTAACTACAGCTATGAAGGCGAAAACAAAATTTGGTGGCGGAAAACGTCGAAGAGGAAGACCTGCAAAGAAAAGAGCTCCTAAAAGAGGTGGAAACATTAAAAAGAGACGTCGTAGAACTCGTAAAACAAAGACAAAGAAGACTTCCGTTTGGTCAATGGTAAAAAACGGAGCAGGTCTATACCTAAGACCGTACCGTGTGTACTAAATAAGAAAAATCAATTGATAATTCCAAATAAAGCCTTAACAAATCATCAATTATCAAATTATGTAAAATGTTTGAAGATACCATTTTTTAGGGGAGTTTTTATGAAAGACGCATTACCAAAAAACATATGGAAAAATGAAACTGGAATAGTAAATTTAGATTCCTCCTATGGTCCAGGAACTCATTGGGTATGCTATAAAAAACTCGGACAAAGCGTTTATTATTTTGACAGTTTTGGCAATCTACCACCACCTAAAGAACTTCAACACTATTTTAGAAACTCTAAGAATATATTTTACAATTATAAAAGAGAACAACCTAACAATACAGAAATATGCGGACATTTATGTTTGGAGTTTTTAGCAAAAAGTGTCAGTCAGCTTTAAGATGTCATCGTACACAGTGTCACTGACCGGAAATTCATCTACATTAAAAAGTACTCTTTTCCCAGCATTGCGTCTATCTAAAGATAGATTATGGGAAGCGGCATTATTAGATTTCACTACGTACAATTCGATTCCCAACATTACAGAGGGTAAAAACAATTTACTACATTATTATGAAAGTAAAGATGAAAAAGGAAATTATTCAGAATTAAAAATAATAACCTTGTCTACGGGAGCATATGAAATAGATGATATAAACCAGCTATTACAGAAGCAGCTAGGAGAAGAAAATATCTGTATAAAAGGAAACAACAATACTTTAAAAGCGGAAATTACCTCAAAATATTATATAGATTTAAGTTTAGAAAATTCAATCGGTAGTTTACTCGGATTTTCAGATAAGAAAAGAAAAATCTTAGATCCCGGAACTACTCATACCGGTGATACCACAGTAACAATATTAAAGGTTAATAGTATTGATATAACATGCAATATTATACACGGATCGTATAGAGATGGGGTAAACCAACATATTTTACATACATTTTATCCAACAGTTGCTCCTGGTTTTAAAATAGTTGAGAAGCCACAAAACCTTATATACCTACCATTAAACACCAGTTTTATTTCAGACATCGTACTGAACATATCAGATCAGGACGGTAATAGTGTTGACTTTAGAAAAGAAACAATTACAATACGGTTACACATAAAAGCGGTAACTTAAGTATAACATGGGATTAACATTTAAACCACAACGGAAAAGCCGGGAGCTCAGTAGCTCTTCAACATTGGACGAGTTAACACCGGACAACATACATTTCCTACAAAAAATTGGGTTAAAACTAAATTACGATGGACATTCTGGATATATCTCAAGGACCGACGTTCGACGAAACCCTATGGGAGAAGGAATATCACACACACAACCCTTACACTTCATCAAAATTAAACAATAATGATGAAATAAGGATTCCCATTCAACAACAAGATATTTACACATTACCCTGTGAGAGTTATTTATATATTGAGGGACAAGTATTAAAATTGGATGGAAAAACCGGTTCATCTGTTCCTTTTATAAATAACCCAATGGCATATCTTTTTGACGAAATAAGATATGAAATATCAGGAGTGACAGTTGATTCAACAAAAAAGGTTGGTATAACAACAACACTAAAAGGATTAACATCATTAACACCCCATGAAAAGAATTCAATAGTCACCGCCGGATGGGTTACCCCCGATAAAGACAGCATAACACCAAATTCCAATGGTCATTTTGATTTTCACATACCTTTACGATTGCTTTTGGGATTCGCTGAAGATTACAAGAGAATAATAATAAATGTCAAACAAGAATTGGTATTACTCAGATCTTCAACTAACAAGGACTTAATATTAGCAGCAAGTGGCACTGAAGAAAGTAAACTAGAATGGCAGCTACAATTAAATAAAATCGTGTGGAGAGTACCTCATGTAAGATTAGCCGATGAACATAGAATCGTATTGTTAAGAAAGTTAAAATCTGACCGTGATATTGTAATGCCTTTTAGAAGTTGGGAATTCCATGAATACCCCATATTACCTCAAACAGAACGACAAACATGGACTGTTAAAACATCTACTTATTTGGAACGAGCAAGGTACATAATACTAGGTTTTCAAACCAATCGAAAAGATGTTATAACCGCACACGCAGGTCAATTTGACCATTGCAATATAAAGAATTGCAAAGTGTTTCTAAACTCTCAATTCTTTCCTTATGACAATTTAAATGTCATGTTTAGCAAAAAGCGTTATTCCATCTTATATGATATGTATGCAAGATTTCAATCGTCATATTATGGAAAAACTAATACACCACTGTTATCACCTGAACAGTATTATTCAAAAGCCCCAATAATCGTTATCGATTGCTCAAAGCAAAATGAATCAGTAAAATCGTCAAGTGTGGATATAAAAATTGAAATGGAATTTGAAGATAAAATACCAGAAGGTACTTCGGCATATTGTCTCATTTTACATGACAAAATAGTAACGTACACTCCACTAACTGGAATAGTTAAAAATGTGTTATAAAAAACGGTTTTTAGGTGGGGGCGATTGTTATAAAAGGAGGAAAACGAAGTAGAAATTTCATTATTTGTTTGACCATCCTATGGGAAACATCGTTAGCAAAATGAGTTCACTTAATGCAAATACTAACGAAGAAGAAACTACACCGCTTATAGCCGACAACAGTTCCGATATAGAAAAACAAATTGAACAAGAAATGGATGAGTTCCTCAAGTTTAAACATAAGAAAAGAGAAGAGGAAGTTGAAAAAGGAATTAAAAAAAGAAAAGTCGATGACATTATTTCCACCAATATTTTAACAGAGGTATTTCTTAGAATCTACTATCCCATCTCATCATGTATGACAAAAAGCGTATCTGCCGGAGTAATAAAATCATTGGAGTATTCACCAACTATTATTTTGAATCATGGATCTAAAATGGTGTTTTTCTCTGAAATTTCCTGGGAATCGTTTATGAAGCATATACATCTTTTAGAATGTTATTTAAGTAACAATACATATGGAAGAAGAACGAAATTAAGTTTGCTAGAATCAAATATTGAAATCGATATAGTAAAACATCGGGGAGGACAAATTGTTCGTTTTAGAGATTTAACTAAACATGACATAAAAATACACCTTACAAAAGATGAATTCTACACCCTCAGCTGTGCTACAGGTCCTATCACAAGATATCTAAAACAACTAATATTTTCAAGCGCAATCATAAAAGAATATTTAACCGATACATTGGATAGACAACCATATGTACCAATCCTATACGGTCCCGTAGATACTTCCATTTTCAATAGAATACCTCACGAAGTTGATATGTGGAGACAGTTGCACAACTATCAGACTAACTTCGGTATAGATGAAGAAGCACAAGAAATGAATGAAGAAGCATCTTGCAGCAACCAACCCGCAGTATAAAAAGACGCCCTCCATAATTTTACAAACAGTCCCATACCGACCTTTGTCATGAATAAACAAGTTTCATTTTCAAACCAATACCAAATAATGGAGGTAAAACGAGGTATAATTGAATTTCAAGCGTTTCGCGGTAACGACGGACATTTTATCATTAAAGAGTTAGTTATTCTAGACATGAACACATCTGTCGTTTATCACTATTTATTCCAACCTCCTATACCGTTCAACAGATTAACTACTAAAGCAAGAGTGACAAACAAATGGTTGATGAAACATTTTCACAACCTGAGATGGGATGAAGGTTTTATCCACTACAGTATGGTGCCGCACATTATGAATCATTACTGTAAGGAATTTAAAATTATCTACACAAAGGGATTGGAGAAAACCGCTTGGATACAAGCATTTACAAACCATGAAGTGATAAATGTGCAAGTGGATAGAGATTTTCAGTGTCACTTTGCCAACATTTGTATCTCTACCAAAAACTTTAAACATCGGCAGTCCCAATGCGCTTTAAAGAACGCTTATCGTTTGAATGCATATCTACAACAGAATGGTGGGGGGTGGGAAGGATATAAAAGCGACAACGCAACCATGACCCAGCATGAGTATTACTCTAGCCTCCGAACAGTCAACACCTCCCACACAGATTCGCAAGACTAAGAATAATATTAACAATAAATAAGAAGAAGAAAAAGTAAAGATGACGTCACAAACATTTTTACAATCTCTTGTCGATCAATTTAACAAACATTCAAAATCTACCGTCTTACCGACTAAAAGATGTTCAGAATTAAAAGAAGAAAAACATTATGTTATCCACACCATTAAGAAGATGGAAACTAGTGTTGGGGACGCCATCAACGTTACACTGAGTGAAGCGCCCTACACGCCCGGTGATGAACCAAAATTTCAAACATTTCTTCCTAAGCGCTTCGTGCACCTCCTGCAAAACGAAGATCTACGCCTTATCCACCCCGGCTCTCTGTACTTGGCATCCCACGGTCCAAGCGGAAGCAATTCAACGGAACTTACACTTCACGTCATGCCTACTGCCAACAACTAATTTATTTTTTGTAATACTTTTGTACACCTTTGTGAATTATTTTGAAAATAAATAAAGATGAAAAAATAAAAAAAAATAAAAAGCAATATATCACTATGTGTCTTTGCACATGGTGATATATTGCTTTTTAAAAAAATAATTTTAGATGACCTTGACCTAGTTACAAAAACTATATAAATGGAGTAATTTTCAAGGGGATTTCCTCAGTCTACAATTGACTTCCGTGCTGTACACATCTCACTTGGTTGTCCAATTATTTAAACAACAACATGTCTCTCAAAATCAAATGTGCATCATACGATACCTCCACCATCACAACTTTTGAACAACTCGACAATTTCACTAATGAATTGCGAGTACTTCTTGCAGGCGGTTATCACTTAAATGCCGATGTTTACGTTACAAATAAGAAGATGTTTTCAAAACAAAACTACTGCGATGATGAAGTGTACTTTTCTACACAAACGGCAACAACATCTAGCCCTTCTACTCAAAATAATGTTAAATTCCACAAATACTACTAATGTTGAATTACAATAACAATACTCCATCAACTTGAGGCTTCGCTATAAAAAGGCTATTCAACCCAGACTAAATCATCATTTGCTTTTTGACAACCGCAGCGATAACAACTACAACTACTATGCTGTACCGAATGATGATTGAATTTAATGGTAAAATATTTGGAAAGGACTATCAAACGGTAGAAGAGATGAGCTCCGATCTTGATGTATTAACTAAAGAAGGCTTCCAACCAAAGTTAATTCTAAAATTTCCAGAAGTACATCCACTATCCACTGAAGATCTCGTCGCAATGGCTAGAGCAAAAAAACAAGAACATGAAGTAAATATTAAAAAAGAGAAAGAAGAAAAAAAAGACGAACCTATATCTTAAGTGTGCAACTTTTTAATATTTGTACCCCATTCTTTTTTAAAACTCCATTTGGTTGACCTTGAAATTACCCCCACCACTTTTTTCTTTTAATAAAACTCTCTATTCTATACTATACACCTTCATTTCCCAACTCCACTTAGAACCGTCAACATGGAAAAGAAAAAAGAAGACTACAAACCACGCTACTGTTGTGAACAAAAATGTACCGATATAGGAAGATGGATGGTAGACGGATTAGCTTGTAGAAAATGTGAATTCTTCGGATCCTGTTACTGCAAATGCAAAACAAAACAACTACCACCACCAGAATTGCAAACCTTCAAAATTTATAAATCAAGATACTTCCACACTTGCTGTCCCCAGAGATGTTTCAAATTTCACCCAGAAAGACTTTTTAATTGCCGAAAGTGTGATGCATATTATAAAGACGACTTTTGTACATGCATCAAACATTTGTGCAAATATAGATCAGATTGGTCTTCTGATCCTATTCAAGCTTCAGATGTATAGCTGTAGTCACTGACTGCAGCTTTTTTTTTAAAATTTCATTTGGTTGACCTTGAGATTTACAATATATATTCTACATACCCTTTAACATGCTTCTCATTTACACTACATTGCTTGGACTAACACCAACATGGGTGACAGATTCATTTCTTTTGAACATTTAATTACCGAAAGAGATGAGATGGAAACTCTATTTCACAACTTACTCACACTTATGGATAGGTATCCTTTGAAATGGATCAACATCAAAGTAAAATATGTGGATCCTACCAGAATATTTTCATCATCATCATCATCATCTTCCAACAGTGCAGGGGAAGAAGAAGAACCAACTTATGGTATTACAATTATTGAATTAAACAGCGAAGAACAAGACAATCAAATTCAAATTATAAAAAAACTTAGTATTTAGTTTACAAAAGTGATTGGTATTTCTATTCTATATTAATGCTATTATTATTTTATTTCTATATACACTTCCCACAACCTACCCGAACGGCGTTTCGCGGCGAACTGCGGTAACCGAAGTTCTCTCGCTTCTCGTTTTGGATTACCCCCACTTCTTTTCTTCCCCCCACCACTATTCCCCGTTTCCATATAAGCGACCGCCTTACCGTCGCTCACCATTTGTTTGCCTACCGCCGAACGATGAGCCAGCCTCGATTAGCAAAAAATACTACTACTTTTGCAGTAACATCGCAACAAGATTTACAGGATATTTTTCAAACTTTAACCGATGTTGTAAACACACCAAACAACACGGTTACTATTACTGTTGAAATTACCTACAATTGTCCAGAGTGTGAAAGGATGGAAAGCGATAATGTTGAAGAATTAGAAATGCCAAACAACAGTCCTTCATCCGCCCACGATTCGACACCAGATGATGAAAGCTAGTCCTACACAAATATTCTTTTTCAATTCCCCACCACTTTACATTAAATATATATATATCCTCCCCTTATTTGCTCTCCTCATTCCATCGCCTACTTTTACACCATCTACACCGCTCCTCTCTAACCTGTACACAAACATGATGGACGGCTTTTCAATCACATCACAATTGGAAGACGATAAATTAAAACTCGAAATTAACAGAATACAATTGGAAGCACAGAATCAGGAAGAAATGATCCGGCTGTTAAAGCTCTTCAAATGCGTACTGTGGTTGGTATGCCTCTATCTGCTCATCGCCATCACCATCGGCATTTACCAGACCGTCACCGCCAAACATCGCTTCGACACCACTTCAAATAAAACTTCTACTTGGCTTTCCTAAAATAAATTATTAATTCCCACAGCCCCGCACCCCCCCATCCCCTCCCGCCCGCCCCACTCGTCCCCACACTCCCCACCTTTTTTAAAACCCCCTCCGAATGACCTTGACACACTTACCAACCCCTCCCCAAACCCCCCAAAAAACCCCCAAATCAACAACACACACCTGCCAATTACAACCGCTGACCTTGACCTGCGCCAGGAGCGGCTGTTTCCTTCTACTGTCTTTAATCAAACACAAAACTGTATACAGAAATATGACATACTATCAATAGGAATAATAGTTGAGTCAGTGTATTATTTTAAGAACAGTATTTTATGTTTTAACGTATTTTATGTTTTTGCTATATTTTATGTTATGGCTATCTATATCTGAAAAAGTCAGCTAATAAATTGAAAATGGTGAAATTAATGACGTGTAGGCCTAATAATAAAAATAAAAATAACTATTTTTTAAATTTAAGTTGCTTATATGGCACTGTATAATGTCATGGGTGTATATAGACTGTGTATTTAAAACTAATATCAAGCAATAATGCGGTAAAAATTAATGTTGTCATTAAATTTACCAGTTATTGTATCAGTATTGTTTTAAAGTGTTATAAAACAGTGAGAAATTTTTGGAAAGTATTTCTGGGTCATATTGTTGCTTGCGCGACAACAGCAGTCCATCGTAATTTCTGATAGTATAAAATCTTCTAAAACCTTCCGTGTTAAAAAAATTTACATGATTGGCAGCCCTTTTCGAAGCGATTTAAACGTAAGGAGGTGAAATAAAAGAAAGTAGATAGGCTATTCGCTCTTGAGAATACCTATATACCTATCATAGTCAAAGCTTCAATCGAGTTAGGCCTAGTCGTAAATTAGTGCATTCAAGAAATAATTAATTAGAAATAAATACGGTTGTAACAAATAAGTTTCAAATTGCACAAGAAGTATGTTGAGTGAGTATAATGTAAATAATTTAAGGGTCCAGAAGAACGTGTAATAATATAGTTTCTAAAAATATCTTGGTTGACCATAATGTAATTGGGACGCGATAATTTACAAAGCAACCAATGAATTTTTGCATATTAACACAATACTAAGGGCGCACTCGAACAAAGAACACGCCAAGAGCACGTGATTGCAAAAAAGAGTTATGTAACGCGGAAGAATTCAAGGAAAAAGCTATAATTAATTCGAGGGCAAAGTCCCCTTCACTCACTTCCCCTACCACCTCCCACTTCTATCTTCTTTGTTCTCTATCTCCCTCCATCATCTCCCCCCCCCTCCCTCGCCACTTGCGCCCCCCCACATCCTCCTCCTCCCCCTCCTCCACCCCCCCCCCCCCCCCGGTAACCGATGTGGTGGGGCGATGCGGTGATAAAAGGCGGCGCGGCCGGGGCCTCGGATCAGTCTTTTTGTGTCTGGTGGCCGATCATCATCTCAGGATCTGCAGCTCTGCGCTTCAACAGTGAGTACCCGCCGAACATAACCTTAGTTTAGTGTAGTCCGCCGCGCCGCGGCGCGCCACTGTGTGTGGAGTTCCCGCGCAGCTGAAGTTCTCAGCGCCGCCGCAGCCGGCTGGACGCGCCACTTGACGGTGAAGCGCGGAGGGATTTGTTTGATCTGAACTAACCTCAACCTCACTTTTCGGAACGCAACTTGGTCGTTGCGGTGTACTGCGCTTCACGTTCGAGCGCCGCGCTGGCTGCAGCCCTGAACTTGGGCAGTTCTCTTTGCACTGGTTTAATGTATTGCTCAACTCGCTCGGCCGGTTATTCAATTTGATTAACAAAATTTACTGGTACATTATTAGAAGTTGTTTTTTTTAATTCTTGAAATTTAAAGATATGTTTGGAAAACACAATGTTGCAGTATACTCGTATTTTTTGTCTTTCGTTTCATAAAAATATTATACCCGAATTTTAAAGCCCTATTTTAAATGAAGGCTTATTTTGATTTGTTATTCAATAAAACTAATCTAAATATCTTTATAATCTTAAATGTGTTCAAAGTTGTAAAGGATTTAAAAAACCGAGATACGGTATTTTATCCTAACTTATTGCTGGAAAAGTTAACGATCATTGTTTCTAGGGTAACTAATTTAAACTTTTTAGCCTATGTTTGTAATGAATAATTATTATTTACTTAAAACAATGCATAATAATACTTTATAATTTATTATTAAACTGTGTATTTTATTTAAAGTTCAAATGACTGAAAGTTATGTGCGAAAAATATTTTAACCTATAAGCATAAGTAGGTTGACAACTATAGTCGATTTGTAAAATAGCTTATGCAGTTAGTGTTAGTAACTTATTATCATTTAAAGAAAATTAATTTAGAGTACAAATCAAAAATACAGTTAACATATTTCTATGAACGGATCATAGTACCCATTGTATTTAGTAGCAACTACCCGGTCCCTTGATCTGTAAGAGAATAAAACTTATCTTAGATTAAGGAAAGATTAAATTAGGTCTACTGCCAGAAAGAATAAAAAACTAAATGCATTCTAATAATGTCACAATAAACCCCAAATTGACAAAAAAATCCCATTAGGAATTCTTACTTATGTCTAAGAGAATCCACCAAGGAATCCCACTAATAAATAAGGTGGTTTAAGTTAGGTAAAAACTGGATGTAAAATATGTTTCCAAATAAATTTACTTTAGATACATAAGCCGAATTACTTTTAAATAAGTTTAATCCAGTAGGCTTAACCTCTTCTGTTTTACAAACAAAAACTTAAAATTCTAAAACCTTAATGTACCAGATCAACATTTACACTCAGGAAGGATCTTTCATCGTCATCATAATGCCTAATTAGGCCTACATAAACTTATACAAAATTAAAACATTAACATACTGTCCACACATTGCTCACTGTAACCGGATTGCTTACTACATTAAAAAACGTGTTTATTATTTTTTTAAACTCATCAGTAAAAACGTTTTTTTTTAATTTATTAAAATTATAGTATGTATAGGCTTACCGGTACCAAACCAGCTTTAGCTATATAGGACAGCTATAAATTTATTGTAAAACAAACAAAAAGGATCATAGACCCATAGTAAATAAATAATCGTACAACTTGATATTATATTAAACAGTGTGACAATAACTAGCCGACAGCCTCTTAAACAGGACTGGCGAATTAAAGATATATTTTTTATTCATAAAAAATATGATGTAGGCTATTAAAAATTTTATTGGTCACAGAATTTTCTGAAACTGGGACATTAAGTCTATTAGTATTCAACTTAATTTTTACCATTTAGCCTATTTAGCAATGTGAAGTTACGGTACATTAGTGCGGACTAACACCTGTTAAATTTAGTAAAGCACATAAAATCTACATGACTGTCTCAAAATTTGTATAGAAGTGTGGCTGCTTTTCTGCAGTACGACTGTTGAAAATTACATGGTTTAAACAATATTTTTAGAACTAAACATGATTTCACGATATACTGTGTAGCGATATAAGGTGGCACGCAAAGATTCTGTGAGGCGAATCGAGGGATGCCTGTAGAGCTGTAATATATGTTAATTTATATTATAATTTCATGTTATCTTTATATATGTTTATATAATAATCATAATTTTATAATTTCATAATATATATAATTTTTCTTGGGGCGCTGTACCATCAGAGGTGCCTGGTATCTACAGAAAATACATATTTTTTGAGTTTGATAGATCAAACCAATGTTTCTTAACCAGTGGTACGCAAGAGCAATTCAGGTGGTACGCGACAGATAAAGGAATAAATAAGAAATTAATTACACACAGAAAATGGAAAAAGTGTTTCTGGTCGATGTAATGCCGACGGCTGTTTAGGTCAGCTCCATTCTGCGTTAAACCGCACTTCCTCTTGGATTTAAGAGACTCCAATAAGTACAGCACTTTAGTTTAGCTTAAGCATTTCGTTCGAACTTACCAAATTATTTTTAAGACTTCCGTTTTCGGGCACATTAATACTAACTAATAATGATTTTGTGTCCAATACTTGTCCAAGCTTGCAATATTTAAATTCAAGATTTACCTTGAACTATTTAAGTTACAAGACACGTTTTGCAGACGTAATGAAACGTTAAGGAAAATTTATTTGGTCAAATCTATAGAGAATTTTAAGTTTATCACTTACACTGGAATACACGCTGGATATTCGTCAAAGAATAAACCCCAATAAGTAAGGACATCGCATGTAAAAATATGTTAGTTTTGTCCCCAAAGGAAAATAAAGTGCTGATTCTAGGATTAATTCTTCAATTGCCATGGGAAACGCTCGCTTTCGACCTCTTAAATGTCAAAATTAGCATATAGGCCTATTTGTGAAAATAAAATCCAGACAATAATTGTAGAACTGTTTAGGAATCTGTTCCCATTCAACCAATAAGCTTAAACCTTAAATCAAAATTAAATCTTGGTGGTGATATCTCTGTCTCGGGGGCGACATTCTCACTTTTCCATAAAACTCTCCCTTCTTATTTGGTTCTGCATACTGTCCATACCTTCGGTAAATCAAAGTGACCTGTCAAAGCAGTTTGTGTCGTGACAGATATTTGTTCATTTGTAAATTTAGAGAGTGGAGAGGTAAGTAAATTTTCTCTCCTGGGTAGTAGAATTTTTTGGAATACTAATGCCTTATTTAGAGTGTAAAGTAATGGTGTGTGTAGTGACTCCGGCTGTTTAACTAAAAGGGGAGGAGGGTAGGTATGAGTTTGGGAAGGTACGCTAAAAAATTGAAAAGCATTAGGTGGTACGCTGGCACAAAAAGGTTGAGAAACACTGGATTAAACTATTTATTTGGAGTAAAAATAACATTGTTTTAGAGTCAGTCTCGTTAGGCCCACAAAAATCCTTTGTATAGAAGAACATAGAAACACACTCCTACTCTGCCAGCGCTACTAGCGATCACATGGATCGCATGGCCCTCTGACCATGCTCATAACTTGTGGATTGTCTCAAACATATTACTGAAGCGGCGTAGCCTACCACTTCACTTTTGGATAACTGATTATTAAGAGATCCCACAAGACGTGTCGGCAATGCCATCTTAGACATAAGAATTCGTAATAGGATCTTCTTTTGTCAGTATGAAAATTGTTTTTCAAACTAAAACGATTATACCTTAGTTTCTGAACTTGTGAGTGTTTCTAAATTCCAAAGAATGATGGTGGCTTTAAATAGTTCCAAAGACTATTGAAGTTAATTTCAATAATAATAATAATAATAATAATTATCTTTTTATTGCTATTACAACAATAAGTAAGTTGGAAGCAATGTTAACGATACAATAATTTTGATATGACAAACTCAAATTCAAGTGTTTCTAATATAAGTTAGTAATTTATGTGTTTAACCTAGTTTAATTCCATAACTCCGAAATACCTGCCATATACTTTAACCCAGTTTAAAAAGAAATTTGGTTTAAGTATTTTGGCAATGATCCATAAATTCACCAACACTATAAAAAGCGTTTTCAACTAAAAACATTTTTAATTTATTTTTAAATGATCTTAAGTTTTGTTCATTTATTATGCAGTCTGGCAATATATTTAAATATTTAGCACCAGCATTACATGGTAAATTTTGACTGATATTTAATCTAAGTTGTTGAGGTCTGAAATTTTGATGAAATCGAGTATTATATTGATGAATATCACTGCCCTTAGTTAATTTACATTTAAATCTGGCATAAATTGTTGTTTCCAAAATATAAATACAGGGCAGTGTTAACAACCCCATCCTTTTAAAGGTGTCTTTACATGACTGATTTTTTCTTAATTTAAACATTAGTCTTAAGGCTGCGGTCTACCCCAACCAAAACAAAAACAACAACAATGCCGAATATGCCGGCCTCGCGGCCGTAGTGCGAGGCAAGTTTTATAGATGCAGAGGTTTACGGGGATCGTGTTTCAGAATTAACCAATTAAGATAGAGATTGACTCTTAACTTTTTCTAAAAGTACAAAAAAAGAATCTCGTCGGCTATCTTTTTAGAATTTTTAAATAAAATTTCTAATTTCAGTTGTAATTGTGTAAAATTATCTGTTTTTGAGTTTTATAGATGCAGAGGTTTACGGGGATCGTGTTTTAGAAATAACCAATTAAGATAGAGATTGGCTCTTAACTTTTTCTAAAAGTAGAAAAAAGGATCTAGTCGGCTATCTTTTTAGAGTTTTAAAATAAAATTTCTAATTTCAGCTATACCGGTCTAAAATCGTCTGTTTTTCTCGATTTTTAACTGACGTTTTGTCTTAGTTTTAATGAACTAATTACAAAATTGTAACAGACGAAAACTAGTACCGTTATTCTTCTTTAATATGAGACCTTATCTATACCTCTAGGCTTAATTTGGCAGAAGATAACACGATTCTAAAAAACCCTTGCATTTGGGTGCGCGCCAGGGGTAGACCGCAGCCTTAAAGCTTTTTTTTGAAGTTTGAATAGTCTTTTAAATTCAGTTTTAGCACATTTTCCCCAGATTATGATGCCATAAGACAAATGTGTTGTTATAAGTCCATAATATGCCATAAGCAGAGTGTTTTCATTTCAAAATTTGGCTAAATATCTTAATAAATATATGTTAGAAGATATTTTGGAGCAAATTTTATCGACATGACTGTTCCAATTCAGTCTGTTATCTACTTGTATTCCTAGAAAATTAACACTTTATTTCTTCTATTATATTATCTTCTATCATGACAGAGATATTGCGGTATATCCTTGAATTAGCGTTAAAATTGACAAAATTAGTTTTTCCCAAGTTTACTTTTAAATTAATTTCTGAAAAAAATTGTATACACGAATTTATATCCTCAAACATTTTTATCTCAAGATCATTTAAATATCTTGATTATTAGTTCTGAATCACATCTCAATGATGTGATTCAGAACTATTTTAACTTTATGGTGTTGTAAATGGACCGAAATTTCTTACAAAACATTTGAATTAGAAGAGTGAACCAAATAGAGTTTGATGAAAGACAAAAAAGTAATAAAGGTTTCATGATTTTATCTTACTACTGTAATCTGTAGCAGTTTCTGAAAGTAAACCCTGAACTTATGTTATGAAGTAATGTGATCTCAATTTGGTTTCAGGTTCTATCTATCAAGATGAGCGCACAGGAAAAGGCAACCGCCACAGATGAAGGAAATGACAATTCTGGTACTGGTAAGTAAACTTGTATGAGCAAACAGATTAACTTATGCTTTAAAATAAAAAAATCAATTATAAATACCCCGTCGCAGCAGACCTGCGTACTCAGCGAATTTCCGATGGAATTTTGGTATATTTTCTATTTCCCCATAAAATCCATGGGGATGAGAGTATGTAGGTTTGCCGCCATAATATGGGTTTAGTTGGTAAATATAAGTTGAATCCTACCTAGTGATTGTACATACCAAATTTTATAAGGTTATGGTGTTCTGTTTATTTTCCCCATAAACCCCATGGGGGTGAGTATGTAGGTTTGCCGCCATATGGGTTTTGTAAGCAAGTATAAGTTAAACCTTATCTAGATAATGTACATACCAAATTTGATTAAGTTATGTCAATAAATAAGCAAGATATAGGCTTTTCTTGATTTCCCATAAGAATAACATGGAAAACACATTTTTTGATTTTCCCCGTAACCGGTTATGCTAAGATAAAAATTCAAAATACCAAATTGTTTGTTTTTTTAAGCTCTTTTAAATGGTTACAGTTAAAATTGTTGAATTTTAAAAATTAAGGTCGAAAAATGCCAAAAACCCATTTTTAACCCTTTTGAAACCCCATAAAACCCCGTTCCAATGGTCCGATCATTCTGGTTCGTGAACTCAACCTAGTAGATGCTGGCTTACACCCCTGTACCAAATTTCATCAAAATCGGAGGTTCCGTTCAAAAGTTATCGTGTTCACGGACACATAGATATATATATATATATATATGTATATATATGTATATATATATATATATATATATATATATATATATATACATATATATATATATATATATATATATATATATATATATATATATATATATATATATATATACATATATATACATATATATATATATATATATATATATATATATATATATATATATATACATATATATCAATTTGAACGAACGGTGTTTTTGGCTTCTAGGGACCTCAAAACGAAAAAGTATCATGGTCCCGGGCTTAGGTCTTACCGTGACTACTACCGTAATAGCGTATTCCCTATAGGGAAATTCGCTAAAAATAGGCTAATTGCACATTTCTTTAATTTTGTATAAAAATAGTTAGTCCCATTTATTTTCTATAATGACATTTTCAATAAATTTGTTTAATAAAGTGTCATTATGAAGAGTGCCATAGTGACAACCATCCCTCATTCAAACTTTTTGCTTAAATATTGTATATTTGAAAAAAAGGCAGCAACATTTCTAGGGATATAATATATTTATATATATTAATCTATACTTATTTAATACGCTAAGGATTTTTTGTGTTGAGAACTCCTCCTACAATTTTCAAACGATATTCAAGTTTTTGGTGTCATTGGATAGGGCTTGGTCTATAGTTGTTCCCGCCAAAAATTGATGAAAATCAGACATAAAATAAGGACGCTATACACAAATTAAATTAAAAATTTTCCCATTAAAATAACATTGGGTTTGGATTGAACATTTTAAACATCTGTTAAGAGTCATCTTCACCCCTGTGCCAGTAGCCCATTGTGGCACAGTCAGCAATGTTAACCACACGGCTTTCAATGCAAAACATGGTATTTGATTCCCCTGATTCGGACGCTGTTTTTCAACCGATTTTCTTCAAACTTGGTAAGTGTTTAGTTGAATAGTTATATTAGGTCCCTCATACCTCGAAATTTTGAAAATTTAACAAATATACTCTCTGTGCCGTTGCAAAGTAACTCGATTTTCCTTAGTAATATTTCAAAATTTAGTAAAATTTTTGAAATTTTGAGGCATAAGAGACCTAATATAACTATTAAACTAAACACTTACCAAGTTTAAAGAAAATCGGTTGAAAAACGGCGTCCGAAACAGGGGAATCAAATACCATGTTTTGCATTAAAAGCCGTGTGGTTAACATTGTCGACTGCGCAACAATGGGCTACTGGCCCGGGGGTGAAGGTGACTCTTAATGTACAGCTGTAAATACGTGTAGTTTTTATGATTACTGATATTCACAATATTGGATTTGTTGGATGTCGTTGATTTAGGACTAACTGTAACTTTTGAATTGTATCAAAATAAATTGCTGGATTAAGAGCAACAAGTAGATTAGTTTTAAATTACTTAAACGGTAGTTAATCAATGCTTCATATTCCTAAATTTAACATTTAGAATTTTACTAGGTGATCTAATGGGAATTTTCATATGATTGTCAATGAAATTTGAATGGATTTGCCAGCCATGCCCAACTTTATACTCCAGGAGATGAAATACTGTACTGCTCTTAACATACAGTTGAACATTTTTTTACACAACAATTAGCCTTGTGTTTGAGAGTAATAACCACGTCTCTAACGCGAAAACTATTCTAAATCTCTATGGATGGTAACCGCAATGTACAGTATTTCCATTACAAAGTCATAGGCCTATATCCTACTAATATCACTACAGTATTTGATGTTGTTTATTCTCCGCGTAAGGTAAAAATTTTAGTTTAAACAAAAAACATTAAAACTTGCATTAATCATTTTTGCAAAACGAATACTTTCGGTTTTAATTTTTCCTGACTCAATATCTTTATCTATAAAAGAGGAAGTATGATGTACAGTAGACTCCCTCTTAACTGGCCACCTTTTAACCGGTCTCCGCTTTAACCGGCCTACCCTGACAAAAATAACATCTTTTTACCGGCCATTTTTTAATCTCAACATCGTTTTAACGGGCCGCGTTTCGCCGGAAACGTAGTATTCTTATCTAATATGTATCATTCATTTCAACTTTATTTCATATTGGCGTTCTCAAACCAATTAAAATGTAACGTCCTGTACGGAAGTGAATGCCACCGGAAGTCAATGAATTTTGACCTACTATCCAATAGACCACAATAAAGAAACAAATTATTATTATAGGTTTGTTGTGGATTTCATGGGTGGTGGATGTTAGCTATAAATCATATACAGTAATGTATTTAAGGTTGTTTTTCAAGTAATAATTATATTTATGCCATATAAACTTGTGGGTTGGCGTTCTTAAATGAACATCGGTTTAACCGGCCAATTCATTATACGGCCTGGTCCCGAGGTGGCCGGTTAAGAGGGAGTCTACTGTATGTATATATGTATGTTGCCTATGGACTCCGAAACCGCTTGACAGAATGTAATGAAACTTTCAGGTATTATTAAGCATTATTCAAGGATGGTTTGTGTGAAGTTTGGTGCAAATCTGTCCAAAGGGTTCTGACTCAGAGGGAATACGATCGTTTGTAAAAAATATGATACCTCTATTTTAACCAGGTTATATTTTTATTGGTTGCTAGAAATAAATTGAACTAAAAATTCTAATTTTAGGTATTCTAGCTTCTAGGTATTCTAGCTAGGAATTTAGGACTATCTGTATTACATTCTTATATATAAGATGAGCATGACAGCAAGTGAGCGTAGCGAACGAGCTTTATTACCTATAAAATAAATTTAATCACGGGTGAAGCCGTGATGGAAAACAGGTAGTTAGACTATATATATGAATGAAATAAACTTTGAATCCATACAAAAACCGGCATTTTTTATGCCAGCATGTACCAGTACTAGGTTATTTAATGTGACAGTGTGGATTTTTTCAATTATATATGATTTTTTTCAATCTCATCAAGTGCATCATGTTGGACCGGTCAATGTACTTTCATTGTAACAGTACAACAGTCATCAATGTATGACATTGACACTAAATATTCTAGGTAATGTTGCATGCCTTCAATCTCATTTGAAATATTTTGTTTTTTTTTCAGAGAACGTGCAAAACCTGAAATCGCTGCAGCACATTGCATATGACACAAAAATAATATATTTGCCCATGTGTATTACTTATTTTCAGAATGAAATGCTGGAGATTTTAAACTCTATGATAGCGTATCGTTAATAACATATATATCATGCGTACGCTATCAGGATGGATTTTATACATGATGCTGATCTCAAACACAACTGCTAAAAGCATTCTTTATAAAATAACACAACAGATGCGTTGCTCTATGAAACAAACAAAATTGCGGCTTCTGCCAAGAGCAGCGGGAATCAGTTACGGTACCATCATATATAAAAAAATACTCTATACAAAACACGTGGTTATGAAAGAGTACAAGGCTGATGGCATCACGATATAATAATGTCATCCTCAAAGTCCTTTTGAAATTAACTCAGAGATTTTTTTCTGGCAGAGAGAAGGAAATAAAAAGTGTCTATGCAATTTGATATCAATCTCGACTCAAAGTATAAAACTCGTAGGATACACACATGAATTGGACATGGGCAAATCAAATACATCATAGAGATGACCAAAAGAGATGAATAAAAATAAAGCATTTTAATAAAATACCGGCATACACCAAGAATCACAGGCAAAGATAAATAAAGAGTTTGAAATAGATTTAACTTTTTAACTTTTATGAGGTCATAGAAGAGTCTAGAAGAGCCATCTTCTGCTCGTGTGATACCAATATTCCACATGGAAATTCATGAATCATGTAGAATAAAAAAAACAAGTATTAAATGGCTCAACACTCAGATACTAGAGATTTAACGACAATTCTATACTAACTTATCGTCCCAAACAAGCTGATAGAGACCGAATGAGTTTTTTTCTACATGTTCAATAAATACTTCCATTATACGATTCTATTCATATTGTAAAATAAATTTTTAGTATAAATGTGTTTTCCTTCCAACTATCTCTTTTCCTTGAGCTTCTGTTACGGTAATTCTAATCATCCCCAACATGGAATATCCAGGTCGGTAAATAAAATTAGGTAGCATTAGACTCAAGATACGGTTCGGTAGTCTTAAAATTTATTGGAAACTAACCACCTACAAGTTAAGACTTCTTTACTAACTATTTTTGTTCTTAAACACTTATAGTTCTTAAGTTAGCAGCTTACCTAGTTCCTAATATAAGCAGTTTATTTAAAAATGTTATTTTTATTAAAGGACTCCTATGCCAATAGCAAGTTTTAATGCTTACTGTCTCTGTTCTTGCAGGATCGAAGTTTCAGTGCGTGGACTGCGGAGCTACTCTGATGCATTTACATAGACTCAAACTCCACAAACAGTTCCATTGCAGGTTTGGAACTGCTCGTCGAGGTGAAATGCCAGGTGAATATAATTTGTAATTGCTGATTATGTCTACCTTAGCCCATGAGCGACATTTGGGAAGGGCAAGAGGGCAACTGCCCTCCTGCCAGCAATTTAAAAATATTTTTAAAATTTATAAGTAAAAAAGGCAAAAAATTTAAAACCAAAAATTAAAAGTAGTAAACTTTTTGAAAATATAGGACTTGAACTCAGTTTCTGTCTGCAGTTTGTTCCTGATAAAGCACATTATAAGGGGAAAGGGATATTTCAATTGCAGTCATCATAGATTAATAGAAACATCTTGCTCCCAATGCTCCCTCAATCAAAACGCTAAAAAAGTTTGAAGCTTAATCAAATGTATTCAGGTCTACCGTACATGCAGAAGTCCAGCTTCGACCGTCCGAAACTTTTCCATGTTGTTCAGCAAGCCAAAAGAAACAAATAAGTTCATATAAACATATGTCCTAAAATGCTTCGTTATTCGCTAGCCGCCATTTTGATTTTACACTTAATAATTTTTACTAGGGGGCCCGTGCAGCGCAATGCGCTGCATTTATTAGAGTACCGGGTGATCAAACCCTGATCCATGGTAATACTTTGAAAAAATGTCGCTATAGTGAAAATCAGATCGATCTTTATTACCAATTCTCCCACTTCCCAATGTGATAGTGCTGAGATGTGGTGCTCGTTCTTTTAGGTCTAAATTAGCTGAGATCACGTAGTTGTTCTTTTGCCGATATGTCTTAGGGCCTTTGTCTAAACCCTCCTATAAAATTTTAAATAAATTCACAAATGTTGGATCCACATATAGTTCATAAAAAATAAAACGTAAATGACAAAAGAATAAAAATCAACATTTCATTACTCCCCGGTCCTGTATGAGTTATGCAGCACTCACTGCGGTTGTTTTTGTAGTACTACTGTATGAGGTAGTCAATGACATAGTGTATGAGTCCACATTACTATTTATGCCTATATCCTCTTTAACTTAACTTTCCATGACATTACAAAATTTAAATAAAGAAATCAAATAAATTAAGAGAATCTACATCTTTGTTGGTGTGGTCCATTTTGTTTTTAGTGGCATTTTTATTTTGGTTAACATTTTTCTTTATAAAAACCATTTTTGTAATAAGCTTGTTTTCTATACTGTAGGTAAAAAACTTTTAAATGTTGTCTTTTACACAGGTTTTTTTTAATATGTGTAGCATTGTGCATAAAACATGTTTATGCAAATGAGAGTTTCAGCTGTGATCTGAAAACATTGAAATCAACAAATTTATCTCTTTACTTAAAATTATTATAAAATATTGTAAGTACTTTAATTTAAATCAAATTCCATTATATTTTTCAAGATTAACAATTCAGAATTGCCTATCAGTATGAATTAACAGTAATTTCAACATTATTATAGTGAAAAGTTATAATAACATTTTATTAACCTCAAAATTAGTCTATAAATGTTTACTAATTGTTTTGTTTTTAATATTCATCATGAAATTTAGAACATATTTAACTCTTCTTAAACTCCTAACGTTCTTGAATATAATTTTAATAGCCGCATCTATAGATCAAAGTGTTATAATGCTTGTTAACAGCTCGTTTGATATAAATGTAAAAGTCTTAAGTTATGACCTATGCCAGGCCCAACCTTTACTCGCCAAAAGGCTTTTGAAAAACAAAATCAAAGGAAAACATAAAAAGACAAACATTGTTCCTTTCAACAACGGTATGAATATCACACTAGTTTTTTTAATACTATTGAGTGGAGATGTTGAAATAAATCCAGGGCCCTCAGAGGGATTTGAAAAGAAATCAAGTCTTGTATCATGTCCATATTGCCATATAAAGATCAGACGTTTAAAATCCCATATTAAGGGGTCCCATAAAGAATTGGGAAATGTTGAACCTCTAAATGAAGATAATGATTTATCAATAATGTTATCACACAATATGACGTACAAAGGGTTGCCAAATGTAGATGAAGCACATTTGGGAGATACTTATGAGCCAGGTCCATCAACACACAACCCTTTAGCAATAGTTTTTCCAAAAGACAGAGATCCACGATATATAAGACCTTTCCCTATAGTAAATGATGATAGTAGTTTAGATGAGGATGATGTTCATGAAAATTCATATAAAGGAAGTCCAAAAGAGAATCATTTCCCATCTCTTATGATTCATAAAAATTCTAGAACTGGTGAATCGTCTAAACCACATAACTTTAGCATTGAAACTAAGACGAAAGATGAGACTAGTGTTATATATCGAAAAAATTATGCCAACAGTTCAGTAAATGACGAAATAAGCTTGAATACTGTTAAGTGCACATTTTGTGGTGGCTTTTACAAAGAAAATGGATTAAGCATTCATATATCCAAGGCTCATCCTGTTCAAGCAAGGAAGAAAATCATGATGAAGCACCAAAAAGACATCAAATCGTATGATGAATCCAATGATAAGTCTAAGAATACAGTACAAGTATCCACTGAAAACACTAACATAAGAAATGAGTTTGATTCATCCTTAAATGATTGGTTGATTAAATTTAAGAATGAAAGTAATAATGATGGTGTTTGGGATAATTTGGTTACTGAATTCTCTCAATGGCTAGCTGAAGCAGTACATTTACTCCCTGGACCTAAACATCCAGCAAGGATATATTATGAAGCCAGAAAAAAACGTAAAAATAGACCAAGCAATCCAACATATCAACAAACATCAAACCCAATTAGAAAATCGAAAAGAGATAGAGAAAGAAGAAGGGCTAAGTATGACTTTCAACTTACGCAGTTCCTATACTACAACCAAAGAAAAAAAGCTGTAAGGAAAGTATTACAAAGTGAAACTAAAAGTGAATTGAATATCAGTATAGAATCTATTTATGAATACTTCAATGAAAGATTTTCTAAGAAAAATAATTTTTTGAGAACAGATTATAAAGAAAAATTAAGTCAATTCGAAAAAGAAGAGTTAAATTCAAATTATAAATTTCTCATTTCAAAAGAAGATATATTTCATTCAATGAGAAAAATGAATATAGACACTGCCTCTGGTCCAGACAGAGTGATTATGAGAACCTTAAAACACCAAATTATTGCTGAGATCCTAGCGATTATAGCTAATAGAATGGTAGAGTATGCTTGGGTACCGGAGTCATTTAGAGACGCTAGAACTGTACTAGAGTTTACAAGAAAGGTCCAAAAGAAAACTTAGATAACTGGAGGCCTATATCTATAACATCTGTTTTAAGAAGGACCATAGAACGGACCCTTGAGAAAGAAATGAGACGTTTTATCGTTTTAAACGACAACCAAAGAGGTTTCACAAACACTCCAGGATGTCAGATAAATATTAATATACTTTACAGAGTTCTTGAAAAAGCAAGAAGTGACAGTCTTGATGTAACAATTATTTTCTTGGATATAGAGAAGGCCTTTGACAATGTTGGCCATGACCATTTACTGCAAACGATCAAAACTTCCTGTCTCCCGACATCACTACAAAATCTAATAGGTAAATTGATACAAGGAAATAGAACTCAAATTCAAAGAGGGTTACAAAAAACAAAGAAGATCGAAATAAATAAAGGTGTTCTACAAGGCTCTCCTTTGTCACCACTTCTATACAACCTTAGTACGGATCATATATTGGAAGAGTTATCAGAGGAAGAATTAGCTAATGCCTATGGTTTCCTTTTGGAAGAAAATGTCACGCCAATTTCTGTATTAGGATTTGCAGATGATACAGTCCTGATAGCTAATAGCACTATGTCTGCGGAATTCCTCCTTCAATTGGCAACACATAGATTGGAAGAAATTGGACTCAAAATAAATTATAACAAATCAAATTCAATTATTATTGAAAATGGGAAGCTTATATCTGGATCATTAAGGTCCAATGATAATACCATTAAATCAATAAATGAAGGTGACCACATTAAATATCTGGGAGTAAGCTTTTCAAACACCCTTTGCTTTGATTCCGCTTCAATTCTTAAGTCCAACAGCTTAGAGATTATCACAAAAAGTTTGTTGTTGAACAGTAATCAAAAACTCACTATCATAAATCAGTATATTTCTCCTACCGTTATATATCCTCTACAAAATTCAAAGTATAATCTAATTTCAAAACAGTTTCTCAATGACGGTGATAAAATTATCAGAAGTTGTATAAAAGAAATTCTTCAACTCCCAAACGATGCACCTAATAGTTTTTTTTTATATTCTAACAAAAACTCAAAAGGATTGAATGTAATGAAATTAGAATGGGAGACCTTTATCCAACAATTTAACAGCTATAAAGTTCTAGAAAGATCTAAAAACAAATACATACCTCTATCATTTGAAAGAGAAAAAGAAGAATGTTTAAATGCTCTAAATTTATCAATATCAGAATTTACCAACATCCCAAAAGACAAAATTTCTAGCAAGGATATTAGGAAGAAACTCCAAGAAAGGGAATTTAATTCCTGGATGCAATTACCTCAAAAAGGAAAAGGAGTTTCCCTGTACAGCCAAGTGAAGTCTGCCAATTTCTGGTTATTCAAAAAAGAGGGTCTTTCTGACTCAGAATGGCGCGACAGCTTAAAGATGACATGCAATATTGCTTCAGTGAGGACTGTTCCCGGGCGCGGACCCAACACGAACCATTGCAGACACTGCAATGAGTTTGAAACTCTTGCACACGTGTTGGGATCCTGCAAGCAAGGTGAACTCCTCCGAAACAAAAGGCACAACTCTGTCAGGGAAATCCTAGCAGCTGAACTGAAAAAACAAAACCTAGAAGTGTATGAAGAGGTATTTTGTATATCAGACACTGGAAGTACTAGGAGAATTGACATATTGGCTATCAACCGTAAGAAGAACGAAGGGTGGATTATAGATCCCACGATAAGATTTGAAGACTCTATAAATCAGCCTGAAGAAGTCAATAAAGAAAAAAAGGAAATCTATGAACCAACCATCCCGTTCTTCAAATCAAAATATGAAATTGAAAATTTAAGTGTGATTGGCCTTATGTTTGGAGCACGAGGAACTTTAACCTCAAACTATGTGCAATTTAGAAAACAATTCAAAATTCCAAAATCAACAGACAAAATTTTAGTTATTACGATTCTGAAAAATTCCGTCTATATCTTAAGAAATCATTTGTATAACAAAAATACTTTGTAAATTATGAAATAAAGTAAAAGAAGCTATAGACCATACATTTAATGGTCAAATAATTAATTATAACAAAATTTATATTCAACAACATTACCAAATTTATCTGTATTACACTGTGTCATTTGGCAAACCATTACATGTATGGTCAGTTAACAGTTTCTGTTTTTAATAATAATAGTAAATAAAAAGGTTATTACACTTACAACCAACTATCCCTTTTCCTTATAGTTTACAGCAGTTTGAAAACCCATGCACACAAATTTGGTGTTCTATTTTAGTATTTGCTACCTTTCATTATTGTTTCAATACCAGTCGGACAACCAATAAGACCCATGTCAAAAATTTCAATTTCCAAAATTTGTTTCGGAAAAAAATGAATTTTTCCAGGTTTAAGTTACAAAAATTATTTTTGTGAACCAAATACGCGTGAATAAAATTTTCAAGCAAAATATACCTGCTACATTTTGAGAAAAGGTTAAGGCCGGTTCCTACGTGGGCGACAGATGCGACGCGACGAGAGCGACAAAATTTCAAACAAATGTATAAGTATTGGAGCGTTCTTAGTGGGCGACAGGAGCGACAACAATTTACAATGTATAACGTTATGGCGATGCAAGCTTGTCGCTGGTGTCGCTCCAGTCGCTCTCGTCGCGTGGCATCTGTCGCCCACGTAGGAACCGGCCTAAATCCCCAGATTAGACACTCCTCGTATTAAAGTATGAAATTGTGTTGATATTTTAGTACCAGTTCAATTTGCTTCTATTCAAGAAATCTAAAATAAATAAAGAGATTATTTGTCTTTATTTGTTTTAGATTCCTTGCTTCTATTCAGCTTTTAACATATGTGTTTGTTTGTTCAACTATCAACAGCTGTTTTATTTAGCAATTCAAAATAAATTGTCCCCCATGTTAATCTTATGGACAACAAATGAACTTTAAGAGCTTCCAGTGAGCTTCAGAATTAAAATATCAAAAATCTAAAACCTTAATGAAAAACTACGAACTGAGACCATTCTTTGGACACCTCAAACTTTAAAATTGGTCCAGAAATAAGGGAGGAGAAGCGTTAACAAAAAAGGGGCATCACGTGTTATATATATAGATTTGCATAACGGAGCAATGGATTGTGTTCATATTTGGCATTGACCTTTATTACAACAATGTTTATTGAAAGAAAAAAATTATATTTTTACGTAGTGTACTTTCTAAATGGTGACCATTTAAAATGTTCAATGTCAAATATCTCAAAAACGGAAAATTTTATCAAAAACTTACAAGAAACAAAAATGTTGCAAAATCAAATTATCTAACCAGAGGTAGCAAGTTTGCAATGATCTGACAACAAATAATTGAGTTATTGAGATTTTTGTGCATAAAAAAACATTGATTTTCTATTACAATGCATGCTTTAGGTTAATTTAGAAGAAAAATCACTATTACTCCGTTATCTGTCGTCAGATCAATACAAACTTGGTACCGTATTAATGGCTAGATAATTTAATTTTGCAACTTTTTTGTTACTTGTAGAATTTTTATAAATTTTACCGGTTTTGAGAGTTTAAAAATTTAAAATGGCCACTGTTTTGGAAATACACGATGGAAAAAAATAATTTTGTTGTATGTTTTTGGTTTTGTTGATAGCTTAACATATGGTGGAAAGAAACAAAAAGCAAATTGTTTTGGTCAATGGCATGCTTCAGCTTCCACCTCACCCCGCAACCCCCTCACTGGCCAACAAATCATCTCCGGACCATATTTAATGGTGTTATTGCTTTTACAGTTGGAACCGGATTCTAACACAAACTTTAATTTTAGCCAATCGGTAAGGACCAAACTGGTGAGATGTAACACACGACTCACTCGATTCAAAAATTGGGCTCCTGGGGCTTTTTCAAAGACCAAATTTACAAGTATAAATTAGGCCTATTCAATGTTCAAGAATTGAGATTGAGAGTCAATGAATTAGGTAACATACTGTAGGAATGCGACATACAGTGGCTAAAAATTAGAAAACTGTATATTGACTATCTTTTTATAATGGGAGCCATGTTGAAATTTTTAATGAAACTTAAAAGATTTTGGGTAACATATTTGTTTATAGTGAAATTAAGTAGACTATCACCTAAATAAAATTACAATTCAATCGATGGTGCATTCGAAATGAAGTGCATAATTTTGGTTTAACAATTTATGGTTTGATGTAAAGATACATAGTATTATTACAGTGCGTTTTTGCTTTCTCGTTATTTAATGAAATTATGATTGGAAAAATTGCACAAGCAGCATGCATATCATATAGTGTCAGGTAGCTTTCCAAGAAGCGAATGTCCGCATCAGGGAAACAGTTCACATCCTGCGGTGATAAGGCAGTCTCTGTCACCCTCACTGTCACATGCTCCATTTAAATGTATACATTGTTATATTCCTTTATGTGAACCTGAATTTGCAAAATGTGGTTTTTAAAACTTGCAGTAGTTGATAAACAAAATTTGAAAATTACCTCATATCTTACACTTGGTTGATAAATAAATTGTTAAATAAATAAACTGTTTTTAGATTTTCTATTAAACACTCTCATCTGCTCTGTTTTATAAAAAACATTCTTTAAAGGATTTTTTAGTACAATATAGTTGTATGTTACCATGCTTAACTGTAATTACTAAAATAGATACTATAATTGATTTTACACAATACATGGTAGCTTATAGTTTTTCATTGCTTATTCTTTAATAATGCACTAAAAGGTGGGTACTTTGTGGGTACTGTGTGGGTACCTTAAAACTTCAAAATTCATAGCCATGAATTATTTAATGAAAATAATTGCAATAAGGAAGACAGCAGTGCAGAGCACTCCCAAGGTCTTGTTTCAAGTTTTTGTTGTATGCATGTGTGAATGAATTTCTCAAGCGGCTGTTTTTAAATATAAAAAATTCTAGTTTGCACATTAAGGGCCTACCTTACAGTCACAAAATATCGTCCGTATTTGGTAGCCTATGAATCTCGATATTCCCATCTTATTGTTTTGTGATGAACTTTTAATACAGGTGTGTTTATGAAAGAACTATCGTAGGCCTACTCTATTTTAAGTGTGATTTAAATCGCTTAGAATCAAATATTTACTTGCATCTCAAATATACAGCTGCATTTTTACAAATTTTGAAAGGGCAGTTTTCCAAGTTTTTGTACCCCAATACAATTTAATGTGAGCTGTCTCAATCATTTTGCAAATGTTTGAGTGCAAATGAGGCGTATCCCATGTTTTTAACACCCGAGCAAGTGTAAAGAAAGCAGTTAAATTCTTTCATATATTCGTTTAAGGACGAGGATATTTTTACTTTATCATTTCATGCCACAAATGACAGATATTTGATGGTGTCATTTCTCTCAGGGACACTCGATGGTCGTCGGATGTATTGGGTGACCCAATTTGGATTGAATATGTCAAGAATCATAAAAATATCAATAAAAATCTCCATATTGCTACAAAGGTCCATTTGGGTCTGTTCTTTTGATTTTGATAAGATCGTCTTTACAATGCCCTGATCAAGATCGGAAGAGCAGACTCAAACCGTTTTCCACAAAGGAGTCCTGCCACACAGTACCCCAACAGATATCTGTTTTTGGTAGCATAAAAAGAGATTGTAAAAAGTCCCTGACCTTAAGACGCCTACATTAGACTAGAGGGTTATTGAAGAATTGTGTCCATTACACTCACTTGGCTTGAAAGGAAATTGGAAAAACCTAATTTTCAATTAAACATTTGCAGGACAATGATGATTGAACATAATTGCCTCACATTTGAACATAATTGCCCATATTGAACTGTAATTGGTGGACAAACAATTTTGGAACTTGCCGTTTCTGAATATAAGCATGAGAGCAAATATTTTAGTCAGTGTGATTTAAATAGCACATCTAAAATCTAAAAGTAGTTCTTTTAAAAATTATTGTAACTTAGTTGAAATTTGTTTATATGGTTGGTCCTTGAAACCCTCCGGTTTTATCATAAAATAATTCTAGGCCTACACACACATTTTGAGGATATGTATACTGCGAAAATAAAGAAAATTTCAGCACCCATTAAGTAAATATCTCTAAAAATAGGTAAAGTTACAAACAATTAAGATTCATACAAATCCTATATTATATTGAATTACTTAAAATTAACTAATATCATGTTTTAGCGAATTTCCCATAGGAAATAAGCTATTACCGTAGGTCTCATGGTAAGATCTAAGCCCGGGGGGCGCGATAACTTTCGTAAAAACGTATTTTACAAGTTTTTTAAAAACTTTTTTTTAAAGTTTTAAACTGTGCTTGAAAATGTTTGTATTAAAAATTAAAATTAGCAAAAACTTTCTCATTCATTCATTTTTCTATCTTATTAATTTTTAAGTATACTGTATACTAAACAAAATTTAAAAAAAATAGATTTAAAAAAATTTGATGTTTGTGATTTTTCAAAATTGTAGGTTTTATACATATATATGAAAATGAACGAATAGTATTTTTGGCTTCTGTGGACCTCAAAATGATTAAGTAACATGGTCCAGGGCTTAGGACTTACCATGGGTACTACCTTAATAGCGTATTTTCTATAGGGAAATTAGCTAAAAATATGTGTCCGTACTTATCTCTTAAGAAGTTATAATCTTCAATACTACTGATTCTATTTAAAATTTATTTTGATTGTTTGCGGATTTAAGGAATTGTGATACTAGATTATTTTTGTGAACTTTGTTTGTTAATCAAATATACTTTATCACCAATCTTCTATTTCAGATGCTTCGAAGACTTGTTTGTTTTGCAACAAACGTCTCAGATCCGACAAATCAATGAGACGTCACTTGATAAGGGAGTGTTACGTGGACAAGCGCCATGTCTGCCAAATGTGCGGCTTCGTTTGCTTCTGGCATACGGATTATCAAAAGCACTTATTCCAAAAGCATCGAGGAGTCATGGAGGTGCTGGATGAAGTGACGGCAATCACCAATGGGGAAAACCGTCTGGGCATTGGCGAAATGGGCTATATGGTGAAAGCGGGCAGAGGAAAGGACGACGAGGAAACTCCACTGAAACCGGAGGAATCCAAAAGTTGTTTAGAAGAGGATCTATACCTTTCAGATGAGGATATGGAGGCACAATTGTATCCGGATAACTTTGGAAACACGCACAATGCAATCACTGAGCCCCTATTTGAGATTCCATTTGCAGAAGATTTCATAGACTTAACCAATATTGATGATGCCGATGGTCTGTCTAAAGCTGAAACAGAAGCAGTTCAAGTGGATCGTAAAACCACTCAAACTAGAAGTGAGATCAAAAAGTCAATTAGTAACAGTAAACCAAAGAGTGTTAAAAAAGAGAAGAAAAGTAAGCAAGAAAAAGCTGTCAAAAAAGATAAAAAGGTAAAACGCTTAAGAGAAGGTAAAAAAAACAAGAATTGTAAAAAAATTAAAACCGAAAATAAAAAGAATGACCAGCATGAAGAATCACACTTCAACAATCGTTCAACATCTGGAAAAGTAGAAGAAAACATGAAGAATGACATGAGGTCAACTGATGAAGAACAAATGAATGAAGATGCAATGGCAGTTACGTACCTGGAATCTTCTATACCTATCATGAATCTCAGTAAGTGAATGGTTTTCTATATTTAATGCATCATATTCAATATTAGTTTCAAGGGATTGCAGTGAGTGAGTACCGGTATGGGGGAGGATGTTTTGTATTTAAGAATGATCCCAAAAGTTTTTAGGAGGTCAAAATTAAAGTTAAATGTGTTTTGCTAGATTTGATAATTATGGGTTTCAAAAATTTGGTTTATATTTTTTATTTATAATTTTGCATGTAGTGGAGTCCATTTGAGAAATAATGTCCTATTTTTGGCAAATATAATAATTTCTCCTTACGTTATATACAAATACTTCTAACAGTAAATAGTTAAATAGTTTCTAAAAAATTGCAATATGCTTTTAGAAGGGGTAAATAGTAAATAGCTGTTTGTGTATTAAGAGTGCAAAGTACATCATAGCTACTCGAGAATTGTAGATGGCCGCATGAAGCGTCAGCTGAGTAAGCAAAACATTTCGAGAGCGGCAATGACTATTAATTTATGCTCGTAATACACACAAGATTTTTCCTACCACAATAATTGTAACAGATTAAATTGTTTATTGTACAGTATACAAAATGTCATTTAGGTTATGTTTGATTTTTTCTGTATGAACACACAGATAACTATCAAACATACCCTAAACTATAAAAAGTAGCAATTACTAAACGACAACAATGACCAATAGCTGTGTGGTATGGTTTGACCAACAGCTGAGCTAAAATTTTTATTTGATTTGGAGGCGGGAATGAACATTGCCGCTCTAGAGCAGGAATGAAATGAAAAGCGAAAATGAACTGTTTTGCATACGGTTTACAGGTGTGGCAATGTGATTACTTCTATGCAGTTGCAGGAACAAATATTTAACTTCATTATATATTAAAACTTTTGTTAAGACCTCTGTGTCTTCTCCAACTGTTCATGTTTATGATTTCCAGAATCTTGGTTTTAATACTGTGTAACATAATTATCAAATTAAAAGTTAAAACATAAGTAAAGCAGTGTGGAATGTAATAAAAAATGAACGGGATTTATACAAAAATTAAAAAAAAGATTATTATTAAAAAAAGAAAATTAAAGCCCATAAAAAAAATTGTTTCATTTGTGGTGAGAGTTATAATGGAAAGGAAATCAACTATTGCAAGTGCATTTTTATATTTAGCAGTGCTTTATTTTCCTCCCTAGCATAACTAACTGAGAGGTAAACATATTTTAATGATATTATTTAGTAAATGTTTACATAAAAAATATAATAGGTTGACTATTAATTATTTTATGTTGATTATCGTGGAAAAATGTGAGTTTTACTCCATCTCCCAAGTTACTTGCAAAGAAACTACAGTATTTGCCTGATATAAAGTAGAATAAGTTGTAAATTATTTTTATGTTTTAGGTCTTGACCAAGTGTTGATAGACTTGCCGAAAATTAGCAGAGAAGCCTTTGAGAGGATCAAAATGGAAAATCCAGAACACATCAGTTTTGAGGTTTAAATGTTTGGAAACTCAACTTGTGCAACGTCATTAATGTAAATAATGTATAGTTATGAGTAAAAATTAAAAAAAATATTAAAAACCTAAGAAAATGCAGATTGTTGTATATTTGATGATTGAGTAATAGTTGCATAAAAAAATCAAGGTACCTTTCTTTTCTTTTTAACTATTGCATAAATATCAGTTTGATATGCCTTATTGTCATAAGCTTTTTAAATAACAAGTCAGTTCTACAGTTGGTTGCACGGGACGTGAGATAGCCCGCCAGAATTTGTGCTACATTCTGCATCTGAACTATACAAGTGCATAACCAACTATACATTAATAAACTGACCAAAAAAAGTTTGTAAAAGTTTTTTTTATAAACATGTTACATTACCGGTACTGATTGTATATTATTAAATCATTCATTTCAACTGGATATTCTGCAATAGAATTTAAATATTTTTTTATATTTTCTTTGTACATTTAATAGCATTTAGCATAGATAATTTTGGGTTCTATTGTTATTTTACCCACTGATAATTATAGTACCTTTTATGAGCATATTTTTGATGGTCCACATAAAAACCAATTTTTGCAATTTGTTACGCATCAATTTGTTCTTTATGAGTTAAGTAGGTTTTGACATTTTTTAGTTTTGATAATTATGTGTGCTGTAAAATATATTTTTATGTATAAAATGTTGTAAATAATTTGATGTTTTTTTTTCATAAACCTCATTGGTATGGAAATTATTTCTAACTTTGTTACCACATAAGGGAATTTTTATAGAGGTACCCAAGTACATTGCATAAAGACTTATTTAATTAGTAAACTCACTGTCAATACAGCAATCCTTTGAGTTCAAATGCAAACAATTGTTTCGCCCCTCTGTCCTAGGGGCATCATCAGCGCATACTGCTACGAGGTTAAAACATTGCAAACGCGTACCGGCCGGCACGCGTTCGTGGAAAGTGAGGTTAGGGGCCAGTTGATATGCGCAGGATGTGTATTCGTAAATGTAAACTTTTGTGTTGTGTTAAATGTGAATGTAATTTTATCTTCGACAAGAACTTAATGTTTGCAATGTTTTAACCTCGTGGCAGTATGCGCTGATGATGCCCCTAGGACAGAGGGACGAAACAATTGTTCGCATTTGAACTCAAAGGATTGCTGTATTGACGGTGAGTTTACTAATTTTATTGGCAATTCCTGGTCGCCAATCACCACTATATAGACTTATTTAGTTGATTTAGCTGACTCAAGAAGAGTGTGGAAAAAGAAAAGGACTTAGGGAAGATGGCCAAAACTTTGACTAGTTTAACCTTAGTATATGTTTTAAAAGTTAAACTAATAGATTTTGTCTCCTATGTTTGCAAGAGTTCCGGTAGCGCAAAAGTAATTAAACTTACACTTGTATTTTTACCTCCTAACTTATGTTCTTGTAGCCCCTGCTAAACCCCCTACCTGTCAACCAGGATCCCCACCCTCTATGTTGTCCAGTAAAAATTCGTTAACATATGCTCTGCTTTTAGGAAAAGCAGTCCAAACCCCTCTAAGTTTGTATGAAAAATTAAAAATAAATTGGGGGACCAAAAACAAATTATATAAAAGATTAAAGTTATCATTATCATTATCCTGGGGATCAAACCTGTGACTTCTTCATCTGAATTTTAAGTCACATTTGTCAAAAACAGAGAATGAGTAAAATTTTGGGGGCAAGCTTAACAACTATTACAACTAGTAGGGCAGTATCTACTATGAAATGTTACCAGCACTGAGGGTTTACACATCTCCTTATACAAATTTTCTAAATGTTTATCACTTTAATAAATAACTTTACTCAAGTTCAAATGTTATAAAATTATTAACAAGCAGGTATATCACAAACTTTTCCATCCATACTGACTGGACTTCCTCCTGGGACTATTTCCAAGGTAGGTAAGGAATCACTTTTTAATTGCTGACCCGACCTTAGCAGTAGGTGGTATGGATCTTCCCCGGAAGCAGTGGACTGTTCTCAATCGATTACGCATTGGAGTGTGGGAAGATGAAATCAGACCGCCCCAAGGGCGGAGCAACCGGGGCAGTTGCCCCGGGCGCCGCGGCCGAGGGGAAATCCCCGTTTTTTTAAAGGCTCAAAGACTTGACCAAAATTTTAAAAACTGCATCAATAAATATTTTTGTTACAAATAGTTTAATAATGATTTTTTGATTAGTTCAAATAAACATTTAAAACAATTTATTATGGTCGGGGAATAAGTAGTGACTAATTATTTATTGTAACTTTAAACCTTTTTTTACAAAGCAAGTGGAAGTGAATCATGATAGCATCGCTTTTGTTTGCATGTAAGCCTACTACTGGCTAGCTGATCTTACGCACTGAAAAAATGGATTGAGCGCTCACTTGCGAGCCTGGCGGTCGCGCAGTTGTGAACTGCGCATACACCCACCCCGTCACTCATTCATAACCTCAACCCCTCATGTAATTTGATGTGGTGTTGGTGTGTACATTCTCCCTTATTATTTTTGTTCTGTGTCTTACATTAACTAGCAGCATTACGTTACATTACAAAACTATAGTAAGATGTACAAAAGTAGTCCGATGGAAATTTAACAGCTGTGTCCCTGTGTCCCCCCTCACCCACTCTTGCCCTGCAATGTTATCATTTGTGGTTATGTTTATCATGTGTAATACCAGTATAAAATGTGTTTCACAAAAAAATTGGCAACAATGTATCGACTCTCATCGGACTATTTTCGTGAATCTATCTTCTTATTTCTATAAGGGTTTTGTCTGTTACGTCCCTTTTTCTCTCCACATACTGAACCGATTTTATTTTTTATTTCAAAACTAAGCACAAATTTTTTAAACACCCTGGACCAGTCATCAGGAGCAGTCTTTTTTCAAGTAGGCCAGAGGACAGCTAACAGAAGATTGAAACCACGACTTCCTCAAGACGTTCTAATGTGAAATAATTGGACAAAACTATTAACAGTGACTTAATAAATAATTTAGGTTTTTTTTTTCTCACAGACTTTCAGTTGTTAGGGTGACTCCATTTGTGCAAACCCGTTAATGTTATTTCATTTGTCATTTTCTTTCTTTATGCAAACTTCTGTGTATAATTATCAAATTGTATAATTAATCCAGAATATAACTTTATGAAAAAAAAGATTGAGGTGTCATTTTTAAGCTTGGTATATACCGCGGTGACGAATCGTAACTAAAAAGGCCATATTGTTTCGGGCTTCGCCCCCCTTGCCTTTATTTCGAGAGGGCGCTTTAAAATGTTGACCAACTTTTATTGCAATAAGTTCTTTAATGTGAATTGTAATTAAACAGCTGATTACCTTCAGATGAATTTAAAAGCCAGATAGTAAACAAAAATAGATCTATGTCACTTCATAATCAACATTCACGTACTGTAGGTGAGTTTCACTCATACAGAATCATAAAATGCGCAATTTGCACACGGGCCATCTTGTCCTTCTATAACAGCATTGAAAAGTTAGCCATGCACCTAATTTAGTGCTTAGAATTGTAATTTAACATTACAGTTTACAAGATATGCCAATTTTTTAATTTAGGGGGCACTGGTCAAAACCTTGCCCCGGGCGCCTACTGCCCTCGAGGCGGCCCTGGATGAAATTATTGGAAATACAAATGGGGAATGACAGAAGACCAGTCATGCGGCTGTAGAGCGGAGTTCCAGACTGTGTCTCACATAGTCACTGAGTGCTTTCACCGAAGGGTTGATTGGTCTGCATTGTGCAAGTGAAGCTGGGCTGCAATGGCTTAGAGCCCTGGGTTTAGTTTTAAATGTATTGACGCAGGTGCTATGCAATGCAGAGTATCTTTTATATTTTTCAGAAGTTAGTGGCTGGCTATGAAAGCTATGATAATATATATATAATATTAACAAGCATATAACACAATTCTTTTACAACATATATTTACACTTAAATACTTTGGCTGTGGATAGGCTTAAAACTTTAACCCAACTCGAGAAGGGGATCATCGAAATACTCATTCAGGGCCAATTTTGTAAATGGCCCCAGTGAACCCGGGCACAGAAGGCACAAGATGTTTTAGGTTTGTAAGGGGGTGGGGGGGGGGGGGGGGGGCGCCAAAACATGACTCTTCATTGCCACTGCCTGCATATTGCTTATTGCTTCTTGATCGTTGACAATGTTGTCTTTCTTTGTCGGTTCATTTTTATTTTATTTTAACTAAACTCATTGTACCTTTTAAAAATTATCCTTGGTAATAAAATATGAATGTTAGTAAAAATTACATTTTATTGACGGTTTACATTTTTACTTCACAAAGCTGATAAAAGATCTCAATAACAAAATCAAAAGTGAATACAATAAAAGAAGTTCTGTTGAATGTGTGTAACAAATCGTAAAATACTTATGTCATTTTTATATTATTTTAATTTAGAAATTCATATCAAGGAAGAGGGGGGGGGGGGGGCACAAATATTTCTTGGACCCATATTGCGTTACATACAAACAGTGTGTCTGACTCTTCTAAGGAGTATACTAGCTTAGTTAGACCCTGATTTTAAGGAAGCAAACCAGCTTTTGTTTAGTTAGATGTTTCCTCTCATGGCTCTTCAGTTTATTTGGAAGTTTGTTAAATAGCTTGAGAGCAACAGTCATGTAGCTCGATCTTCTGTGAGCTCGCTTGACTTAGACTCATGGCGTGGCGACATAGGTGACTGGGGCGGCAGCGGTATTACATTCAGTGCTATACAAATTGCATCACAATGAAAATAAATTAACTAAAAGCATAATAAATATCTACTTGTTACAACATTGTTTAAGTACACGTGTTTCATAAGATAACAAAAATCATTTGATGGTAAGTATAACTTTGTTTTCTCAATTTTTTGCTTCTCCCAAGAATTTGTTGCCCTAGGTTGCCGAGTTCGTCTAGTGGGTGCGCCGGCCCTTCCCTTGGCTAAAACATGATGATAATGTTAAGGTTGAACCTGTTACTCCTTCAATAGCTGCTAGGCTGTACATGCTGGCTTGCAAAAAAAACCCTAAAAAACACACTATAATATATTGACTAATATAAAATGGGGTGAATTTAAACAAATCTTAAGGAACAATATGAATTTTCACTGCTTGGCTTATGATGACTTTATTAGAGAGTTTATTACCCCCCCCCCCCCCCCCTATTAACAGTAACCTGTCTACCTTTGAATAGCTACTTTTGCATGCTGTTATCAATGCTTCCGGTTGTTTTATGCTGTCTTATATAACAACAAGGATTTTTATTTTACAAATACTCTAACAGTATTTTACTATGGAAAATTCACAGGCTAACTTAAAACAACATACTTACAAAACTAACCTAAAACAAGAAAGGGGGAAAGGGCCTTGGGGCACCTTAATATTAAATCCAGCCCTGGCTGATAGGGGGCTTCTTTTACCACCAATCACCGACTGTTATTGTATTTTACCGCTAATAGGGGACACTCTGTGCCGCTGATCAGAAGCGCTCTGTACTGCTGATAGCGACGCTTTTTACTGCCAATGGGGAACATTTCCCACCCATCGAGAGTACTCTTTACTGACTATCAGGGGTGCTCTTTACCACCGATGGGGGCGCCCGTCTCCACCTGTCAGGCCAAGCAGTCACCTAGTTCACCTATACGGTACAGTCGGCCCTGCGTTGCGGTACAAAAGGAGCTAGAGGCAATTGAAGGTCTTTTTATGGCCCATAAAACATTGGGCAATCTTTCATTGCCTATATCTGGAGCCATCCGTAAAATGATGAGTAAAGAAGAAAAATGAAAAAAAAGATGTTTTATGAACATTTTGCTAATGAAAATTATAATTTACGCATCAGTAAACTCATTTTCCAACTAGGCGCACAAAATATATGTAGTTCATATAAATCTACACTTATTAAAAAGTTAAGGTTTTTTTTGTGTTGAGAACTCCACCTACAATTTTTAACCAATATTCAAGTTTTTGGTGTCGTTGGATAAGGTTCAAATAAGGCTAAAAATAGGTTTCCCATGTTAATCTTATGGGAAATCAATAAAAACCCCGTAACTCGCTCATTTATTGACATAACTTGGTAGAATTTGGTATGTACATTCACTAGGTAGAGTTTAACCGTTGACTTTACAAATGTTTAGTATGTAAATACAATCATTGACTATTGATACTACCATAGGAAGGATACAGTAGGATACTATAGGATCCTTAGTCAATGATACAACGGTTTGGTTTTGCTTACAACACCCTTATGGTGGCAAACCTACACACTCACCCCCATGGTTTTATGGGGAAAATTAAAATGTGACCATAATAGCGTATTCCTTACAGGGAAATTCGCTAGTAAACCAAAGTCAAATAAACGGTATGATTATGTATGTAAGAATAAAGAATCTATCTTTCCTAATAACATTTTAGTGTCTATGAATTGAGCAACTGAGCTACTGAGCACAACAGCTGTTTTTGATGGTAACGGTGATATACAGTATTAAGAAGTGTCATGGCGGTGTGTTGTGTTGTTTTATTGTCTGTGATTGATGAATAATTATTTGTTTTTATAAGTGCAGTGTGCGTTCATTATCATTTTTTTATTATCATTAATTGAAATAAGATAAGTGAATATAGTATTGCAAAGGATACAGTTGCTTGTAATTAACAGTCCAGTTTAACTTTTGATATAGCCTGAATGCTATTTATATTTATTAATCCTTTTATTTATACAACCATTTACAGTTATTTCGCCCTAAAGTAAAAGGAACATTCATTTAGGATTTGCATAATAAATGTATAGAAATTTGTATTCAGTATGAGGAATAATTAGTTCAATGTGTCATCAAAACTTAGTTTTCAGTGACTTTATAGTTGTAAGGTTAGCCTAGGCCTAAACATGGTTATTTAGGCCTAGAATAATTAGCTAGAAAAAGGGTTTGTTTTAATAGGGACCTAAAGGTAGGGTGTACATGGGAATAAAGTTTGGAGCGCCATATAGACAGGTAAGTGAGAACCTTAATTTCTGTTCGAACTAGGCCTATGTTTACTTGTAACCATTTTCATCCTCCTGGTGACCACATACATTCAAAGTGACTTAAAGGTAAAAAATTATTAATGTAGCCTTTCCCTAACTTAAGAGTTTATGTATTTATGAAGTTGGCTAGCGCTAGGCCTATATGAAGAACAAATTGAAGAATAAGTTTAAAACATTTTTAAATTAAAATTTGGGCTATTTTAGTGTTATAGGCCAAGGATAATAGAATATGGGGAGGTTGTCTCATTCACAAATTCAACACATTTGTGCTACGTCATCGGCCGACCCATCAGCTGGCTGTTTAAATCAGATGTAAACTTTCTTTGTTTACATTTCCTTTGTTTGTGTTTCCCTTGTTTACTGTTAGTATTGTGGTTAGGTTATAACGATAAAGAAAGTAATAGAGATTAAATTTATTAAAATTAATATCAAAACTTTGTTGTGTGAAATCGAAATGTGTAGGCTGTTTTAATTATTACAAATCCTAAAAGAAGAACAGGTCTTAAATTGTTATTATTAAGATTATTGAATTTAATTTTATATTTTATTCTGTTTTGGCGTCCCGATAGTCCACAGTAATGAAGGCCATTAAACACGATAACGTGCTACTGCGGCCGCTTTTTTCATTACCACGGTATCACAGTTTTGGACAGAAGATATTATACAATTTTTGGTCCGAGCTTTAGGCCATTTTTCGGTAATGGCCTTAATTTTTGGCGATGCTTAATCGGTACTGTAGCGATCGCCTTCCTGCGGTCCGATCTTTCTTTGAACCCATGTTTCACGGTCTGATCGAGTATACGGCAGATTAGTGTAAGCTCCGCAAAACTTACATCAAACTCGACTAGTCTACATTGAGTCGTCTTTGTGGAGTTTTACTGCTATAAATTAAACCGCTACGATTGTAAGTGGTGCAAAGGGCTAAAAAATAAATGTACAGGGAGACCCAAAAATCAATCACGCCACTGCCGGCATAGTGTATTTTATCTCATGCATATTTTATTTCATTTCTGGTAAACTATTTTCACACAAATGACACAATGTATAATAACCAAGAAATCCATACCCAGTATCCCCAAAACGACCTGATTTTTGCAACAAACATCAATGTTATGAAATTTTTTATTAAAATAGGCCTACCTATAAAATTCATTTATACAAACAAATATTGTTCAAAAATTGCCTGAGTTAACCGTAAGTGCACCGAACTCCTAGATTTTTTGGATGATGCTTTTTATCTAGGCCTACTGCAATGAGTTGTAATAAACTAAGGAAATGATTATTGTTGGATAAAATAATCTAGCTTTTAAACCTTAAAATGTAACATTTATATTAGGATTTAATGATGAGTAGTTTTTCCCTGCAAATATTTTGGCGACCTCGCACCTCCAGATTGGCCCCGTCCAGATACTAATCAGACTAAGACTAAGACCTAAATTCACCCATGTAAACTCGTGTAAGTTTGAAGAATCTGAAAGAAATTGTACGGTAATCAAAGTAAACAATCTTGAAAATATGATTTAAAACCTTTTTAAAATCATAATTTAAAGATATAATAAGATGCGACGCATAAAATATGGCATTATTATTAAATCTGTGGTCCCCGATAGAATCGCGCGTCTATAGCAATTAGTTCCTGCTGATCAGTTCCATTTTTTCTCACTAGTATCGCTAGGGTGGACAGGGTCGGCCGGTGACGTAACGATTCCAGCTGTTACTGTCTACATAGGCCTTATGGGAATGAGACAACCTCTTCTGTTTCTTATTTAATAGCCTTGGTTATAGGCTAAGTTAGTTGAGTTCTAAAGTCTAAAAAGTATAGGCCTAGTTGGTGTTCTGCTTTTAATACATTTTGTAAAAGTGAACTGTTTACAATATATTAATTGTTCTTTTGTAGCCTAAGTATATAGCCAGTTTTTCTTAACCTGATCCTGTGGGAAGGGCCAGAAATAGTGGTGTGAAGGGTTTGTTTATCCTTGCTAACACACCATTGGCTGAAACCTTTTGGTTTTAGCGAATTTCCCTATAGGGAATACGCTATTACGGTAGTAGCCATGGTAAGACCTAAGCCCGGGACCACTTTATTTTTTCATTTTGAGGTCCCTAGAAGCCAAAAACACCATTCGTTTGAAGGGGACTTCCGATTTTGATGAAATTTGGTATGAAGGTGCAAGACCAAGTCTATTTTCATGAGTTCGCGAACCAGCATTGTCGGGTTATGGGAACGGGGTTTTATGGGGTTTCAAAGGGGTCAAAATGGGTTTTTCGAATGGGTTTTTAAAACTCATCAATTTTAACTAAAACCATTTAAAAGAGCTTAAAAAAACAAACAATTTAGTATTTTGAATTTTTAAAATAGCTTAACTGGTTATAGAGAAAATTCAAATCAAGTTTCCCATGTTATTCTTATGGGTAAATCTTTAAAAAGTCATATATCGCTTATTTATCAACATATCTTAATAAAAATTTTTATGAACCTTTACTAGGTGGTGAGTAATTAAGATTAGATCAAAAACCCACATGGCAGCAAACCTACATGCTAAATCCCATGGTATTCTCATGGAAAATAAGTGTATAATGGGAGCAAGAGAGATGGAGATAATAATAAGGTATCTGTTCCTAATCAGCTGATCAGCTGTCTTCTGCATATTTGTCAAACTTGAAATGTTTATGTTTTGTTATTTGTAAACAAATCATTCCTTTTGCATGGAAGCTTTGGATATGCACTTTTATTACTGTTAAAAAACTCATTTATTGCAATATAAATATTAATATATAAATTATTTTAAAAGATAATTTACTCAGAAATATAATCCCATTAAATATATTATATTTCCTTGTAAAGATTATTAATTATATAAGATAGCCACAATGTTCTTTGATGTTGAAACAATAATTCTTTGGAAATTCGCTGAGTACGCAGGTCTGCTGCGACGGGGGTATTTTGTTAGTTTTATTATTTTAACTGTTGTATACCAGGTAATTTTACATCACAACGTATTGTGTACCGATATCAGTTTTCTAATAATATTTGTTAAGGGTTGGTTTCACAAAATGTTCTAATTTCCTGGAAGAAAAAAATAAAAACTAGCTTTTTTATAAAAAATAAATTTTTGGCCTAATCAATTGAACATACTATACTAATCTCAAAACAAAAGCAGCTAAGATGAATTTTTATTTTTTCCCCATAAAAAATTGTTTTCTAATGCAAAATGCATACAAAAATACAAGTTGTTCACACAAATTCTTGTGTTGCCGTAAACCACTATAAAAAAACACATAATGTAAAACAAAATTGCTATCTTAATAAAAAAATATGAGTTTTATCACCAGCAATAATTAAAAAGTATATAATTAAATATATTTTTGATTTATCACGATTTACTATGTCACTCACGTGAGCGACTTGAGCGTGAGTGACTTGTAAATTCCACATTTAAACTCCAATAGCCGACATACAGCCGCATGTAGGCCGGTTTAATTTGAGGTTAAGTTATGTTTTAACTCTTCTAACATAAATACGCCTTTTTCGTGGGTAACATATTCAAAATTGAAAGTTTTATATGAGTGAGTGACTTGTAATGCAATTAAGGTATGGTATCAAAATTTCCTCTTATTTCACTTAAAATGAAATAAAACGCAATAAAAACTCCACAATCAGCACACACTTCCAACTTATAACAGTTCTCAACTACACAGAAAGTGATTTCCCGCCAAATATCCGAAGCGGTAATATTTTTTTAGCTGATTCCAATTTGGATGTCTGTGGAGGAGCTCTTTTGAGGGACAAGCTCCATAGACGACGAAATAAATAGTTGTTGCAGAAAATCCTTCTGTTTGTCTATGGATTTCTTTCTGTCTGTCTTATTCTCAACAGCTGTGAAGTAAATTAGATGAATTTGTTTGTTTAAGTGCATTTTCGCTGCGTCGTAACTTAAGACTAGATGACCGGTGACAGTGAGCGACTTGTATTTTGACCTATGTTTTGCGTAATAATTATTTGATAAATTCAAATATAGCTAAACACTTGTCCTATTTAAGTAAAGGGCAGCGTAAGGTATAATACAACACATTTTTAGAACAAATTCATTCATTTATTTACAACCAATAACCTTGGGACTTAAATTGTTACATTTTGTGAAACCAACCCTTAAAGTTGCATTATAATCAGTTTACGTTAGAACTGTTAAGGTAAAACACCCAAATGCCGTGATCCTACCAAATAAAACTTACCGTGATTCAAAAGATGTAAGGGCATTTTAGATAGACTGGTGCTAAAATGTACCAAAATAGAGGTCGGAAGACTGCCCTTAACCGGAAACAAGTAACATAATTGAAATATTAGAGCCACCTAGTATCATCTTTGCTGGAGACAGGGTTAAATATAAATTTTCTGCTTCATTAAATATCAATAAAAAAAATAATCCCTGTTTTCTTTGTTTAAGTGTGTAAATAAAGGTATTAATTATCATGAATATACCTACAGTATTTCAACTCATTTATAACTAAACCTTGGTCCGGACTAAACCTGGTGAATTACAAAGTTTTAAAAAAAATCTACAAAAAATCAGCCTTTGGCTTAATTTTTTAGAAATGACTTTTTTCGGAGACCTCCCCCATCCCAATAGTTTAAAAAACGATCTATACATACACCTACCACTTTATATCGTTATAGCTAGTAGCTAGTTATAACCACCCCAGCAGATCAAAAGCAACTTATAGAATCCCATAAGGTTCAGACAACCAGGGATGCAGAATTTATGTGCGATCCGGCAATTTAGGATCAGTGGAAATTTCAAGGTGTCTGGGGAATTTTTTTGGAAATAGGCTAATTGATTTTTTCCCCCTTAATAATTGGAGTTAAAAAACTGAGCATCCAATCAAGCTTTTATTTTAGCTATGATTGATATATAAGTTTTAAGAAGTAGGCCTACTGGTAATAAGTACCGTATAAGTTTTAAAGTAGTTTTGATTTGATTTGAATTAAGTTACTTGTGTTTAATATAATAAACTAAAATTTAAGCTGTTGAGTTTTAAAGCAAAGTAATATATGTCGCGTATCTTGGGGGAAATCTTTGATCCGTAACAGTATGATTGTGGGAAATTTTAGGAGTCATAACATTTTCTGCCTCTGCCGACAACCGTTCAACTGTTCATAAAGATTAAGGTAAATAATAAATAAATAAATCTTATTTGTCCAAAGCATAGATGATCTTCGAAATTGTTTTGGTAACAGTACAACTGGATAGTCCAGTAGCCTTAGTAGACTTGATAAAAATTTAAGTGAATGATAATTGGGCAAAACATTGTTCAATGCTAGGTCTACTCCATCATTGGTTCGAATTTAGATTTTGTGATTAGCCTATATTGCTATTTTATCAATAGACCCACTACAATTAAAGGATACTGATTACGATCTTAACAACCTCTTTTAGTTTTGCTTCAAAATAAATCAAAATACCTTTTGGCAATATAACAAAAATGTATGTATGCATGAAAATGTTTGAAAAAAAAACCATCTTACTCTGGATCAAAATTTTGTAATGTTTTACCTCAAAATATGAATTAAGAAAATACTGAAAAATTTAAAAGGAAGCTAAGAACGTGGCTATTATAACATCCATTTTATAGTGTCAATGAATTCTTGGACTGGAAAAATTTATAATCACCACCGCATTTACTAATTTACTTACTTACCTATAAACTACCTACATATCTAGTATACCTACCTAATTTAATACTTACTATTTTCAATCTCTATGATTGTTGATAAAGAATATATCTCTCTCTCAAATATATTTAAAACAAGTAACTGAACGATAACAAAAACAATAACATAAAATTTTAACTGACATACAGTAAGTAGCCAACTTAAACATTATCAAATACAAAACTTAAAATAAACTGTAGAAGTTTATTTTGTGTGTGCGTAAATCTTGACTTTATCTCTTAAGTGTGAGAAAATGCAGCCTTTATTAGTCCTAAAATGGTGTCACACAAATGTTGCCAAATATGAATCATAAAGGTATTTTTCCCATTGTATTGAGAAAATATGCAGTTTGCATTCCCTAAATTATTTATTTTGTGGGTATAAACACCACTGTCCACAATAGTGATAGAATTGTTTATGGTTAGATAATTATAAATTATTTTCTTTATATCTTTCCTCAATATCGTTGTTGATTTAATTGTTTTCATTTAACAGTTTTAATAGGCCTAACAAAATTGAAATTAGAACCATCGAAAATTTTTTAACGATAGAGTAGGCTAACAAAGTTTTGCCAATATTTATGCTAACATAAAATATTTATACCCTATTCAAAATAAATGTGCGGTCGCAACGCAGATTTAAACCAGAAATAAAACATATACATTCAATCCTGTCGATTTTGTCCATGTGAAACTTAATGTGCGCTAATGACGCTGATGACTCATTTCCAAGAAGTTGTCCAAACCATCAGAGTGCAAGCGAGAGGGAGTCGACTGTAGGCATACCACGTCTGATATGCTGTCCTGCAATAAGCATGCAGTAAAAGTTTTTGGGAAAAGCTAATTTGATTACATTATCTGAGAGCGTTTGATCAGATATACAAATAATAGGTAATATGAAAGTTTGAGATTACTCAAACACTCATAGTGGTTATTAATCTATCATAATTATTACTTTTAATGACAGTGGGATGACAACATTTAAACATTCATTCAAAGAAGCTATGCTGGCCTGAAATATGAGGTAAGCTACTTCAATAACATTTTGTATTCATAAATAAATTTTTGAGATATATATGGCTTTTAATTTTACAGTAAATTAGCACCAGCCACAGATTTTGTAACACAGTAGATAACCTCTTAACCGGCCACTTAGTTAACTGGCTGCTGCTTTTTTTACTGTTAGGGCCGCTTTCCCCAACTCAGTTTAAACTAATCCAGAAAATTGTCAATGTTAAATCATATGGCAACATCTGGTTTAATCTTGAGTTTTGGTTTAAACTAGGTTGGGGAAAGCGGCCCTTAGTGTATCTCCAAAATGAATTCTGTGATTCAAATCAAGGTCACACCGAAGAACGTTGTCACTAATCTGTTTATACCTTTTGATATTATTTTTCAGCCCATTATCAGACATTTAGTAGATTACAAACTATAATTTATGTTTAACTAATCGTTTCATTGTAGTTGTGATCCTTAGGTGATCAGTTTAGGAGCGTCTTTTGTAAATTTTTATAGTTTCCATTGAGTAACGCAACTTAAATACAGTACCGGTAGCCAGTTACTTTCCGTTACGTTCCCTTGGTATTATCTGTACTAGAAACTAATTGCCCTAAGAGCCTATGTGTAAGCTAGTGAAATATTTTGAGTAGGCTACCAGTATTAGGGGAGAATACACCTCTGCTTAGTACTCTAAATATGAGCATACTCTCATGATATGAATAAATTGAGGTAACTTACCAAACAGTTCTTATAGTTATATATATTTTTAAGTTTACAATGTTTTTAGCGAATTTCCCTATAGGGAATACGCTATTACAGTAGTAGCCATGGTAAGACCTAAGCCCGGGACCACTTTAGTTTTTCATTTTGAGGTCCCCAGAAGGCAAAAACACCATTCGTTCATCTATATATCTATGTGTCCGTGGTACTGATAACTTTTGACGGGGACCTCCGATTTTGATGAAATTTGGTTTGAAGGTGTAAGACCAGGTCTATTTTCATGAGTTTGCGAACCAGCATGATCGGGTTATGTGAACGGGGTTTTATGGGGTTTCAAAGGGGTCAAAAATGGGTTTTTGGCATTTTTGGACCATAATTTTTTAAATTCATCAATTTTAATTAAAACCATAAAAAAGAGCTAAAAAAACAATTTAGTATTTAGTATTTTTATTTTGGCTTACCAGGTTACGGAGAAAAGTTAAAAATAAGTTTCCCATGTTAATCTTATGGGAAAAAACCAAACCCTGTATCTAGCTTATTTATTGGAATAACTTGATAAAATTTGGTATGTACATTCACTAGGTAGGGTTTAACTGGTATTTGCTTATATCACCCATCTGGCGGCCAACCTACATACTCACCCCCATGGGGTTTATGGGGAAAATCAAAAAGTGTCGAATATTGATACAGTTTGATATTTACCTTACCTAACTATTACATTTTCTAACAAAACTAACATTTTCTAAGAACATCCCATGGCAGCAAACCTACATACTCATTTTTATGGTGTTTATGGGGAAAATACAAAATCTCAAGGTCTTTTTTGGAGATTCGCCGAGTGCGCAGGTCTGCTGCAACGGGGTATTAATATATTGTACTTGCCGCTCTTAAGGGGTCCATCCACTATCAAACTTGCTCGACCCGACGTCGGGACTGATGTTGGACCCAACTTCAGGCCTGAGGTCGGACCCGACGGCTCGTCCAACATGTTTGACAGTCTGTTGGATGCTCGGTCGGGTGGTGTGTTGGGTATGGCATAGTTTTAACCCAATTTGTCAGGTCCGGCGTCGGACCCAACGTCGGGTCGAGATTATGGGACCCCTTTAAACCGGGAAGTATACTCTTTTCATGTGGTATTTTTTCGTGGAAGTTAAATTTTAACTTTCAAAGGTGTTATTTAACCTTTGTGCAGTGTGTTTATATGGTGTGTGTTTTTTTTTCAGATTTATTAATCTGAAAAAATATTTAATTTATTTTTTGGGTTTTTTTTGTTACATTTACTTTATGTTTTCTTTGAAAGTTTTGTGTTTCAGGATTGTTTCAGTAATAGAAGAGGCCTCATCAATACTAATGGATATAGCTATGTTTTCTTCCTCTTTACAAATTTTGCTAACATGCAGAATGTAGGCAAAACAACGGCATTTAGTTCATCAACTTTTTCTTTATATTTTATGGCTGCTGCTTGATGAAACTTTGTTATTCTATTTTTTTTATATATATTTTTTTAATTAATTCAAGATTTTTGAAACTTTTGTTTGGCAATGTTTTGTAGACTTTTTGGTTTGCGATATTTTAGTTTTCTGTAGTTACCGGTAATCAAATAGTTTCCTTATTTTGTAGAGTGTTTTATACTCCCAACCTTAAAGTGAGATTGTTATATGCCTAGTTGCTTAGCGTCTGATGTGTGTTGCTTGCAGTAGAAAACTTTGATTAAAATTTTAGGATTGCCTTAATTTCCGTTTATTTTCTGAACCTTAATTTTCAATATACTTGAGGTTACTTTGTTTACTTCAGGCTGTACATTTATAACTTTTTTTACAATTTATTATACAGCAAAGATGTTTTCATTTCCCGTAGATAGTTGAGTGATCAGAACACTTTGTATTCAAATGTGCATTAATGTTCCTTTAAACTTTATACAGTTACAATATTAATTAATCTTTTCATACTTTCAACATTCCCGATGATTAGGTTGAAGCACAGCACACGTGGCCTAACCTAACATTTGCGTGTTGTAGTTGTGTTGAGCTCATCAGGACGGGCCACCTGCCAGACGTGCCATCGCAGCTACTCCTGTGTCGACTCGCTCAAACGTCACGTGCGGTACGAGTGCAACAAGCCTCCGCAGTTCCAGTGTCCGTACTGCCCACGTAGGACACGGCGCAAAGACGGACTCAAAGCTCATATTACAGTGTACCACCATGGCATGCTCGGGGCGATGAGGTTATAGTAATGAAAACCAAGAAAACAATTGATGTAATTTATTAATTTCTGTTCACGACAAAGAATTGTTAAATTATCAATTAATAATGGTTTTGGCCAATGTAGCAACAGTTTTTAAAATTTGATTTTTATTTGGTTTAACTTACAGCATATAATTAATATATGTTGCTGCTACTTAGACCCGCCGGTTATCACCATGTTTAGGGTAATCATAATGACAAGATCTCATTGGGAGTCTCAGTGGCTGAAACTGGTTATAACCTTATTATTTGTGAATACTCACTCTTCTCTGAGAATAACGACAGTTTTGACTATACTGTGTTGAAGACGTTCTTGTTACATTAATTTATTTATTTTATAATCTCTTAGCTTATTTGTAGATCAGGATTGTGTAGTTTAGCGTAGTTTGAATATAGTGGAACAAATTATTTTGAAACAGACAACTTGTTTTTTTTTGCATGATTCTAGTTCAAAAAATTAATCTGCTATAAAATTTTAATTATTTATTTTTAAAATATTGTTTGTACTGGGTAACTTTTTTATTTAGATCTATAGTTGTTAATACTTAACATTTTAAAAGACTACAAGTACCTGAAATAAAAAGTGATCTGTTGGCAATGCCAATGCAAATTACTACAAAATTATTTCCATGTACCTAGTTTATTTACAAATAAACCTATTTTTACACTTTTTCACTTTCGGTTTTTTGATTTGAATATTAAAATCCATGACTTTATATTGTTGCTCAATCAAATGTGCTTCCACAAAATGTAAATACATGTTTTCCAACAATTTTTAAAATATGTGGTTTTGTCATTGATAGGCTTATAGATAGAATCATTAAAGTTTCAAAATTTTGGGTTATCAATTAAGTTATGTAGGTAATTTTTCCTTTTAACTCCCAATTGTGAGGTAGATGAGGAATAATCATTATCAGAAATAAACCTAGTAGAATAGGGCACTCAGGTCTGAAAAACTAATTTTGAGGCTGCTTTAAAATTCTCATGTATTATATATACATATACATTATTATTACTTAATTATATTTAGAATGGTACTTGTGATACTAAACCTAATTTATAATTTATTTGTTGTGCTTCCCATCTAGTTGGTTATTTATTTATAACCACTATTGACTGTTTTGAATTCAAATAAAGGTCATTACTTTTTTCTCATGTTTTTTATTTTCCTTCTTCTTATTGTGGTACAAAAAAATTAAATACTTTTACATGATTTGAATCTATCCATTTTCTTGTAATTTATTATACTTTTAATATTTAATAGTAAACAGAGTTATTGTGTATTGGTTGTTATCATTATTAAACCATGCAGATTCGATAACTTTCTGATTTAATAAACATAATATGTTTAAAGTACCATTTATTTTATGGCTTAAAATATTTTTGTTGTACCAGGAACAGTGTAAGACAAATTCAAACACCTGGGACTGTCTTGAAAAATTGGTGTGCTTCGGTGCACATTATCTTTCTTTAAACTGTCCTTGTTTGGTTAAAAAATTGATAATTATGACATTTTTCAAAGTATAATATTGAATGTTTTTAATTTACCAAACTGTTTTCAATTTGGTTTTAGCTAAGCGTTTTGTGTCTAGTTAAGCACTAGACTTTAGCACAATCATTCATCATTTTAAAACATTTTTAATGATTTATAATGAATGATGTTTTTAAAATTTATATAAAATATAAACTGAATTTGAATGTATTATTCATTAATTGGTTTTATTAAAATTTATATAAAACTTTAGATGGATATTGTATTTTAAGGGCAGATAACTGACTGTCTAATAGCAATCCGGATTTTTAGTTCTTAGTGGTAGACAGTTAATTGTTTCGCCTCTATTTTTCAGGGACATCATCAGCCCATTTTGTCAAGATTAAAACATGAAGGCGAACTTTATGTTCTTGTCAAAGGTTAAAGTGAATAAATAAACAAACACTGAGTACATACGAACACACACAAAGACATATAGGACGCAATACATTAAAAAAAAAAAATTGCTTCCCGATGGCAAACCTCACTTTTTGCTCCACACGCGTGCTTTCACTGGCCAGTACTAAACTAAGCGTATTCAGTTCTGGCCGGTGAAAGCACCCATGCGGAGCAAAAAGTGAAGTTTGCCATCAGGAAGTGATGCTTTTAAGGATTTGTCTCGTCCTATATGTCTGTGTGTGTGTTCGTATGGGCTCAGTGTTTGTTTATTTATTCATTTAAAACTTTGACAAGAACATCAAGTTCGCCTTCATGTTTTAAACTCAACAAAATGTGCTGATGATGCCCCTGAAAAATAGCGGGAAATAATTGTCCATCACAAGGAACAAAAATAATCCGGACTGCTATTATACGGTGAGTTATCTACCTTTATATTAAGCAAATCCCTGCTGCCAGTAGTTATAATATTGTATTTTGTTAGTAATAAATCAACTGATAGGAGAATATTAAATCAGGATTTTTTCTTTCATTAATTGTAAATTTAAAATGATTTTCAGTAAAACTACTAATGTGCATACTCTTTTTCAGATTTTTATTTACTATTTCATTTGCATGTTCTTGTGTTAATAATTTTCTTTTTAATTTTCATTGTTGTTTTCAGTGCAATTGATCAAAGTGGTTTTTATGTTTTTGCCTTATGTTCTTCTCTGGAATGGCTTAACAAAATGCTTTATTCTATTTTACCGGGATGTCTTTAAGTTTCCGGGTTCACTCATTCTTGGTCTTGTGATTTTGATTGATTCAAATTCCAAAACCCATAGGGTTATTATTTTATATTTTTCATTGTTATTTGTTGGATCAATGAAAAAATAAATTACCCTATTAATTTATACAAGAGTAGCTCAGTTTAATGTGGCCTTATAATTGAATAATAGGCCTAATCACATTATTGTAGGCTCCACTAGGCCCATTGCGAGACCAAGAAGCTCCGTCTCTCTTCCACCTCTGTCGCTGCATGTCTGTGTCGTTGGGTCGTGCGTACTCACGGCATTGTTGTTGTAGTCGCTCACGCCGCCGCGTTGGCGCTGCGCCACAGTCTGTGGGGTTGGCACCAGTGGCGGCCGGAAGGCGAGGACGGAGGCAAGCGCCGCCGCCGCCGCCACATCAGCATGGTCGACACGCCGTGGCGGTGCCCGGACTGCAACAAGTGCTACATCTACCAGCGTGGCCTCAACTTGCACCGACGGTTCGAGTGCGGCAAGGAGCCCATGTTCCAGTGTCCGCACTGCCCCAAGAAATGCCACCAGCCGGGAAACCTAACGGTGCACATCCGGAACAAGCATGGCCAGAACGGAGGCAACGCAAAAATGGCACTGGGCATATTAGGTGATCCTGCAAAAAACGAGTTGCACGCGGAACGAATAAGTTTGGGAGTGTTGGGAAATAGTATTGACCAAAAAGATAGGCTTACCGATGTTGCCGCTAAGTTAAATGTTACTGTATAAGGTAATTAAGTGTGTTAAGAATGCCTAATCATTTGAAATATATATTTGCATTTTTATGGAGGGATGTAATAAAGTTATGGGATTTGTATTTTTATAATGAAATTTATTATAAAGTTGTGTTTTGAAAATGTTTAAACCTGTTAGATTAAACTGAAATAAATTTAAATTTTATTGTTAATTGTAATTTTTTAACATCTTTTAAAGATGTTAAGCTACAAAAATTTTTTATCAGTTGTTCTTGGATGCATTGAAAATATAAAAATGTTTTATGTCAAACATAAAGCTACCTAGTAGTTTAATAGCTGATCAAATTCTATTTATTTTCCTAATGACTGTGCAAATCTAAGGATGGTAAAACAAACCTTTAGGTTGGTCAATGTTCAATGCATTTAGATACAATTTATGAATTTTTCATTAGATTGCTAAGGTTTTATGTTGTTACGTGTATTTATCAGTATTATTTGAAGTGTTTTGTAAAATACATAACAACTTATGTGTATAGTTAAGTTATGCTCGCAGTATTATTTTACAAATATTTACATTTATTTGGTTGATTAGTACTGGTAACACTCCAAACATGACAACCGAAAGTCACATTTTTTTCTCGTAGGCCACACAGTTACTATTATATTAATTAATCATGTTTTCCTTTAAAGATTGACTTTATACACTACTATGAGTAGACTTCTGATAGGCATGTTTTTAACCAATTTACAGCGACCCGATCTCCTGCGGCACACACGAAATACAAGTGAAATGTCATAGGTAAATCATTACTTCCACTCTTCTTAACCTAAAATGAAAAAAAAAAATTCAAATAAGTGTAACGGTGCAATTCGCGGTGGTGTTAAAATTGCACGCTACAGCCACGGAATCGCTCAATCGGGTCAAATGTCCAGGATTCTAAATTGATTTTGGCTAATTAATTTAATTTATTAGAGGGCTCAGACGCAAGGTAAAATGAACATCTCGTTCTCAAAGCAAATCCTTAGCTCATCATAGCCCTTGAATTTGAAAAAAAGTAAATTTAGGTTCCCCGGTGAAATTCTGATTAAAATAATAAAAACTAAAATAAGCCATGCGGCAAAATGAAATAAACGAATTCTTTGACTAAAACGCAAGTAAGCCTATCAGGATTTCACCGTCAAGTTATCGCCCATTAATAAAATCGGGTTTCTATTTAATTAATTTAAATTACAAATATAATATTCAATTTAATTAAAAAAAGTCCAAAGGGGGTTTCCGGGAGCTATTTCGCCCCTGGCCTAATGCTGAATAAAGACAAGTTTTATTAATTAACCAATTATTTTATTCCCAGGGTTAGTTCACCCTGGGCCTACAATGGACAGGTGTAAAACGCTTTGAAAGGAAATCAAATATTGTACTCGCTCCGGTCAACCACGCGGTCTACCGGCTAACAAAAATCTCTTCAAGAGTACGTAAAACAATTCCTTATACAAGTTACTTAATTAACTTAAAAAAAAAACAAAATTATAATAACGAGTCTGAATTATAATGTACTACGCTGACTTATACATTAACTAGGACCGTACCTGAGTAATAACGCCTTGTCGGACGCCCGACGTTTATTTAATTATTCTCGCTTCGCTCTGGCTCCACGCTGAGGAGAGCAAGACGGTGCGGCGGGCTGTTCGCCAGGCCAGAGACTGGTGGACCTTGTCGGCTACTCGCCTGACGGAGGACTGACGGCCGCTCTCCTTGGAGTCGGGACGACGGCTTTCTCCCCACCACCGCCGTGGCGCGGTCACCAAGTAAAAGTTCGGAACAGCTGATTCCAACCGGGCGGTCAAGGTCAGCTGATCCTCGGAGGCGCGCGAATTCAAACCACCCGAACGCTCGCTTCAATTTAGACCCTTACATAAGGATTATGTTTTTGTTGTGATAATGTGTTTTTTGCAGCACTGTAAAACCAGATAAATAAAAACAAAATTTATTGCGCCCCCCTTGCGCAGTGATTACAGTATCAAACCAATGCATTGTAAAGTCTATACATGTTTGTGTAGACTTGGCAATGTTTCAAGTCCATATGAGTAAAATATACCTGTAGCAAGAATTAGCTGTACCAATAAAGCCAATCAGAGATTACCTCGGTACCAAATAGACAGTGGCAGCCATATGAAGATAAAAAACTTTTAAATTTTGATCAAAACCTAAATCATATAATTAAAATTGGCAGCTGTGTTGTCACTCATAAAAAAGCCATTACAGTAGAACCTGTCTGGCTTAAGCAGCACTCTAATAAATCGCCTCATGAAATAGAGATGATCGCCAGGAAAAATAGATCATGATCGCCGGAAAAATGATCGCCGGTCATGAAATAGATATTTTTTTATTCGCACTGAAAATTAAAAATAGTTGCTCTATTTACCAGGAATCGAGATACTTCCCATTCCCACCCTTTGCCACTCTACTGAAAGAATCGTATTCTATCAAGTAATTCATTTGGGAAACTCACAATATTGTGGATCATCCCTTATCATCAGTTTATTGCCAGCTTTTCCACATGTTCGTCACATGTGTATATAGCCTATTTTTTGTAATCAAAAGGTTACTTTTGTTTCATAAAATACAATTAATATATATTGTTTGGACTATTTTCATGTTTGTGTAGTTGCCCAATTTAACTGACCTTTCAGGTTATCCACCCAGGTCCAGTCCTGCGAGGGTCGGAGAGGGTCTACTGTAGTACATTTTTCATTTTTGGTTAAGATTAATTTTACTTGTTAAAGAATTCTCTTCAATGGGAGATCCTAGAACTTCGATTCCCTCTTTAATAGTTACCTCTTAAGAGTCATCTTCGCCCTTGTGCCAGTAGCCCATTGTTGCGCAGTCGGCAATGTTAACCATACGGCTTTTAATGCAAAACATGGTATTTTATTTCCAAACTTTATAAGTGTTTAGTTGAATAGTTATATTAGACCCCTCATACCTCGAAATTTTGAAAATTTTACAAACTTTACTCTCTGTGACGTTGCAAAGTAACAAGACTTTCCTTAGTAATATTTGTTAAATTTTCCAAATTTTGAGGTAAAAGAAGCCTAATGTAACTATTCAACTAAGACGCCTAATGTAACTATTCAACTAAACACTTACCAAGTTTAAAGAAAATTGGTTGAAAAACATCGAAACAGGGGAATGAAATTCCTTGTTTTGCATTAAAAGCCGTATGATTAACATTGCCGACTACGCAACAATGGGCTACTGGCCCAGGGGTGACTCTTAAGAAAAACTCTTATTTTGAAAAAAAATTCATTACATTTTTACAACCCCTATGAAACTCATGTAAATCAGCCAATTTCTGGACAAAATAAGCTTAAATTTGCCTTGGAGGTATAGTTTTTTTTAATGAAGATAGAATAATATGTGTTATTTTAACTTACCCCAATAGTATTCTTAATAACTTTGGTTTGTTTTCTAAATAAGTTAAAGTGATGTGACAAATTACTGTGGCTGAAGAAGAAAACATTGTGTGGAATCCCTTAGAAAAAATTTTGTTTGAGGTCTTCGGTGTTGAATACTTTTTATATAGATTGCTTTTCATATCTTACATTTCATAAGATTATAAAATGTAGTCTACAGAGCTCAAGATGATGGAGTCAACCACACTTGTGCTTTATATATTTCTTAACTCATCTGGCAGACTATATCATTGGGAATTAATGCTTGACTTTGAAAGAGTTAATGATATAGGCAATAAACTTACAGACACTTAAATGATCTCAAAAATCAATGTTGCAGTTAAAGCAGTTGATAAACATTATATTTGTATTTTGACAGATACCTCATTTTATATTATTTCTCACTTAGTTATGAAAGAGAGCTGTTTCATTAGAAACAGCGATGGAGATTTCTGCCCACCAAGCTCTGTCTTTCCTAGTTTATGGTATATGTTAAGCTGATCCACCAATATTCTGTAATTTTTTTAACAATGTTCTCCTTGAGTATCCTGCGGTTATTATTTATTATAATAAATGTTTGTGTCAGTATTAGTTAGTTGTGTATATTTTTTACTGTTTTATATGAAAATGTTAAATTTTCAAATTGGAATTGGGGAAATTAAGATAAGTAAAATAGGGCTAGAAAATTATTGGTGCAAATAAATATTGTTGTTGTATAAAGATTTATATTTTTTCGTTATGTAATTAAGAAAGCTATGTACGAATATAATGAGAATAATGAATATCTATCATTATTCTCATAAAAGTTCTCTAATTTTTCTTGACTTTTTGTTACATGACAACTTGATTTATTCTGCCCATTTTGATACTTAATTAAAATTTGCTAAAAAAATAAATAAAATAATTTATATAGCCTATGTATTGCATTAAAAAAACTTTTTTTTCTTAAAATGAATTTTATCCTGTCATCAATTACAAAATTTTTAGAAAAACCAGAGAACTTTAAGTTTTTAAACTGATATTTATACTCTTTTTTACTTTTGATATTTAACTTTATTTAATTGTTGAGTGAAAGTTCACTAAATAACATTCAACAAGTTTTATTATAATTAGTAGTTAGTGTATTTCTAATTATATTGTTGTAGTTTTATGATTTTGTGCAATCACCTTACCAACAGTTTTTATTTGTGCAATATTTTGAGCAAGCTTTAAAGCAATCATGTCATTCTGAATGACACTTTGTAAGCAGTCTTTGATGTAGTACATGGTTAATTCATGTACATGACGTTAAAGTACATAAATAGTTTTTCATGTTTGGAAGTATATTTTACAAATATTATTTTATACTCATTTGTTAATAACAAAGGGAAAATATTAAATACATTTATAAAAATTGTATGTTTTTATAATAAGTATTTTACAATAAATTTTTTATAATGATTTTGATTTAATTATTGTTTTTTTCCTCTTTTAAGTTGATGTTCTAGGAACTTTACGGTGTTTGTTACCAAAGATAATAATTTAATGTACAATATATGGTTTCTAAACTCACAAAAAAATCAAAACAAATCCAATGGGCCTTACGTATCCCATCCTTATTCAAATCATTAGTCTCTTATGGTAGTTGTGGAACTTTGCATTTTTCAGGGAAAATTATGACAGGGCTCCTTTGCCTAAGATTTGTAAGTGACTTAAAACTCACTTAGCCATATATGACTTTCTTGAGGGATATTATAGCAGCAGAGTAACATCCCAATACAACTTACCTGTTAAACCACTCATTGGGTACTAATTTTTTAGCTAATTCTCAGCACTAATATACATAAACTACAATTCGAAACTGCTATACTGAACAGCAGGGAAAAAACTCGTCTAATAACAACTTAATAACTAATTACCAATCACCATGCTCTAATTTTTAATAATTATAAAGTTTTCCATGCAAAACATTATCTTGTAGGGAAATACAGTTACTAAGGCATAGCTGAAGATTACAAACAGATCTGTAAGCTTTGTTGATATATTCAGTTCCCTCTAAATGCTAGTTTAAGGAATTTCATAGAAAATATAGTTTTAAAAGTTGCTCTCTTGGTAGGAGCAGGTTAAGAGTTTTGTTAGAGCAGCATACCAAATCATTTACTGTGACCCACCTTAACAACTCTAAGACCTAGTACTCTTTTCCAAATCTACCCACAGCCCACAAACGTTTGACTATGCTGGTGTTGCAGAAATCATTTACGCCGATATTACCGAGTCAGAGCCTGAGTTGAAGTTCTCTTGTCCGAACTGTGACAAAACTTACAAACACCGGACGAGCATGATGCAGCACATGAGGCTAGAGTGCACTACAGAACCGCAGTTTGCGTGCTCCCACTGCCCACGCCGGTTCAACCGCAACTCCACGCTAAACCGTCACCTGATCCTGGTGCATCAAGTCACCGGGCAGAAGCTTAAGCGGGGGCGGAAGGCGCAATACCTCCCCTCCATGTGAGGCAGACGAAACTCGAAAAAAAAAACTGATTTTTATCAATTGTTAAATTTTTTTTATTGTGTAGTGTAAGTTGTTCAAGAACATTTTGTTTGTTGTTTTTAATTTTTTGTTGGTTAGGTTTTATAAATTTTGACAAATTTATCTTGATTATTCATTTAAATTTTGTATGTATTTTTTATAGGTGCAATTTTTACTAAGCAGGTTAAATAAAATACAGTATTGTTATTTAAACACCAAAATGTGACCAGAAATTTATTTTTTGAATGTCTTTTCATGGAGCATTATTTAGAATAATTAAGTCTTTTTACTCTGATAATATGGTTAAAGCTAGTACGTTATGAAACATTTGATATAAAAGATACATATTGATACATTTTGTTTGTAAAAGCTTTATTGATATATCATGAATATAATTTTTTCATAGGAAAGTATGAAGTTACTTCATTGGGGGCTTTGATAGGTTAGGTTAGGTTAGGTTCTCAATCCAACGCAGGAGTCTAAAACAACCTAAATTTGAGAATTTTTATTATTTTTAACATCACTGATGAAATTATTATAGTGAGGAGAAAGAAACAAATTGATTTTAATCTTGGTTTAATAAGCTGTATGATTATTTAATGCAAGTTTTATCATGGAAGCTATAAATTATTTGATTTAATGATTCCTTAAAGAGTCACAAAAAAATTTTGATGATGACAGAAAAATAATATTTATGGTTTTTAATGTTTGATTAAACTTCTAGATTTATTAGATTAATAAAGTACAGTAGAACCTCGATAGCTCGACTCTCGATAGTTCGACTCTTGATAGTTCGACACTCCTGATAGTTCGACATGGTCCATGACAACTTAACTTATTAATAATGACCGATAGTGTCCATGTTGGAGCCTGACAAAGGTGAAAATTAAAACAAAGTGTCGAATGATTTAAATGTTGTTTATGTTAAAGATCAATTAAGTTATGGTTTCATTAAAATTTAGTGTTTTCTAAATTAAAATTATGATTTTTATACTCCCAGTGTTAAAATTTCCCATATACTCCCTATAGTTCCACATTTCGATAGTTCGACAAGCGCTAAGTCCACAAAGTGTCGAACTATCGAGGTTCTACTGTACATCTCATACTGTAAGTACGCATGTCCAAGGAATGTTTTTTTTATGTACAGTACTCCAAACAATAAAACACACAACGAATAACTCTAAAATTAATTTTGCTGTATCAGAGTCTATTTCTTCTACTAAGACGATGGTTTCAGCAGGGCAGATTTTCCCCTGCGAGGTGTGTGGCGCCCGCTACAACCACAAACGTAACCTTTGGCGACACCAGAAGTTCGAGTGTGGCAAGGAGCCTAGATTTCAGTGTTCATTTTGCGACAGTCGGTTCAAGCACAAGTTCAATCTCAACTCTCATGTAGCCAACCGACACATGAAGCTCAACCTCACTGCTGATGTTTTGAATTGTGACTCTTTTGATAAATAAACTTAACATTTGATAAAAAATCAATTACTTACCTAACAGGCGTAAAAGGCTTCCCGAAACAATATAAAAAGGTACATGTTTTTTACCTTTTATAAGGAAAATTGATTAGTCAATCATATAATTTGGAAAAAGCATCTGACTGATAAAATTTAAAAATATATTTCAAAAAGGAATTTTGGGATGTAAATAAATGGTTTCACCCAGTTTTGCCCACAACTGACACTGAGAGCTGCAAACCAACTCGTAACGAGTCAAATTTTTTTCACTACTATTTAATTGCTGTTGCAAGCGTTTATTTTTACATATCAGTTGGCTAAATAAGCATATTTATTTATATGAAAAAGCTGAAAACATCAATAATTAATTTAAGTTTCATATACATCATATTGTAAACATGGCATGATCGATTTTGTCCTAAAGTAAAAGATTTAATACATTTTTCATTTGATACATTTTTCATTTAAAACATTTCTCATTTAATACATTAAATTTGTATTAGATGAATTATTTCAAGTAAAAAAATTGAGTTTTGAATTGGTTAACTTTTAGCGGTCATCACGATTTTTAATCAGAAGAGATTTTTTGAAGAATACAGCTAAGCTTACGATAAACGCTTAGTGCTATTTTTATTTTGGTTAGTTTATGGTTAATATACTGTGCAGTATGGTTGAACTGCATAGACTATGTGTAATGTTTACCACTGATCACTTTTGAACAAGTTTTCATAACTTTGAACAGTAAAAAATAATTTGAAAAATTTGCTATTAAATAACGATTAGCGTATGCACTATTCATTAACTGTTTGTGCAAAAACTCCCTATTCACTCTTATAGTGTTAGGCCACTATTAATTTAGATAAACTGTTCAGAAATACCGACACTTTAATCTGACTTATTATAAAGATTCTCGGTTGCTTCAAATTTGATGCTCTGGTAACCCTTAAGTACTCGCTCTGTTTTGACACAACTACCCGCGCGGGGGCCTGTCGGACTCCCGTTAATAAATAAATATTTATATTTTTCAAATAAAAAATATTTGTAATAATTAGGAAAATAGAAAATGATTGCAGACATGTTTTTGCTAGTTTTCAATTAACATTAACGTGGTTAACTCCTTTCTAGTCGCTTAGAAAAAAAAAAAAAAAAATTTCTGTAGGTACTCATTTTTACAATAAAACCAACGGTATATTGCAAAATTTAAAATAAATAATTTAATTTCTGGTAATAATTTATCTGTCCTGTTTGTTTTTCTTTAGGAGGGACCAACCAATATAAAAAAGTTTATTCCATAGATTTTTCCAGTAGGCTAAGGGGCCGTCCATAAATTACGTCATCGCTTTTTGGCCATTTTTGGACCCCCCCCCTCCACCCCTTCAGTCATACTCACCTTAAAATACGCCAAAGTGCGTCGGTGTTTAAAATAAAAAGTATCTAAAAAGTATCTAAAAAGTACCTAAAATCATCCTACCGTCATAATTTGTCTGACCCCCCCCTCAAGGAAAAATGACATCATTTTTAACAAACCTTCATTATATGTAAAAATAATGCTTTTTAAATGCTACCTGATAAACTTAAAAAAATTGACCAATCAAATCTGAATTTACCTTCAGAAATAGAGCCAAAATGACTTTCTCAATGGAAAAATAAACTATATAACAACGCCTAAAAATAGTCTAATGTATTTTATAGATATTTGTTTTATAGTTTTACTGTCAAAATTTGATATAAAACATCATAATTTGAAATGACGTCATATCAAAGCTGACCCCCCCCCCCTTGCACATCACCCTACTGTCATTTTCAATCTGGACCCTCCCCCCCTATTTTCAGATGACGTAATTTATGGACGACCCCTAACTGGCTTTTTATAGTAACCAAAAGTTATGAAGTAAAATAACTTTTTATGTAGAAAAATTCCACACTAAAAAACCGCTCACAAAACAAATTTATTGCTAAATACCAACATATTTAGTAATAACAAATTATAAAGATTTTTTTATATTAAGAAAAAAAAAACTAATATTTCTACAAACTAGTCAGAAAGTGCTTGCTATGGCTAAAAAAAAAACTCTTGTACATTCTGTCCAGGTTTTTCAAACACATTGGTATTTACATTTTACAGAGGATATTAAAAAAAAAAACTTCAGAAAAAATCAGTTTTTTATTTCCAATAATAACTTAACACACTAAATAAAGATAGATGACAAAACTCTAGTACTTGCATGGGGTCTCTCGGCATCCCTATGCACACTATGCTCTGCGGAAATTGCCGTAAACTGACCTAGATTCCTCCGGGATGTTGCCATTTGAAGGTACTGAGTGGTGCAAGGCTGTATCCAAGATTAACTTAGTAGAAACACAAAATTACAACCTTGGTTGTGTGGATGCCTCGCGTGAGTACTTAAGGGTTAAAACAACTTTGTTGGTTGAGTTTACTTAAGTATTTTAAAATACCTTATAATATTCCTAAAGCACTTATTTTATGTTTCCTTTCCTTTTTTTTATCTTATTTTATGTTTACTAAAGCGCCACAAATATGATCTTCATATTGAATTATATGCGCATAGGTAAGTGTTGGGTTATAAAAAATCAAGTAACAAACATTTTCCTCTGAGATTTTTTTGGGGACGGCGATTGTGGTTGGATCCCTAACTCTGAATGGCAACATTTGCAGAGCTGGTCGAGGGGCGAGTGCGAGGGTCCGGACTGTTTGAGTGTACCAGATGCTCCGCGCGCTACACGCTTAAGCGCAACCTCTGGCGACACGAGAAGTTCGAGTGTGGCCAACCTCCTCGTTTCCAGTGCCCTTTCTGCTTTAAGCGGTCTAAGCAGAAAGTGAACATAGAAAAACACATTCCATTCTGCAAAGCAAATACTAACAAACAAATTGTTTTGCAGTGAATTAAAAATACAAATACCAATTAAACACAATTGCTTACACAACATTTTGTCATAGAGCCAATGTTTACAAATACAATAATTTTCTATTTCCTACTTATAATTCAATACTAATTTTCTTTTTTAAGTCACCTTAAAACGATGAAACAATGAAAATCTTTTAAAATTATAACATTTTAATTTTTGCCTTTTTTAATACAAAAAATATGAATAATATACTTTCTTAATATTCTTGGTTATTTTTATAATTTAAGAATTCATTTAATGAATAAAAACATTCCCTTTGAAGAAAATTTCCAATTTGTATTTTTATCTACTTTTCATCAATAGTATTTTTAATTTCGTTTGATAAAGAATTAAAAAAATTTTATACTAATAAAATTAATTAATTATGTAAAATGGAGAATTTTGGAAGAGACTTGTATTATGAGCCGGGAAATGGAAATTAATATATTTATGTCTAGTATTAAATTAATTTATGTCTAGTACCAATTGCTTTATTCCTTTATTACAAGTAAATTAACCTAATTATTGTAAAAGGTTTTACCATTATCAATGTGTAAAAACCTTTACAAATTTTTTATTTATTTAGGGCAGAAGGAACAAAACCGTGACGGTATAAGAGTTTGTTGCAGGAGAATTGACCGTTTTCAAGTGCGACCGGTGTCACATTGTCTATTCACATAAGCGGACGCTACAGAGGCATATGAAGTTCGAGTGTGGGCTGCCTCCGAGGTTCAAGTGCCAGTTTTGCGGATTGCAGAGTAAACGCAAGTTCAACATGGAACTGCACACTCTGCGGTGCAAACTCCGACAGGACGTCCATGTTACGCTAAACATCCCACCATGTCTTTTTAACCAAAAATAAATTGTTACTCCAATCTAGTCACAGTAAACAGTTATGAACTATTTGTTTAGACATTATTTTTGGTCATTTATTTGGAAAATATGTGTAGAATTAAATAATAGCAATAGCAGAGTTTTCACTTGTGTGACCCTTTCACAAAAAATTCCAGATGAAGAAACATTCGTCTTACACGAGTTTCTTCATCTTGTGTACATATTTGGTAAACAAGAAAATTAACAAGACACTCCCTGTAGGTAGAATATAATTTAAGATAAAAACAGCATAGTTTCAACTCTCGATGCATTAATTAAATCACCTTTTTTGTAATGACCTGGGCATGTCCAATGCTTTAAAAACTGCCCTCTTACAAGTAAAAGTAAATGTATTTTTGATAGTCATGATAAGAGATACCTGAGAAAAAAATCAACTATTTTTAAATTAAAGTACCAGGTTAACCGAGCCTTGCTCGTTGGTTTTAATTCAGTTTTGATATAGTGTCATTAGAGCTATTAAATTTCCCCCAACAACCAACTATACCTCTTCACAGTTAACAGCTGTTTCAAAAAGTCTGCTTAATATTAATGTTCCTTTATTTTTGTATACCTTTCGTTGTTATTTCGTTACCAAAATAGCAACCCATAAGACCAATGTTAAAAATTACGATTTTTAAACTTAAATTCTGACAAAATTCGATTTTTCCTGGGATGGAGGCCTTTTCTAAACTTATTTTTGGGCCAATACACTTTTAATTGCAAAGTTTAAGCAAAATCTGACAGCTAGATTTCGAGATCGTGGAACACACATCCCTTCAGACATTCCTCGTATTATAGTATAAGATTACTGTTAGTGTCATAGAATCAATAGTGTTTTTGAAGGATTAAAGACTATTCATTGTTTGAAATAAGCTACAATTTTATAAGAATCAAATTTTCCCATCATATTTGTGTACTTAACATTGTAGACAAATGTAAATGTTAATTCCATAGAGGAACTAATTTCTAACTTTCATCCACAAAATTGCCTGTCGTTAACCCCTCTAGAGGGTCTTGATAGGAGTCTTCCTCTCTTAACATTGCACATATAGGCCAAGGGGTTGAAGGGGTTTTTGAAGGAAGATTGTCGGGAATCTCTGCCTTATGTCACCTTAATTTTGATTGAACATAATTTACCAAAACAATAACCTCGTATTGTGATTCTAGCCTTGTGGCCAACCGTCAAGTCTTCCATGCTGTGCCTGCCTGGAGGCCCCGCCGCCAGACCCCCACCGAGCTTCTTCTGCCCCCGTTGCCACAAGGGCTACCACTACAAGCATCATCTGCAGAGGCACGTCAACTTTGAGTGCGGCAAGCCTCCCAAGTTCCAGTGTCCCCACTGCCCTCACCGCGCCAAACACAAGTTCAACCTACAAAAGCATGTCTACACCATGCACATCAGCAAACAGATAAACCCCACTACTTAGTGTTGGCCACGGAATGGAAACGATTTCAATAGAAAATGACTGCAATATATTGAACAAATTTTTAAAAATTTTTTGTAAAGTATAAGCGTTTTGATGATGTGTTATATTGTACGGATAAAAGAAATTGTTAGACTAATTTTGGTAACTGTGTTAGGCAACAATGAAAAACTGAATTAAACATTTTCTAATAAAAGCCTAAACTAACATCCTTTGTTCCTATTCTGAAACATCTTTTTAGAAAGGGATTAATAGTTGGGAAACAAAATGAGAAACAAGTAAAGTAACTGTAAAGAAGAAATAACCGAAAAAATTCCTCCCATCAATGAATGGAAAAATTGCATTTAATGGCACGCATCAACAATGCCTTGCAACAACGATCGCTCAGACTGTAGTATTGAGAGCCACTGCCTGCTGCGCAAGACCAACATAAGTTTGACTCCATGTGCGGCATCTATTACTTTTTGCAATGTACTGCGTAAACCTTTAAACTTAATATTTAATTTCCTCTGTGACTGTTTGATATAGAGTAATAACAATGTATACAGAACTGAAAAAGTAGTTAAAAAATTTAGTTTTGCCCCTGAAAACCAGAGTAAAATAAAGCGCTGATGCTAGGATTACTTCTCCTTACTGTCAAAGGAAGCGCTCTCTCTACCTCTTAAATGTCAAAATGAGCGTATTTGTTTACAAAAAAAATCAAAACAATAACAAATGTCTGCAAAATTATTCTAGCCATCTGTTTCCATTTAACCAACCAGCATGATCCTTGAATAAAAATTACGTCTTGGTGTTGCTATCTGTGTTTTGGGGGCGGCGTTCTCACTTCCCCATAAGGATGTCCCTACTTATTCGGTTCTGTATACATTGGTAATAATTTAAAATACAGAAAAATTCAGTTTTTGAGCTTTTTTTAATGTTGACAAGTAAAATTAGTTAAAATTTGATTAAACTTTTCTTAAACGCATGTCAAAATATAAACTTTTTACCTATTGTCCATTAGGTTGGAAACCCCATTCCAAACCTGATTAAAAATAAATACAACTTGGTAACTTTCAGTTTCCTTTTGACATATTTAAACTGTGAACCTTAGGGTGTTTTGTTCTTTCAGGCAAGATATGGGAATGTGATAAATGTGGCAAAACTTACAAGTGGAAGTCCAACATGTTAACTCACCGTAGGATTCAATGCGGCAAGAGTCCCACTATTAGATGTGATTTCTGCGACTACAAGACGTTCAAGAGAAACCATCTTCAAAGGCACATTCTCAGCCGACACTTCTCACTAGCCCTGGCCAATTGACTTGCAGTCAAATGTTATTTTCTCATTTAAATAAGAGATTTTAAAAATCTTACCTTAGCAATCCTTTATTCAAATACATTAGTAAGATCAATTTTGAACCCGAAGCTTCATCCTCAGTCACAGTGACCAGGTCGACCAGAGTTAAAATTTTAAGTCATCCAGGGGATTTTGTTGGTTGATCAATAACTTTTAACACATAACACTCACACTTGGCTTACAGGAAACACTTGTAACACACATAAAAATATAATTTTAACCATGGTTACTGCGTTCCTAACCCCACTTGTAAAGGTACCCCCAGGATTGCTAAGGTATCCCCACTGAACAAAGCAAGTTTTATACATATTGAAGTCAATTTTACCAAAGCTTTGTTAATTTGTGTTCTTGTTTTTTGTTGCCTTAAGTGTGACTGATTTATTTGTTACTTAGTTTATATTTTTTATTGTAGTTTTATTTCATTACCATAATAAGTTACCAAAACCAATAACCGAAATCCTAATGAAGTAGTTACTTCATAAGGATTTTGGTTTGTTCTTTGTAGGATCATGTTAATAATGTGGGATTTTATAATATGATTGGTTTTCTTTGAAGTAGTAGAAGAAGAAGAAGAAGTTATTACCAAAATCTTATTTAATGAGAGTATTCCAGGCGCCTCACCAGGAGTTACCGGTGACTAACGAAAACCGTAATTGTCGTCTGCTAACAAAGCATTTGTATTGTTAGCACACAATTACCATTTTGGTTAGTCATCGGTAACTCCTGGTGAGGCGCCTGGAATACTCTCAATTTTGTTGTCATCATTTGTTTGTTGTTAAAGGAATGTTTAAGTTTTACTTTGTTATTTTACATATTAAATTAGTTTTAAACTATCTGCTTTCCTTAATCTGTAAAACCTTCTTCATGTATGAAATTTTTATAATTTTAACTTGTTACAATGTAAAATGACTCACTCCAATAAAGGGTGAAATTATTAGCTTAAAATTTAGTGGATATCTATTTTCTATAAACATTACATGTTTGAGATATAAATGAATTGTTTCATGCACGAGGTACTTTGACATTCAGTCTGCGATGTTACAGTCAATAATCCTACAAATTTAATTCATATTTCATGAACTACAAAATACATATTTCAGTTGTATACACAGTTGTTGTACAAACATGAAGGCTATTTGAATAACTTTTTATGAGAAATCTATACTTATTTAATACGCTAAGGGTTTTTTTGTCATGAGAACTCCTCCTACAGTTTTCAACCGATTTTCAAGTTTTTGGTGTCGTTGGATAGGGCTTGGTCTGTAGTTGTTTCCGCCAAAATTTGATGAGAATCGGACTGAAAATAAAGGCGCTATCCAACATTGAAATCTCAAATTTTCCCATTTAAATAACATTGGGGACTGAATAAAGCATTTGAAACATCTGTTAATAATCAGCTGTAAATACGTGTAGTTACAACACCACCTAGAACACAAAGCCGGAGTGCTGCCATTTTTGTTTGCCTTTTAGCATCAGCTGATAGCGAAAACAAAAACATTTTCCGCTCAACCCTAACCCTAACAACTAACCTAGAGATGTATCACAATGGAATGTATTCATTTTTAATATTTGATTTTTAAAAAGGTACCAATCGTAATAAATATTATGAATTACTTGCTTTCACTTCATGAAAAAGTTTAAACACTTGTCCAACTCAAATAATTTTATATATAATAATAATGTTTTCGGACACAAAGTGATACTAATTTTTACACGAATTAAAAAATTAGAATAGTTGACTAGTAGTAGGCCTAACTATTATTTGGCCTCTAATGAAATTGTTGGCAATACCACTTAATTAGCCTACACACGGTAGGCCTACTTTCCTAAACTATGAGTATGAAATGTGTACAAATATTTAACCACAACGATTCAAACATTTTATTTGAAAATAACATATTAACTGATAGGCTATTCGTTATAATCAATGAAATACTGTATATAAATGCAATTAAAACTTGTGTTGCTTGGATTTAGATTGAAAAATGTCTGTTTTTGAATACTACTTTCGTCACTTCTAAGTTAGGTTATTGGTTAGGTCATCTTAATTCTTCACAGCAACATCATTGATTGTAGTTTCTTCATTAAAATTTATAAATCAGCGCCTGGTGCTTTCAATTAATTTTCATGAGTAGGCTGGAAATGAATCTTCACACGCTCAATCTCGGTACCCATGAACCTTTGAAAGAAAAGGTGCTAGCAGGCAACCATGGCTTCGTTGATATAAGTTAATTGATGTTAAGAATAACGTTTAGCCCAACCATCTAGAAGGTACTTTCTGCTTATTATCTAAATTAAATACGTCTCTCTCTTCCTCATTGTTGCTAGTACAATCTTTCTAATCTTCCAAAGTAAAAACTGTTTAGCTTGGTCGTAATACAACACAAAAAACTATTCAGAACACTCAGACATTTAAATTGAACTTCGAGTCAATATGAAATAACCATATTTATGAACAAAATTGTTATTGAATGAAAAATAATCTATACTTATTTAATACGCTAAGGGTTTTTTTTGTCTTGAGAACTCCTCCTACAATTTTTAACCGATTTTCAAGCTTTTGGTGTCGTTGGATAGGGCTTGGCCTGTAATTGTTTCCGCCAAAAATTAATAAGAATCGGACTGAAAATAAAGGTGCTATCCACCATTGAAATCTCAAAATTTCCCATTTAAATAACATGGGAATTAAATCAAGCATTTTAAACATCTGATAATAATCAGCTGTAAATATGTGTTATTTTGGTGATTAAAGAGATTCACAATATTGGATTCGTCGGATGTAATTCATTTGGAGCTAAAAGTAACATTTGTATTGTATTAAAATAAATTGCTCGATTTCGAGCAACACGTATACTAGTCAGTTTTAAAACACCATACACTATACATTACAAATTTTACAAATAAAACGAGAAAATTTTATTGAAGTTTACGAAAAACAACCCATGTAAACAAAAACAAATGATTGTTTTGACATTGCCTTTTAGGTGACGACACAAGGCATTTGAAGTCAGAGCGCTCCGGCTTTGTCTTAGTAGCAGGTGTTGGTAGTTATTGGCGATTAAAGATATTCACATTATTTGATTGGTCGGATATCATAGATTTAGAGCTAAAATAACATTTATACTGTATTTAAATAAATTGCTCGATTTCGAGCAACATGCATACTAGTACACAACAAAAGATCAAATTTCCTTTCATATAATACGTGAAGCCGGTTTTTGTAAACACTACTCCTCCCTTATTTCTGGACCAATTTCAACGTTTGAGGTGTCCGAAGATTCATCTTGGTTCGTAGTTTTGCAATAAGGTTTTAGATTTTTGATATTTTTATTCTGAAGGGCACGGGAAGCCCATAAAGTTCCTTTTTTGTCCATAAGATTAACATGGGGAATAATTAATTTGTATTGAATTTAAAATAAAACAGCTGTTGATAGTATAACAGACTCAAGGATAATAGAATATGAGGAGGTTGTCTCATTCACAAATTCAACACATGTGTGCTACGTCATCGGCCGACCCATCAGCTGGCCGTTTTAAATCAGATGTAAACTTTCTTTGTTTACATTTCCTTTGTTTTTGTTTCCCTTGTTTACTGTTAGTATTGTGGTTAGGTTATAACGATAAAGAAAGTAATACAGATTAAATTTATTAAAATTAATATCAAAACATCGTTGTGTGAAATGTGTAGGCTGTTTTAATTATTACAAATCCTAAAAGAAGAACAGGTCTTAAATTTATTAAGATTATTGAATTAAATTTTATATTTTATTCTGTTTTGGCGTCCCGATAGTCCACTGTAATGAAGGCCATTAAACACGATAACGTGCTACTGCGGCCGCTTTTTCATTACCGCGGTATCACTGTTTTGGACACAAGATATTATACAATTTTTGGTCCGAGTTTTAGGCCATTTAACGATGCTTAATCGGTACTGTGGCGATCGTCTTCCTGCGGTCCGATCTTCCTTTGAACCCATGTTTCACGGTCTGATCGAGTATACGGCAGATTAGTGTAAGCTCCTCAAAACTTACATCAAACTCGACTAGTCTACATTGAGTCGTCTTTGTGGAGTTTTACTGCAATAAATTAAAGCGCTACGATTGTAAATGGTGCAAAGGGCTAAAAAATAAATGTACAGGGAGACCCAAAAATCAATCACGCCACTGTCGGCATAGTGTATTTTATTTCATGCATATTTTATTTCATTTCTGGTAAACTATCTTCACACAAATGACACAATGTATAATAACCAAGAAATCCATACCCAATATCCCCATAACGACCTGATTTTTGCAACAAACATCAATGTTATGAAATTTTTAATTAAAATACCTATAAAATTCATTTAGACAAACAAATATTGTTCAAAAATTGCCTGAGTTAACCGTAAGTGCACCGAACTCCTAGATTTTTTGGATGATGTTTTTATCTAGGCCTACTGCAATGAGTTGTAATAAACTAAGGAAATGATTATTGTTGGATAAAATAATCTAGCTTTTAAACCTTAAACTGTAACGTTTATATTAGGATTTAATGATGAGTAGTTTTTCCCTGCAAATATTTTGGCGACCTCGCACCTCCAGATTGGCCCCGTCCAGATACTAATCAGACTAAGACTAAGACCTAAATTCACCCATGTAAACTCGTGTAAGTTTGAAGGATCTGAAAGAAATTGTACGATAATCAAAGTAAACAATCTTGAAAATATGATTTAAAACCTTTTTAAAATCATAATTTAAAGATATGATAAAATGCGATGGATAAAATATGGCATTATTATTAAACCTGTGGTCCCCGATAGAATCGCGCGTCTATAGCAATTAGTTCCTGCTGATTAATTCTATTTTTTCTCACTAGTATCGCTAGGGCAGACAGGGTCGGCCGGTGACGTAACGATTCCAGCTGTTACTGTCTACGTAGGCCTTATGGGAATGAGACAACCTCTTCTGTTTCTTTTTTAATAGCCTTGTAACAGACTAACACACGTTAAGAGCTTTTATAGAACTTTGAATATTTTATGCAAAGGGGCAAGGTTTTATTTCCAGCTACACGGGTAAATGCAGCGCATTGCGCTGCACAGGTACCCCTAGTTCCCTTTCATTTTGAAACAGTAATAAAATCAAATACAGTTGGGATGAAATAAAATACATAAACCAACGACACTTGATGTATTTTCACTCGTTCTGTAATTATTTAAAAGTTGGTTAGTATGTGTGAAAGATTATGTTGATCGATTTCAACCATCCTCACAGGTCATCAGTCAGTCTCTGATGGGGTCTGATGATGACCGGTGTGGTCGAAATCTATCCAATCTAATCTATTGTGGCAACGGCAACATTATACTTGTCTACAGAAATGTACGAGTGCCCAGACTGCAGGAAGACATACAAATGGCGCTGCAACTTATTGAGTCACCGCCGCCTGGAGTGTGGTAAAGTCCCACACCTCGCCTGTCAGTACTGCCCGTACCGGACAGCGAAGAAGAATAACTTCCGCCGCCACACTGCTATACGCCACGGCCACCTCTTCAACAATTGACTCGGTGTAATTGATGTTTGTGCCAAATAAATTTGTTTACCATTTGAAACAATTTTATTAAAAGTAGACTGCTTGTGCATATTACTCTCAATACAGGTATTACTAGTTTTACTACAAACAATATTTCCTAATTTGTTTCCTATACTAATGGAGTAATAAGAAAAATTTACGCTGTGGTAAAAAAGTGCCCTTCAGACTGTTATTTATTTGAAAATTAAGTGATTTGTTAATACAACTAAAATAATTTATCTCGTTGTAGAGTCTATACTTCAAATGTTGAGTTACTCAGAACATGCTTCAGAGAGTTCATTGAAATAATTAGGATAAATCATGACTATTTTAAATAGTTGTGTTCTTTATGGCCATATTAAATATTGTACCAACTCTTCATTTCCACCTGCTTAGTCCAACAAATTGAATATTATCCTCACCTAAACTACAAATTAATGATTGATGTTCTTATGTCCAGTCCGGGGAAGAACATTAAATGGTTTACCTATTACAGTATTTAACAAATATTATTTTGAAACTTTTTCACTTGTAGCAGAGCATTTGTCCTATAAAACACATTTAACACCAAGTTTGTTTTTAGCTTCCAATGAATGTCCGAAGTGCTTCAAGAAGTACAAGTGGAAGCACCACTTGTCGACTCACCTTCGCCTGGAATGTGGCAAGGAACCTCACTTGAATTGCGAGTTCTGCTCTTACAGAACGGTAAAAAGAGCGAACCTCAAACGTCACATGTTCGTTCGACATGGGTTTGTCGAGGGCTGAAAACCTTAAAGGATTAATTTTCAATAGTATGTACGTTATAAATTACTTTCATTGAAAAGTAAAGAAAATTTTGAAATATACGGTTCTTTTCAAAACCTTAACACCAATAATGAAAAAAATTACGTTTAAGATTATACAAATAATATGCAGCATAGTTGTTTGTACACTTTCAATAGTAATTAGAAGACCCATATTTCAGATTAGGTTGGAGGAAAACTCAACAATTTGTAAAATGTAAAGGGAAATTGTGAGAATTTGAGGGTTTAGACCATTCTCTCACCAAAAAAGTAATTACCATGTTAATGGTAAACCTAATGAATATGAATCTCGTGAATATTATGTGTGGTAAAATAAATAAATAAAAAAAAATTTAAACTTATTTTTGTTTTATATAGGATTTTAGCTTTTATTTATTAAAGATCACTTAATATTACAACATACTAAAGTTTTAGAAATCTGAATTTCTAAAATCATCACTAGAATAAAATGACATCAATAATTAAAAATGACATATTGACACTTCTTGTACACTTCCAGCACATCCAAAAAATGTATAAATTTCTCTCATTTGCAAAAAATATTTTCTTTGATCTTAAAGCAAGAGTAGTTAGTCACATGTTGGACTGATGTGAGAGTGTTTGCAGGTGACTGGGAGTGCAACCAGTGCGGTAAAAGGTACAAGTGGCGTGGCAACCTGGGCGTGCATCAGAAGCTGGAGTGCGGACGCGAACCCCACCTCTCGTGCTCGTTCTGTCCATACAAGACCCCGCACAAGTCCAACCTCAAGCGTCACATCGGCGTGCGCCACGGCATAAACCAGCTTCTCGACTCTATAAAATAAACTATGATGATGGGGTCCATGCGCTGGAATCACGAAACTGTTATTGCAGGAGTGCTTTCGGCTTCTAGTTATTCTCAACAGCAACTGTACCGCAAGCGCTACTGCAATAACTCCACTACACAATGTCGCCCGACGGACCATACTTCACATTGAGTACATTCTATGAAATAAATTAGTATATTCGGTTTTCCCCCACAACGTGCAATTCTCTAAAATTCATAACTGCCAATGCAATCCTCTAAAGTGTTTAAGTTTATATTTATTTATTATTTTTTTAGGTTTGGCCGTTTAGAACAAAAGTTTGAAGTCTGGTAGAATTGTGAGATTTGAAGTTGTGTCTTTCCCCCTTTATTATGTTTTACGCCTTCATTTATCTTTAGCTGCAGTAAATAACTTGTTATTTTTACACAATGTCATGTTATGTCGTTATGTTTCAATTTATCATTAATATGAAAGTCTTTAAATCCATGTTAAATTGTCTGTGCTTATACTGGTCTCACTTTGATTGCACTAAAAATGAAATCATGTAAATCGTAAATATTTTAACCAACCCTGAGGGTCTGGAATAAGGATTATCAGAAAGGACACAATCTCATAAAATTTAAATAAAAAATTAACAACCGTACATGATTAATTTTATATCCATACAAAAGACATTTTGTTGAGTATCTCAATTAATTTGATGGAAAACGGCCCAAACTCATAGAGACATAATTTATCATTGTTATTTATTATTTCAAGAAATATAATTTTAAGCTTTTGTACATGATGACTGTATAGATTTATCTATTACTAATAAACTTAAATGTTATATTTATGATAAAGTTGTTTTTCTCAAGTCACACCTTATTTAAAGTACACACAATGAGTAAAACTGAAATCACATCTAAAGATGATTTTGGAATTACCACTCAAGTTGATCTTGATACTTTCTTACTGTTTATTGCAGAATAAGAACAAGGAACAGTGCAGATTCTTAACCATTAAGCTCTAAATCTTACCGTTAAACCATCAGATTACAGAACTGCAAATCAGTTTAGTTTTAAACCATGATAAGTTTATGATTTAATTTTTAATCCTATGACATTTCTCAATGCTTTAAAAAATTTACTTTGAGTAGAACAATATTTTGTTGGACATGTTTACATAACTTACACTAAAAGTACATAGGGTTTTACGCCCAACCCTTATTAGTGTATCCTTTATCCTTTTATCCTTTATTAGTGTAATAAAGTCACTCTATTTTTCTTGACTTGTTAGTCTCACTGAAATTGTTAGTTTTGTAACTTTGTAGTGTTTTCTATAAAATTCTGCTGGGTTTCTTTTAATGCCCATGTAACCATATAATAGAAAAATGTTTAAATCATTTTGGAGATTTTTAAAAATGTTTGACGAATCTTTTAACCCTTTTAATGCAACAATATATAGTTGCGCCACCGATATCAATACGGCGGACTTCAAAGGGAATATCGGTTGTCTCAATTTGTTATTTTGAAACATGGATGATTTAATTCTATTCTCCGTACGATCAAGATACAAAACATCATCTAGCACTTTTCGTAAAAAATTATGTTGTTGAATTTTTATCTCTTCTTCTGGCCCCTTGGCCGCCGTAGCACTTTTTGGAAGTTATATGAATAATTCCCTAGCAATTTTCAAAAGTTATGTATTATTTTTTTAGCACTGAAAGGGTTAAATAAGTTGTGCCAAAGGTAACTGTTAAGAGTAATTAGATTTATTTATTTGAATAAGACTCTTCCTAAGGCTACTCTATAGTAACTTTTTTTATAAAACTTCTTCACTAACACACTTTGGTTTGCAGATGCAGGCAGCCAGACTCCAGCGGTGATCAAGCATTGCGTGACGCTAGCTCTGGAGGTTCCTACGGTCCCTCCGCCGATGCAGTCCCGAGCCACGCTGACCCTTCCGCTCCCCCCGCCGGTGCCCCCTACCCTCCCCCCTGGCTGTGACCTGCCGCCCAGTGTTGCCTCCGCAGTCCCCTCGCCCACGGCCGCCACGTGTCAGCAGTGCGGCAAGTCCTTCGCCACGGTACGGGACCAGTGGGATCACTTCATGTACTACAAGTGCGGCGGGGCCGGCACCCCGGAGTACCATTGCCCTAAGTTTCTCTGCTCATTTGTCAGCGAGCACACGTCTGAAGTGAAGAGTCACATCGCTACGATGCACGACAAGCAGGCTAAGTTCCTTCTGAGTTGTTTAGACTACTGAGGTTGAATTCCGTTTCAAAATTCAATCAAAAAATTATGAAATTATTAGTTTTTTAGATAAATATTTTTTAAAACTTGAGAGAATGAATAGGGGGACAATTCATTTGAAAAAGTTTGAGCACTTGCTTATAGTTTATATTGCAGGAGAAATTTTTTTTTGTACGGGTATTGTCAAATATCTCTACCTATTTTTTACTGCTATCAATCCCAGTGAGCTCTAAAAACCTTCCTGTTCAAAGTCATTTGTCTTCTATATTATAGCTGATTGTATATTTTCTAATGGAAGGAAATTTGAGTCTGGACAGTAACTATGCAGCTGTGATCTGTCAGTGTCGGAGATATTTTACAATACCTATAGTTTCACCTCTTTTCAATTTCAGATGAATTACTTTTGTTGTGGTTTTTACAGTAGAGATGGATTGGAGAACATAAATTTAACTGTCCCCCTCCCCACTTCAAATTTAAAACTCATTTAAGCAACATAACAAATATATTTTATTTTAGAATATATCGTACATTACATTCTACTTTTGGAGAGCGGGTTTTATTTTGATGAATAGAAAAAAAAAAAAAAAAAAAAAAACTTATACGTATTGCCAATAAACTTGAGTGTAACTCAAGGGAAGGTTCTATGTGGTATTTGAAGAAATTGACTGAATAGCCAATCATAAGCCAGCAGAGATCCTGATAACATTTGTAATTAACCTAGATTACCAATGTTTTACACATCACTTGCTCCGTTGTGATCTATGTGTGATAAGATGACTCAAGTTCACCTTGAATTCCATAGTTGTTTTTTTATAATTAACTCTATTGTAAACATACCCGTGCAGATTTTGCTTCTGAATTGTTCAAGGAGTTTCCTTTTGAAATGGATTTATAATTTGATACATTCTTTTTTTTAAACTCTTTGAAAATACAAGTTATCTCCCTCCTTTTACAGCCCAACAAAAAACTGGAAAAGGATGGAAGTAAAGTTACTTTTTTTTCATTTTGTCTGTTAGTTTTGGAGGCTGTTGAAAATGAATAAATACTATTTTAAAGTTACTTAATCCCTCCAATAAAAAACAGATTTTTTTTACCTTATGTTTTTCCAACAGATGTTAATATATTTGAAAACAAACTAAATTCTCTCAGTTACACATACAAAGTGATCTCTGTTCCCTAATTAGTCACGAACGAACGAACGCTATTAATATTAACTCTTGACATATTAGTTTGAAAACTTATGTTACACTATATTAGTTACGAATGAACATATGTCACATTATTTCATCTGACATGTTCTTATAATGGGCATTATTTTCTAACTGGAAATACTGTTATTATTATCGTTAAAAACAAAAGTGAACCAAAAAGTTTGTCAAAGTTCGATTTATAAAACAAACTTTTGAAGGTTCTAGCACGAGTGAAGCACGAATCAATCTCAATTTTTATTTTCTTGTTATTCTACTTTGTTATTGTTTATTTTCAGGAGTGTTTATTTATTTATTATTATTTTTATGTAAGTATAGAGCTATACTTGTACTTAAAGAAACAAATTGGTTTTGTTATTTTTGAAGCCACATTGTTAAAAATTAAGAAAACAATTTTTATGTTAAATTTTTATTTGATTTTTAATAAATCTGTGGCTGCAAGTGTTACAATGTTGTACATACTTTACCAGATTGGTGTTAATTTGTCAGTTTTTCAAGTATAACAGATTACATGTAACAGTTTGTAGCAATAGGCCAGTGACGTTACTTCGTTTCACATAACCAAGTGAGGTATTCATGTACCGTACTGTTTTCATAACAACATAAAAAGTAGGAATGCTTTTAATTCATGTTTTAGATATTAGCTTCGTCTGCTCTGTTTTTCATGTGCATAATAATTTTTCTGAACAAGATAGAAGTGTCATATTTATATTAAAACATAATTTAAAGCAACCTATTAAAAAAATTATTTATTCAGCTAACATGATGACTTAAGAAACAAAATATTATTCAGTGACAGTTCATGCATACTCCACATCAGAAATACCCGACATAGGTGTTTATATATGGGTAGATTGATACTACATTATCATTGTGTCATATTTTATTGTATCGTTAACATTGCATATAACAGTCGTAAAGCTTGTCTTTGTAATTTACTTTCACTATTAATTTTATTATTCATCATTGCTTTCCAATGAATACTATTTCATGAGACTTAATTCACTTATTTCAAGGAAAAACATATCCTTACCAAACTTCTTACCAAACATCGGAAAAATATGTTTAAAAGATAACTCTTTATTTAGCAAATCATCATTTGAAGAAAACATGTATATTTTTTTGTCTAACATGTTTAAGAAGTTAGTAGGTTTTCTGAAATTAAAAATAAGCCACTGTGATTATTATATATTAGTATATTACTATTTTAATTAATATTTCAGTACTTCAATTTGGCTAGTAATAAGTATATTAAGACTGTTGAATATTATTTAATTGCATATAAAATATTTTAATTTATTCCTAAATATCAGTTGATTTTTTACAAGATTATCTGTTGTATGCAAAAAAGTAAATGTTTATCAGGAAGAATTTCAGTTTGAGTAAATAAAGAGCACAAAAAAAAAGTTTCTCATTCCACCTTTGTCTTTTAAAAATATATTTTTTAACAACTTAACACTCATTATTTTTATTGTATGATTCAAAATCTGGAAACTTGATGAAAAAAACCCAAGACATAGGATAGTGTTGGGTGTTGTTGGGTGTTAAGAATTAAAGATAAAACATTAAAATGAATTATATACTGTATAGTTGCAGCCACGGAATCAAGGCAGATGAGTGATTTTGCAAGGTTGCCATATTTCCTAATTTAATCTAATGTTTTATATATATGTTACATAGTTTTTGTCTTAATTACTTAATAAAATTTTTTACATTTTAGTAGAGTGTACACGCATTGACTAGGCAATGCGTACACTCAGTGTTGCCAGGTTGTGCGTCACTGTACACAATTCTCGACCTTTCCTCGCATCTCTGACCCCAAATGTGGCAACATTGCATTTTCACTCACTTGCCTTATTTCGTGACCGCTACTTGAGTGATTTTCAACCAAAATAACAACCTCAAGTAATTAACATTGATTTGTGTATTTCATGGACCATGTTTTGCTATTTGGTTGTAAGATGTGTTACATATAAAAAAGTTAACCACAGTTTATAATAAATTGACATGTGATTTTTAGACAGCCGAACTCGTCTGTTAATTTAAAGTTTTTTTTTGTTAGAATTATTTTTGGTTAATTTTTTTATTGATTGCCAAGTAACAAAACACAGAGTTAAAATCTTAAGAAATGTAGGCAATAAAATTTCACAACAAATGTTAAATCAAATTTGTTTAATCAGATTTTTGTGAAAATGTTAAAAAAGAAACCACAAGTAAATATAATATAGAAAGACTGTTTGCTAACACAGTGGCAGTTTATGATGGAGCAACAAAAGCCACAACTGAAGGCTCACTGGGGCCCTGGGGTGTCTTGCAATGCCGGGAGGGTGTTTCCCAGAACCTTCTGCGGGCCCAGCCTGGAGACCAGGGCAGACAGAGGGTTGTTGGGGTCAGGGTTGAACAAGTGCTTCTTTATCAGGTAGGACACCTGCAACCACAAGTCACCAATATATCTTTTTTTCAAAAAACAATCATCAAGTAAAAGTCACAAAACGTCAAGTAAAATTTTGTTCATGACCCTGGTATGGACATCTTTGGTAGTCTGCTTAATTTTCTTGAAAAAGTTTTCTAATAAGCCTTGGGTAAAAACTAAATGCTTTCTTGTAGGATGAGAACTCTTTAAACATGTTAGGACTTCATAACAACTTCTAACTTCGATAACGTCTATTACCAGAACAAGCAGTTTATTGACCTTTATCTTCTTTTGGTATGAATGCCTGCTGCAAGTTATTCTTTCATTCTAATAGGACAGCAATTTAATTATAAGAGGGTGCCTAAGATATACAACCTTTGACTTCAAGGTGCTATACATACGGTACCTACAGATAACAAACACCTCATTAAATAAAGGATTGCTAAGGTAAGATTTTAAATTATTCTACTAAACACCTCAATTTGTTCTTTGCCTTCTATTTTGGTTTCAGTCCTAATGTAAGTAGTATCAGCTCTTCTGTAAACATTCCAACTACCTTCTTTAAAACATAGTCTCTAAACAGTCTCCTAAAAGTCTGACACGCTTTTGTGGGGTCAAGACAAAATATTTTTTAAGTTTCCCATTAGGTATTCCAGTTAAAATGTTCTCCTGGTGAATTGAATTTAGGCATCTAACTGATTTGATCAGTGACCTAAACGTTTTTGGTCCCCACAAAATTTAACACGTTCACTGCTGAAAAATGCTCAATAGATCAAATTCCAGTGCTGGTTGGGCCCCGTTTTCCCTACTGGGTTGATAAACTGTTAACTAAAAACTAAGTTTAGTTTAGTACATTGTGAGAAAAGTACATTCTGACAAGCTGTCAAGAGATAACATACTCCTAAAGGGCTGGACTTTCTATATGAACTTGAAATGAAAATAGAACAGCAGCAGGTTCTGGGAAAGGGTACGTCCCAAAACGTTCGCAGCAGCAAACGTGTTAAGATGCTTTAACACTCCTCTTGAAATTGTTTGGAGATACTGTCAGTAAATATGCATAGAATAAAAGAAGGAACCCATTTCAGCAACTGGGCTGTAGTACAAAAAATCTCCAAATCGCATAGTGGAATATTCAGTTCCTCTTCTTCGACTGACCTGGTCCCGGAGGTTCTGCTGGGAGAGATGGCTGAGCCCAGGCTGCCGCTGACACCAGAGGGCGTGCAGACGCGCCATGTAGTGCCGCTGGTGGGGGTCGGACAGGACGTAGCACTCGAGGAGCGCGAGCTGCAGCTGCGGAGTCCAGGAGACGGGAGGTGCACGGCGCACGCGCGGACAACCGCGGAGCGGCAACACTGCTGTGGGCAGCGGGGGTATGGTTATGTGGAGGTCAATATACAACGGAGAGTGATCATTGCAACAGTCAAATGAGATATGATAAGGAGGAATGGATATTACTTTTATGGTGGAGCTGAAAAATACTGATGTGAGTTATGTAAGTGAATTTGCAATCTCGTAAAAACTTTGTTTTAGCGAATTTCCCTATAGGGAATACGCTATTACAGTAGTAGTCACGGTAAGACCTAAGCCCGAGACCATGATACTTTTTCGTTTTGAGGTCCCTAGAAGCCAAAAACACCGTTCGTTCAAATTGATATATATATGTATATATATATACAGGGTGTTCGGAAAAACTGTTTCAGGAATTCAGGAGGTTATTGCCCACATTAAAATAAGCAAAAAAACTCCTATAAACATATGTCCTAAAATGCTTCGTTAACCCGCTAGCCGCCATTTTGTTTTTTACACTAAATAATTTTTATTTCCGTAATGGATCATTGTATTAAGTTAATATTTGGCATGAACCTTCATCATAGGAATACCCATTTTCAAGAAAAAAGTTATTTTTTTCTAATGTGTATTTTCAAAATGGCGGCCATTTTAAAATTTCAAACTAAAATATCTCAAAACCGGTAAATTTTATAAAAATTTTGCTAGAGACAAAAAAGTTGACAAATTTAATTATCTAACCAATAGTACCAAGTTTGTAAGGATCTGACAACAAATAACAGAGTTATTGAGATTTTTCAATTAAAATTACCTCAATTTGCATTAATTACAATGCAAAATCAATGTTTTTATGCATAAAAATATCAATAACTCCGTTATTTGTTGTCAGATCCTTACAAACTTGGTACCATTGGTTAGATAATTAAATTTGTCAACTTTTTTGTCTCTAGTAAAATTTTTATAAAATTTACCGGTTTTGAGATATTTTAGTTTAAAATTTTAAAATGGCCGCCATTTTGAAAATACACATTAGAAAAAAATAACTTTTTTCTTGAAAATGGGTATTGCTATGATAAGGGTGCATGCCAAATATTAACTTAATACAATGATCCATTACGGAAATAAAAATTATTTAGTGTAAAAAACAAAATGGCGGCTAGCGGGTTAACGAAGCATTTTAGGACATATGTTTACAGGTACTTTTTTGCTTATTTTGATGTGGGCAAAAACCTCCTGAATTCCTGAAACGTTTTTTCTGAACACCCTGTATATATATCTATGTGTCCGTGAACACGATAACTTTTGAACGGAACCTCCGATTTTGATGAAATTTGGTACAGGGGTGTAAGCCAGCATCTACTAGGTTGAGTTCGCGAACCAGAATGATCAGACCATTAGAACGGGGTTTTATGGGGTTTCAAAAGGGTTAAATATGGGTTTTTGGCATTTTTCGACCTTAATTTTTAAAATTCAACAATTTTAACTGGAACCATTTAAAAAAGCTTAAAAAAAAAACAATTTGGTATTTTGAATTTTTATTTTAGCATAACTGGTTAGGGGGAAAATAAAAAATGTGTTTTCCATGTTATCCTTATGGGAAATCAAGAAAAGCCTATATCTTGCTTATTTATTGACATAACTTAATCAAATTTGGTATGTACATTATCTAGATAAGGTTTAACTTATACTTGCTTACAAAACCCATATGGCGGCAAAACCTACATACTCACCCCCATTGGGTTTATGGGGAAAATAAACAGAACACCATAACCTTATAAAATTTGGTATGTACAATCACTAGGTAGGATTTAACTTATATTTACCAACTAAACCCATATTATGGCGGCAAACCTACATACTCTCATCCCCATGGATTTTATGGGGAAATAGAAAATATACCAAAGTTCCATTGGAAATTTGCTGAGTACGCAGGTCTGCTGCGACGGGGGTATTGTTCAAGTCTTTTATGCCAGAGGCAATTTTAAGCTTTGATAGGGAATTCCAAACTCTAAAGTCTTGTTACTAACATCGACCCAGTCAGGTAAGTTGTTAAGGAAGTGATTAAACCCTTTTCTTGGCCTCGTCTCAGGAAACATCAATATATTCATTAATGAAGCTATTACAATTAATAATGATTCTACCCGATATTAATTAACATGCTGTTGATGATGGGCTTTAGAACAATGAAGTGTCAAAAGGTCAATAGGTTCAACATGAAAGCATCTAAAAGGTTTTGTCAGTTTTTTTACATTGGGAAACAAGCACAAAAACCACTATTTAGTTTTACCCTGAAAAAAATCCAAAGGACAAGGAGTCTTTTCCATCCTCAAATAAAAAGTTCATAATATTGATTATTTTTGCCTAATTTTGTTTATTTAATACTCTATTTGCACATCGTACTTTTTTAGGAATCAGTTTATTTGAGAGGATTAATTAAAAAATAAGTCGTATTGAATATTATTTTCCAACTCCACCATAAAGTATTTGTGCCCTTTATTCTCCACTCAATCTAACTAAAAACAAATAGGGTAATGAATTTAATCAAAATTATGGCAACAAATGAGCCAATGGTGCTTTGTGAATGAACTTGTACTAAAAATTTCTAATGTGGATTTATATAATTTTAAAAGAAAATACATTTTAGTTTTATACCTAACCTTGATTTTAATAGGTAGGAAATAAAAAATCATTACTGTAGCAAAGACATATTTTAAATTGTGTTTTATTTAGTTGATGTACGAACTACAGTTGGCTCAAGAATTGTTTAAAGACATTATTCTCATGTACAAGTGTGTGTACGAAACACTATTGTAAGTAAGACTATTTTATAACAATTTTGTGAGTTTCTAAAGCCGCGTCCGCACTGGCAGAACATTTGTGGCAAACTTGTTCTGCAAACACAAAAAGTCAACAAACATTTCTAATGAACAATCACCTACCATATGATTTATATGAAAAATAAATACCAACAAACAAATGTTAGGTGAACTTGTTAGGCCAGTACAGACGTGGCTTTATGCAAGTTTAAAGAGACCTATAGAGAGTAAAAAATCTTTATTTATCCTCAATCAAGATAAATAAATTTGATCACTACATTACACATAAGTAAATTTAAACAGTCCAAATTCTACGATAAGTTAATTTAAAACCACACTCCTGCCTAGAAATAAATCCAGTGATGTAGACGGATCTCGTGGATAATAAGGGTTTTAGTTCATCCTCAGTATCTTTGGCTCCAAATTTTCAGTTTTTCTGACCGCTGAAAAATCTGTCACATGCCTGCTTATAAAGCTCCACTCCAAGTTTGCTATCCAAGCGTACAAATTTTGTGAATGAGCTGGCAATAAGTTGAAATCTCTTCTTGACCTACGCCTTATCTTTATGAAGAAACTCATTCATAATGTTGTTTCATTTTGTGGTGCAATAATTAACAATGATGATGAAATGGAAGATAAATCAAGATGATGGTCACAGTTGGGATACTCAACCTTTTAAAAGCAAGTTTACAACAATTTTTAACTACCTATACAAGTTTTCATGCCTGAAATCAGAAAAATCTTTTATTTGCAGCTTTATTTAAAAAATTAAGGGCCTGTTCCTTTATTACGGTTAAGGCCCCCAAATTCGATTTCAAGCACTGTAATCAGAATTACGTTCTTCCCTCATGTTCGCGTTATGCTGTTTCAAAATTACATGGTAATTTTTTAGCCATTTAAAATTTTTATTTAAAATGATAATTGATAGTAAGGTATAAGGCTACTAATTTAAGGGTTACACACATAAATTTACAGATGGAAAAGAATGAAAAAAGAATAATAATAATAAATTTATTCCGCTGACAAATTGACATTGTATGGGAATTTACAAAAAGTCTTTCTATCTGTTTCACAGTTTAAAACTCACAATTCCGGATTTTTTAACAAGAACAGCTGGGCTAGGTGAGGGGGGAGGGAGGGTACTTTTCCATAAACCATCGGCCTTCGCAATAATGGTTTCATAGATCAGTTGATTATCCAATACTTTCAACTGAATAGAAAATTCATTCGTCAAGTTATAAGATACTACTTATAAAACCAAACTTTATTGACAACATGATTCCAGACATAAATTATAGTAAATCATTCACTTTTATTTTATTGATTTTGAGATTGATTCCCCTTACTGAACAACTTAAAATTTAAGTTGACAAAATAATTTGATTATGACAAAGTTAGGATCTAAACAATGTTTTAAAGTGCTTAATACCAGGACTGCGGAGGCTCTTGCTCTAATAGAACAGGAACAAATTACACTACAATGGAATTGTATAAAAAATATTTATTTGTACAAAATTACAAAAATATATTAACAAAATTATACAAATTTAAACTGTTTATTTATAACAGTTTTATATTTCTTTAATGGAATCAAAATATTTTTGTTACAAATCCGAGAAAAACTTATTTTTTTGTCTTCTTTATAAAATAACTATGCCATAATCAAAGACCAGTATAACTTATTTTGCTGACCTTTTGCATCTTAAAAGACTTTTGAAACTCATCAAACGATTTCAAGACAGTGTTGTGGCTTGTCACAATTATATTACAAATAAATTTCTTTGTAGGTTAATTAGTAGCCACACTACTAACAATGGGTTGCTGAAGGTTGTTCCAAAAAAATTAACACATTCAAGGCTATACTCCTAAAAATACATATTCAAATAATTTTAATTTTGACTTTGACTTTAAATTATCACTTCTCATAAACCTTAAACATTTTGTAATTTGCGGCTTCAGCAACATAAAATTATAATTCTTTGAAACTTAACAGACTCTTTTCTGTTTAAAATTACCTTTCTGCCAAAGTTGAACGATGTATAATTTTAACATGATGGAATTACAAAAATTATGGCACTATCCCAAAAACAGGGACTTGACGCTTAGCCCTGAGACCTGGAATTCGTAATGAAAACAAACACACATTTTAAAATGTAAAATGGCTTATTAACTTATTGGCAAATTAATTGTTTGCATGTTTTTAAAAAATGTTTTTCGTTGCAAAACTAATGACACACGTAGCGTCTGATGAATAGTTTGATCAGTTTGAACAGTTGGCCAGATCTCGCAGGCTGGGAGGATTCTTGTTGTGCCTCACTCTGATGTGCTGGTCGAGATTGCTCTTCACTTTCGACCGGTGCGGGCAGTACGGGCACTGGAACGTCGGAGGTTTCCCACACTCCAGCCTGAGATGTCGCTGTAGCGTTTGCTTCCACTGGTATGATCGTCCGCACTGAGGACAGGTAAACGGGCGCGATTTTTCCCCTCCTGTTTTAAATCCTGCAACAGGGGTTTTAAATTTTTATTAAATGCTTTTGTAAATAAAAAAGTTATCACTGCCTAAAAGAGTATTGTAAAGAAATAGGAAAGGTGATACAATAATTTTTAGTATGTTGCTTAAAAACAGGAAACTATTATTTTTCTAAATTAATGATTTAAAAAGGTAATATTTTCTGAACAATGTGTATCATTTTATGTATTGATTTGTTAGCTTCTAAAAGTTACAGTGATGCACTAGGTTATTATAACCATAAGAAAGAAATTGTTAAGTATAAACTCTGAAGTTTTTGTTTTATGACTGAATTCTGGTTAAATTTTTCAACCAATATTTGCATATAACAATGTTCTGACCAGATCAATGAGTACTAATGAAACACTTTAAGTAAGGGTGAAACAAATTAGAGGAAATACTAAAAACCGTTACAGAAAGAAGAGGAAGCAAATAAAATGACAGGAGAATAAAAGAGGCAAACTAAATACTGTTATGGGGATGAATTAAGGGAACAAGAAATTTTCCTGTTTGGGGCAGTATTAATTTTAGAATAATATGAAATTTTTGATTTATCTAAATAAAATTTTTCTAAAGAATATTTCCATAGCATCCAAGTATGTTGTTTAGGAACAGATTAGTTCGCTCACAATACTTACTTTACCGGAAATAGCTTTTATGGTATTTAGTTTGCAAACTTCACCACATACAAATTATATACTACATAGTATGGTTTGTGCGTTTGCTTGACTGAGGTTCCCTCTACTTGGATGTCTAACAAAATGCTAATATTTCAATTATATTTACTTTGTAATCTTTACATATTTAATAATATTTTTACGTACAAGGAACTCCTCCTTCTACAATTTTGAACTGACTTGAATAATTTTTGTGTTATTGGGGAGAGATCCGTGAGAGGTTGTTTATGAAGTAAATTGTTAAATATCCATTAAAATATAAGGGCCCTATAAGCTCTTAAAATTTGTTATTTCCCCATTTGATTAACATCGTGCGGAAATTAATTGATTTTCAAAATTAACAGCTCTAAAAAGAGTACACAAGTGCAGTGGCAAGAGCTACCAATACCAAAAAGGTCAGGTTAAATAAACAATGGTGAATGAACTGGTAAACCAATTCCACTAAAAGAGGGAGGATATTACAAATTATATGTATGAAGCCAATTTTTTTATCAATATCCAAACCAAACTGCTCGATTTCGAACAACGGGTAAACTAGAGATAAAATTTTAATTCCCAACCACCAAGAAGCATTAGTACGCCTACTAGATATTACAAAAACTTAGATATTTACTTTGATTACTACTACTTAGATATACCTTAGTTATGTTAAGATTAATTCTGTACTTTAACAAACTATTCCCCCAATTGAAAAGTCTATCCAAGTTTTAAACTCGGTTACCTACAACCAAGTTTTGACATGTTACAAATTTAAATAAAAACACATTCGATTTCTTTAGAAACAAATATATTGGTCCCAGTAATTACAAGAAACAAATATATTGGTCCCAGTAATTACAAAGTTTGAACTATTGATTTTTTTCATTTCAGGTTTATTAGAAACAATAATACAACAAACATCAAAATTTTTTTTTAAATAAATAAAATGATTGGTGATACAGAAAGTTGATAATCCTAATCATATTTATGAACAATTGTGTAAAATTATTCATGAAAAAGGTAACAAATAGCTTGGAAAATATTTTTATAATAAGACAAAAAAAATCAAATAAAATATTTATTTTGGTAACATAGAATATTTTGAGTTAAAAACTTAAAGACATACAAAGTACATCTTTTCACAGCAGCTTGCATCACATGAACCGGTTTTTGTGGAACTGACATTCACAGCAGCCTGTGTCCGTTGTTGTTTGCGGCGGTGACCAGTTGGTTGTATTCTTCCCTGTGGCAGTTGCGGACGTGTCTGATCATATTGTTGCGCCGCTTGAACCGGTTGTCGCAGAAAGGACATTGCTGCTGTGGCTCCTGGCCGCACTCCAGGCGCAGGTGACGCATCATGTTGCGCCTGACGGAGTACACCTGGCCGCACCGCGGGCACTGGCTTGGCCCTTCACCTGCAACAGATATGGCGGCTAGACCTGGCGTGGAGACTGACACAATCAAAACCAATTTTGAGCTCATTTTGACATTTAAGAGATAGAAAGAGCGCTTCCCGTGATAATAAGGAGAAGTAATTCATCAGCGCTTAATTTCCTCTAGTTTTCGAGGGCAAAACAAAAATTTTTTAACATGGGTTGTCCCTACTTATTCAGTTCTGTATACATTGGACAAAGGCTAGATCTGTTAACAAAGGTTAATCACTAGAAATGTTGGGACTGCGGATGGGTTTTAAATATAATTAATCTGATGCTGGGAAGAACAATTACTAAGTTAGCCCATTTATCAATCTATAATCTCATAAAAAATTATATTTGCAATTTTACCCAACTATTTGGGACAGTGAGTCTAAAAATTCATCATGTGACTTGGAGACTTTCGGCTGAATTTGACTTGAATTTCAGAATATAAGTACCATGCTGATGTAGGCTAACAGCACTCCTTCCCACTCTGTAGAAGCTTTACCTGGTGATGTATTTCATAATTTTGCCTGTGCTGAAAATGTATGGAAACACTCATATTATTTCATAACTTTATTATAAAATTCAGTTCTGAAAACAATACAAGTGGATCACGACCAATTAACACATTTCTACTGGGATTTCGTAAACGCCACTGCGGTGGTCAGGGGGAGTGCTTGCTCCCTGGTCGTCGCCCCAAAGTGTTCCGCCATGTCGGGGTGACAGTTGCGCACGTGTCTGGTCATGTTGTTGCGTCGCCGGAACCGCAGCTCGCAGTAGGGACATTGTTGCTGCGGTTGTTGGTTGCATTCCAGACGCAGATGGCGCAACATGTTGTACCTCTTGGTGTACGCAGCCCCGCACTGGGGGCAATAAGACTTGTCTGTGTCGCTGAAAACTGAAATTTTTGTTAGGAAATTTTGTAAATTGCTTATAATATGTTGATCAAGAACAAAATGTGTAAAGGTTTTTTTTTTAGGGTATTAAGTTGGGAAGTTTTATTGCGGTTTAAAGAATGGTATATATATTTTTATACAATAATGTATTTCAAAAGAACAATGGATAAAAATATTTCTGAAATTGATTAAATAGATTGGTAATAAATTTCTACAAACTGATGTGTGTTTGAAATAAAATTGTTTGGTATATGGAACCAGTAATTCCTAATATTGTTAGGCCTACATGATATAATTTCATCATACTCTGTTTTCAGAATTTTATTATTTTTTAATTTGTTAATTAATTAAGTTTAAAATTAAGTGCTTAATGATTTTGGCACCAAACTTTTTTCTTATAGTTAAAATATTACGAATAAACTAAAATTGTTTGTAATTTTGAATTGATAAAGTAATAACATATAATAATAGAAGTATTAGGGGACCGAGGATTTGCTCGGATTGTGCAATTAATTGTAAAAAATTGCTTTATTTCTCTGTAGTCACATATGCTTAAGAACTGAAAAATGCCAAAAAAACTTGCTCATTTCCAAAACAAGCTCGTTCAATTTGCTCTCTATGCACTTAGGACTAAGGGTGCTGCACTCTTCTATAAATTTGTTGAACTAAATGTTACAAATATAACATTCCTACAGTTACAATAGGTAATACAATTATTGAAATGTATTTGGGCGTTGTATACCGCTCCGCACAAAGAGTGAGTCCAGACTCATTCTCAACTTTCAGGACTTACTCGTTGTGATGGGGAGATTATGTATTACTTGGCCAAGTAATACATAATACATACGGTAATCAGTTTTTAGATTATTTAGAGAACAAATAATTTGCCAGATCATCAACAACTTGGTTTTAAATTAGGAAAGCCAATCATTACATCCTGTATAAATTTTATCAAATCAGTGATTAACTCTTTAGATAGTAATGAAAATATATTAATGGATTGAAATATTTTTAGACCTTACCAGAGCTTTTGATAGCATGTCACATTGTAAATTAATAGAATGTCTGAATAATTTAAATGATAAAGGGAAAGAGATTTCCTAGTTCAATTGTTATTCAAATACATAATAGACAACAATATAAGGGAATACAAAATACATCTTCTCATCCATATTCCAAATTTCAATTTAGATTTTTCTTAAATTAGAAAGTGTTACACATGGAGTTCTAAAAGCTTCTATTCTCGGACCACTCCTCTTCCTGTGTTACATCAGAGGATTGCCTGGAACACTGCAGTGAAATACCTCTGTGTGTTTGTATGCTGATGATGCAAATATAACAGTTGCAGATAAAACTAAAGACGATATTGAAATGTCATCAACAGGTCAAAGAACTTTTCACCAACCAAAATCTTTATCTAAATAAAAATAAATCTAATTTTATATAATTTGCTACAAAACAAGTGAAAAAAATTCAGTCCAGATATTGTTATAGTTTAAGATATATTAGATCAGGTAGAAACAACAAAATTTCTAGGTCTTATAATTGATAAAAAGTTTTGTTGGGATGGTCACATTGATTCATTTCTAAAAAAAAATCTGGTCTATGCTTTGGGACAAATGGCTAAGGTCTCTAATATTAATACTTTAAAAACAATTTATTTTGCATTGTTTCATTCTCATTTGCATATGGTGTAAGCATTTACGGAGCAACACCTAAAAAATATATGGACAGAACTCTACTGCTACAGAAAAAAGCTTTAGGAATTATATTCAATTTAAAAAGGACGGTTTCAGTTAAACAGCATTTTTCAAATATTGGAATTTTAACGATAAATGGGTTATATATTTTAGAAAAAGTAATGTATGTAAAACAAAACAGAAATTCCACACAAAATAATAGTCATCAGTACAACATCAGAGTTCACAGGAGGATGTAACAACACCGATTAAATTTGTATGAAAAGAAAACTCACTTCATGGGTAATAAATTTTTATTTCATTTGCCTAGACACTGTTTTGAATAAAACAATTTGGTTAAATTAAGAAAACAATCAAAAGGATATCTTTTGCAGCTCTCACCTTACTCATTTGACGATTACTGGAACGCTGAATAACATAAGAGTTTTATTTATTGTATCTATTTTATTAAAAAAAAATGATCATCAGTTTAAGTACGTTGTAAATATCAATATTTTGGTTAAGACGCTATTCAATTTACTAGTTACATTATCATGAGTAATGGATGTTTGACTTTGACTATAGGTAACTTAAGGGTTGTCTCCCTGCCTTCATAGGTGTACTGGCTCAACAACTTTAGAGAGTTAAGTTGCCAATCTATAATACTTCTCTGATTAAAACCAACACTTTCACACATTCCTAGATGGTACAATCTCTAAATTTCTCTTCAATAGCTTCCCTTCACTTTGACCACCATTGGCACAGCTTGGCCTGCTGTATCGCCGCTTTCTTGCGTGTAAGTCTCTTCCCCCGCGTGCGCCAACGTGCCCGGGTGTCTATTGGTGATGTGTACCTCCATGTAGTACCTCCGTTTACCCACATAGTCGCAGCCCTCTACTGGACACTTGTAGCTCCTCTTGTCGCCACACTCTAGCCTCACGTGCCGCGAGAGGTTCCCACGTTTGTTGTAGCTCTTGTGACAGCTGGGACACTCAAATCTCTCTGTTCCTGGAAAAACTGTGGTTTTTAGACGATAACCAATGCTTACATTCACTTTTAAGTTGTGGTGGTAATTCAATGTTAATGTGAGATGAGTTTGTCTACTTGTAAACAAGGCTATTACAAAAAATAGTAGACTGTTGTAAAGAAGAGAAATTAATAAAGATGGTTGGCTTCTCGGTAGATGAGAAATAGCTGTGTGGCTGGTAGATTGGATTCAGTGTGCAAGGTCTATGCTTTTGAGGGCTATGTAACTTTTATCCCAAACAAAACTCTTTAATATTAGGAATTTAAGTTCATTTTTTAACAATAATTACAAAAATTAAATTTAAAAAAAATTCAAATTTATATTTTTGGATATTGAAACTATAAATTGAAAAAATAAAAAATACTCTTTAGTTCAATTTAGAAAAATAAAATGTAAACCAAACATTTACTCACATTTATAGTAAACAGGAAAACAACACAAATATATAATTTAATTACTTTATTTATTGTGGTAACATGCTAGCACAAAACAACTGTCAAAAATATTTGTGGGACGTCATTGAGTGGCCACGAGTTGCTCTACAACAGCAGTCTTGTGCACCCTCAAGAGATGCAGCTTGATGTAGTAGCGGCGGCGGGACATGTAGAGGCAGGTGGGGACAGGACAGCTGAACTGGCGGGTGTCACCACACTCCAGCCGCATGTGCCGGGACAGCGAGCCCGCGGACTTGTAGCGGTGCGGGCAGCGCGGACACTGGAACACTTCTGCAACATCGGTCATTTATTTTTTAACTTTGGCCGCCGTGAGAAGAAACTGGCGGGAATACTTCTTTGGTTACTTCTGGTCTCATATTAAGTTAAACTAGAGATTGCCACTGGTTGAAACTCAGCCAAAATTTCAGTTGATTTGGACCCAATTAGTTGAAAAATATTTTAACGTTGAAACCTCTTTTTTCTAGAATTTGTTATTAAAACAGCTGTCTAAAGATTCCATTTATTAAAGTTCTATAAAATTAACATTGTAACTTTGAAAGCCTGTAGAGCATAGCCCTTGGTGCCGATGTGAATTATAATGAGATTCTGCTCATCTACATGACACCACCTTTCTAATACCTGTTTATTCCTTTATAACGGTATGCATGTATATCTCCTAAGATGCACACAAGCTGAGAAAGAAGAATCATGCTGTAATATTTTTTCTATCATAGTTATATTATTAAATGTATAGTAATAGCATTGACTTTGTACAGTAAAGGTAGGTTTACACGTGAGAGTTTTTCACTCTCAGAGAGTTTTGTACTCTCAGCAGGTAGTCGCAGAGGTGTTTACACAACCAGCAAATTTTCCAAGATGGTTAATCTCAGACAGTTTTCTGCGAGTACTATCAACAGCTGTCTGAGATTTTTATGAGAGTAACTAACTACTCTCCGAGAGTGAAAAACTCTCACGTGTAAACCTACCTTAACGTGAGAGTTTTTCACTCTCAGAGAGTTTTGTACTCTCAGCAGGTAGTCGCAGAGGTGTTTACACAACCAGCAAATTTTCCAAGATGGTTAATCTCAGACAGTTTTCTGCGAGTACTATCAACAAGCTGTCTGAGATTTTTATGAGAGTAACTAACTACTCTCCGAGAGTGAAAAACTCTCACGTGTAAACCCACCTTAATAGTTCAATGTGATTGAACTATGATATAGTATAATATTAGCCTAAACACTATTGTTACAAATACACATAAAACTATGCCAACTGGAGTAAATTTAGGATAGTAACTCTGTCCTTTGAGTCACACACAATTTTTCGGTTTCTCATTAGAGAAAATTTGGATGTAACTCCTTTGGTCATAGAGAGTAATAATTTTTATTTAATGATATGGACATTTACCATAACACACTGTTGATAACAATAGATGACTATTTGAAACAAAGGTTATTTTTCATGTTTATTACAAATTTACATTTCATATGTTTTACTTGTTATGTTTTTACTAATAATATTTTATGTCTGTTTATCTAAAAAAACAAATTAAAGAAGATAACATAATATCACTTTATCTAGAACCGTTCCGATAAGCACTAGTGCTGACAAGTACTGTTACTTCATAAAGAGGTGCATTATTAAGCCAAATTCAAACCTGTTGCTTAATGAGATCTTAAATTTTAAAATTCAAGTTCTGGACAAATGAGAGTTTGGCATTTGACGAAGTAGGGTAATAAATTACACAATTCACACTTCAGCTGGTCGTTTTATTATAATTCAGGTTTCAGTTGCTTTATGCGCCTAACTTCAAAAGAGTAAACTTATCATCGCCAGTGGCATTTTGGATGTTAAGTGTATTCAAACGCTTTTAGGAAAAGCGGTCCAAACCCCTTAAAGTCAGTGGGCATCCCAGGGATCAAACCTGTGACATCTTGAACTGAAACCAAGACTCTTTAACCGTTAGGCTAGCAAGACACCTTTTAAGCAACTCGTGAGATATTAACTTGCTTCGCTTGTGTTCTATTTTACTCTAATTCAATCGTTATATAAACTTCTAGTATAAAATTTCACAGTTTCATAATTTACAAACAGCTTTTAAATTTAAATTTAAAAACTAAACAAGAAATTTATTTTGGGAACTTGTTGGTAAGTTTGGGACAATTACCTGCATTAAATTAAAATATTTTATAAAATCCCACAAGAAGAATTGTTTAAGTTTGGGTGGTAATTAGAGATTTCAGTTTATTAGGGGAAAAATCATTTTACTCTTAACAGGCCATGTCAGTTACCTCAACAAGCTAACGCATTACTGACACTATCATAGCCAAATCATTGTTCTGAGATTCACTTGAAATATTAAGGATGGATGCAGAATAAAGTAACCACAACATAGGTAATAATTATTTTATTAATAAACAATTTGACAACGGTAATATTATAAAATTACAAAATGTTTTATCATAATAACACCTTGCGAACATTAACATACTAAACAGTGGTTCAATGAGTGGAGAAAAATATATTCCTGTCAATCTTGTTGAGCATAACAATAGCTGAAAACCTTTTTTAAATGTAATATTACTATGCTAGAGATCACCTTGTGTCTAAATTAAAATGCCTGTTTTTCCTGATTTCATAGCATTTGTTCTTTCTTACAGTACAGAATAGCTGTCTAATGATTCAATCAATTACCCTTCTTCCATAAGATTAACATTGAAACTTTGAAAGCCTGTATTGCGTAGCCCTGGGGTCCAATATGAATTATAATGTGTTTCTGCTCACCTACAGGACAATAACTTTCTGACGGTGTGCGCGGATTTCTCCTACAATGCACACAAGCCGAGAAAAAGGATGAAAAGAAACATGCTTGCTCATTAATATATAGATTGCATTATATTGCTAAAGAGGAAGAAAACTAAACTAGATGGCCATTAGAAAGAGTAACTAATGGTATTAAAAGAAAGAGTAACTACACTAAATTGTGTTTTGCAACTTTTAACACTTTATGAAACGACATGGAATAAAACTCAAAAACATAAATTGCTATTACTTTAAATTTTAACGAATTTGTATAAAATAGAATAATTTTATATAATGTATAGATGATAAAGATGTTAAATGTTAAATACCTCCACAATATAGCAAGTAAACAGTATAATAAGTAATAAAAATGTATGTCTGCTGTTATAAACATATAGAGGTCATTGATTTGTTCTACAAATGTAACTTAAGACAATTCTAAAACAAACATTAATAATTTGATCCTAATTCACTGCAAAAGGCACTTCAACACTGATTAAGTTTAAAAATATTCAACTAAGGATAAAACTTTTGATACCGTACCCGTAAAATGGGGTGAATAGAAACACTTTTCTACCTTTTGACTCCAATATTTTCTTTATATTTCAAGTTTTTATTTCAATGCTAGTTAATTTCTCCGGTCTTCGTCTCCTCTAAAAAAAACCACTAATCAAATTTTTTTTTAAATAAAGCAGTAAGCAGAAAAAAAGACTGATTTTATTTATCTCACAATTTGGCGGTGAAACACTTAAGTAAATAAATTAATGTTGCTCTTCTCCAGTCAACAGGGTCAATAGAAACATTACATATGTGCCTATCATTTACATTCTTGTAAAACACCTTACTTTGGCAAATAAATTAAAATTGTTCACTAATGTTATTCCAAATTTATGCAAAAGCTCACATAAATAATTATTGTAAATTTTAATGCCATGCTTAAATATTAAAACTATAAAATAAGGGCATGGTTGAAATAAGAAAAAATTAGTAATAAAGTCAGAAAAAAAAACTAATTCATATCAAATTTATAAAAAAGAGTGTTGATATTGACCATGGTTTTGCTAAATCATGACTTACAATACTTAAAAATAATTCATTGTTTATTCTTAGGCCTCCTTAGACAATAAATCCAGGTTTTTGTATAAAGTAAAACACTTAGGGAAATGAACAAATATTCTTTTACGAAACTTACATCTAAATCTCATATAAAATAATCAAAACCTTAAATGCGATGTGTCATGATAAATAAACATAATTAAGATTAAAGTTAGGTGGATCTTCCTAAAAATAAAATAGTTTCTCAAAAGGTGTCCATCTCTAAAAAATAGTGTTTCTATTGACCCCTTGTTTTGCAAAATCATGATTTAACTTACAAAAATAATAAAGTAAAAATATATCATTGATAATTAGGCTAAACTACTTCAGTAATTGTTTGAAAGATACCTCATACTATGTAAAAATGGTTGTCACATATCATACCATATATATCGAAGACCAGTTCATACTTATAGATGAAGTTTTGGAGAGAATATTTTTGAACAAAAATTTGTTTACACACAAATTATTATAAAACAACCAGAAACAGTTAATTAATAGGGCAAAAATAAGTTTCCCAGATACAGAGTTTATTGTTGTAATGGGGAAAAAATAAATCCCTAATACATTTTTATCATAAGCCGAGTCACGAAAATTTTCATTATTCAATTAAGTTTTGTTTCTATTCACCCTGATGTTTCTACTCACCCCATTTTACTACCGTACTTTGTAATCTAATAAAAAACTTATATGTTAATAAAAATACTTAAAAACATCTATAAAATCATTAATATTTATGGAATTGAAACAATCATCAACATAATTAAAACAGTATATGTTTAGACCTAATAGTCTAAAACTAAAATAATCAAGTTAAAACATTTTGGTATAATATCTTGGTTTAGGTTTACTGATTTTTTATTTAATAGTAAACATATTTATTATTAATACATAGAAACTGAAAAAAACTAATGAATTTTATAACTAAAAAGATTATTACATTGTAGTTATTTCTTTGGCTTTAAATGACTTCAATACTGACTTCAGCAAAAAATGTAATACAATAAATAAAATACTGTAAGAATAACAACTGTACATGGTAAAAATAAATTTGTCATTCTACATTATAATAATAATAAAAAATAAATAAGTAAAATATATTCCACTTATTGTACAACAAATTAGGTTACTACGTAAGAAAATATATTTATATAATGCATTCCTATTCTTAAAGAACCTAATTTACCATAACATAATATCAAATTAGTTTAGCATTTTGAAGTTTATTAAATTTTTTTACAGACTTTTGCCAGACTTAAAAGGCGATACAGTAACAAAAAAAAAGACTGAAACCTAATAAAAACATCTTTAAAATCACAGAAGAAAATGCTATTTAGCTTTAACTCTTGATTTATGGTTTTAATAATTCATTTATAAAAAAATTATAAAAACTTTTTAAGCGAATTTTAGCATGTTGTAAATTGAATACAAAATAAAATCCTGGATGTTTGTTGGCTTTTTTAAATGTCTCATACTAAAAAGGAAAAAAAACTAGAGATATTCCCTCTACTGTAAAGCAAAATGAAATTTTTTTCAAAAAAATTAAGCTACTGGCAGCTGATTTCCATTATTCTTACCTAGCAATGTAGTGATATTGTCGATAACATTTGGATGAGACAGCACAAATCGGCAACATTGTTATTCAGAGTCACAATTTTGTGATGCCTTCTACAACAAATTATTTTTTTGTAAACACTTTATCACTCTGGAATAGTCATGATTTAAATATGAAAATTACAAATTTTTTTCTGAATAAAAACTAATACTGTGTGCTCATAAAACAGTTCCAGTATGACTACTGTGACCTTAATAATTCCATTATGATAATTTTACCTTTGAGCAGTAAGTGGGGAAGTTAGGGGAAGGAGCTTGTAGGGGGAGTGGTGGCCTGTATCAGTGTTACCACCTGTTTTTCTCACCATGTATACTGAGTCATGCTGTTCACATTTTGTAGAGTTGGCAATACTTATCCAGTATGCACCACACTAGGAGCTACAAGCGAAATTTCTGAGTTATACATCGCTATTCCTCGCCTCCATGCTGCCATCGATGTCTTGATGTCTACGGAAGATGTGTTTCGTCAGTTCGTCATTCCTCTTGGCTTTGTAATTGCAGAACGGACAGGGGAACCGCGGAACAACACCGCACTCCAGCTTGAGATGTCGCTTGAGTGTGCAGAGCTGGAGGTAGCGCTTTGGACAGCGGGGGCACTGATGGGGCTTGGCGGGGTCGGGGCCACGGGGGCCAAACTGGTCCCAGCGGCCCGGCACCTCTGGAAGAGACATAAGTGTTACTGATGCGTGGGTGAGGAGGCAACGCCAGCAAGAAGAGGCTCCATGCACTGTTCAGGGTGATTTCCAAAATAATTGTAATGTAATATTTAATTGCAGAGAGCTCTGTCAAGCAAAAAAAGCACAGCACTTGGTTGCTTAATTGTCTGTTCTAAGCAGTAGGAACAGCATGGATATTTTAAGACTCGTGAGACCTTGTATTTTTTAACCATTATTATTTTTTATCTAATTAATTCTTTAAGGGCCGGTTTCTCCAAACACGTTTAGTTCGATGTTAAATGTATGGTCAATTTTGGTTTAAACTTGCTTTGAGAAACCGGCCTAGGTCTAGTCAAATTATTTAGATGTAAGTAAATATGATAGCGTATTCCCTAAAAGGAAATTTGTTAATAAAAGATGTAAAAGATTTTCTAAATTATTCACACTCTAGTGCCTGTTTTAGAAATTTTCTCAAATGTTTTATAAACCACTCAGTTTTTGGGAAGATCATCAGGGCCGATTTTGTAAATGGGCCTGGTGGGCCCGGGCCCAGGGGGGCAAGGGCCCAGGGGCGCAAGGGCCAAGGGGCGCAAGGGCCAAGGGGCGCAAGAGCCCAAAGGCTTTCTTAGGTTTGTTGGGAGAACGACAAAGAAAATATTGTACAATTTATCAAGCAGATTTTGACGTTGACGCCATAACCACGGGGCTTCGTTCTCCTAACAGTAATAATGATAAATGTTTTGCGATCAGTAGAGGTCGCAGTATACAGCGTGTACTGTACTGTGTAGCACACAAGTGCGGAAAGGCGACGTGGCAGGAACACCCATCTCCAGAACGGCACGCCAACGACTAATCCCCACCACGGCTCCATCTTCCCCTGCCTCGCCACCCCGCCATCTTCCCCCCCCCCTCCCCATAGCCCCTACGTGGGCAAGCACAGTTTACTTTTACAATGCGCAACCGCATTATTAGCGGTCGAAAATGAACACAATAAAAATAGTCTGTCATTGTTTCATTTTCTTGTTATGTTGCGAATGCGCGTCTCAAATCGTCAAATGCCTATGGCATTGGGTTTGTTTATTTGGTGATTCATATCTTCGGGAGAGGGGGGGGGGTGGGAGAGGGGGGGCGCAAAAATCTCCCGGGCCCATAGCGCGTCACATACAAACCGCGGGCCTGAAGATCATTGTTCTGTTTCTGAGGTCAGCATATTTATGAATAAAGCGAATCTTATAATATATATATCTTATACTCTAAAACAAGCTCCGTTTGTACGGTCAAAGTTTTTTTTCGCTCCAAGGATTTTTGATTTTTTGATTGAATATGGGGGTTTTGGCCACCATAAATCGATTAGAGCTGGTCCCATAGCTGGGAAAAATCCGGTTATCGCGCTAGAGCCCTTCAAAGATCCCATGTTATCCTTATGGAGATTTTTAAATTGAAAAAATCAGCTGATAACTATAGATAAAATAAACCAATCTGTTACATCTTTAACCTGTGGTTTTAGGAAAATCATACCAATGTGCAGCAAGCCTTCTGCCTGGTGAGTGAGTGGAGCAAACGAGCTTTGTGTGAGAAACGAAAGTAATCATTTTACCGAGCTTAAGCTCGGTCCCCCTGGTACTATATTATTGTTTTAAAACATTTCATATGCTCAGTTGAATTTGAATGGCCAAAATATGCGCATTGGTCTAAAACAACAATTGAATGGTTGATAACTAAGTTACTGAAATTTTCAAAAGTAAAAAGTAAAAAAAAATTCAGTTGATTGCATTAAAAGTTTTAAAGACACTGTTAAGAAATGTAACAATCATTTTTAAATAAGCCTGCTGTAGTGAATAAATAGGACACAACAGCAAAATGGGCAAAATAAAACTTAAATATTCTAAAATTGTGTCCTGCCCACAAGTAAATTCAAGGTTGAACAGAACCAAGCTTATAACACTCATTCTAGGGTGAGTTGTCATCCTATGACAACTCACAGAAAAAAGCGATCACTTTGCCGTCATGAAAACCTAGCAACATTTAAGTACCACATAATGAAACTGTAGTTTCTCGGCACTGTGCCAAACTATATTGAAGCACTTTGTGGTATAGTCGTTCAAATATCTTCATTTTCTTAGGTGGTCATAAATTTAGCGGTTGTCCCTTAAACAAAAAAATTAATATAAGAAAGCACACTGAAAGATACATATCTTATAGTTGGAAATAACAGTAATCAACTCCAATAAATATTCAACAGCATTTATTGGTTGGTAACATTAAAATCCATGAAATCATCACTCAAACCTTCGCTTGCAGATACGATACAAATTTAAACAGGAAATAACAATGTTGGATTTAAAATTCATTTTAAAACAATGTGAAGCAACAAGTAAAACTTTTTCACTATACAAGCAACAAAAACATTCTAGGAATTACTTATTATAATAAAAGATTTAGCTTCAGGGCCTAGTGAAAAATTTGTATTAAACATTTAACAAATTGTACTATTGAATAAAATATTAAGCTGATCAGCAAAATTAGTAAGAGTATTTTTTCATTTTGTAAGCTTAAAGATCTTAGATAAATGATCGTCAAGCACTGAAAAGTGGATATTTAAAACTACTTAAAAATAATTAATTACGCAACAACAAAAATTGTTTGAGATCAACAAGTTAAATCATAAAGTAAAATATATGACAAATCAGGTTTTTTGTAGATAAACTTGAGTCAAACAAATGCAAAAACTAATAACTAGTCTCATAATATAACATACATTGAACACAAAATATATGATGGAAACTATGCAATTCATGGTACAGTATTTAAATATTTTTAAAGACATTACATTTTACTGGCAGCGGCGAGGTATTGGGTTGTATTCAAGATAATAATTTCAACAAATTAAAAGACTGTATAAATCAGGTAATTTTCAAAGCAAGTCTTTCAAGTTATACTAATTTAAATTCACTCATGTCATGCTTATTTAGTTCTGGTGTCATAACTATATAGTTAGCTTAAATTTTTTTAAAATAATAAACCAATTAATACTATGTATTTATCAAAATGGATATTATTATCCATATTATGGATAATAATATCCATATCTATAATATGGATAATAATAATATATCTGATATTAGATATATTATTATGGATATTATTATATTTATCAATGAATATTATTATCAAAATGGTTTATATTGGACATTGAAAAATACAACCATTCAAATGTGTTAATAAGTAAAACACTATCAGGTAGCATTTAAAATTAATTTAAGGTAAATTCAGTCAAAAAAATTAACAATTCATTGATCACAATCATAGGTAATTTATTTTAATATAAAATCCATCTTAGGGCGTTAAGATAATTTTTTGGCAAACTTTGGGATACCAGTGTGTCTTGGAACAAGTGCAAATAAATGTATTTATTATGGTAACTAACATAAACACTAGAAATCATGTCAAAATTAAAAAAAAACCTTGCTAGTTTTGGTATACATAAAAATCAGTCAATGGCTCACTTATGGTAATATTAAAATTACTTGTATGGTGTTCCCTTATGAAAACGTTCCCTGCTGTGAATGTTCCGCAATGCCGGAATGGTTCCGTTCTATTTTCATTTCACATTGATATAAAAAACCCAGTATTTTAGGAGGTTATGTTTTTTCTTTACAGCTTAAGGGAACGTAGTTTTCTCACATTTTACTGAATTAAACTTTAGGTAGCATTTAAAAGTTTAAAGTTTTTAGGCAGCATTTTTGTCAACCCATTAGGGAAAAACTGGGACCTGCCAGCATTGGGGAACACCTGTTGAGCATTCTTCAGCAGCGAAAGTGTTAATAAAACCTTATAAAAACTTTACAGTAAATAATTTTTGGCATAAAATCTCACATCTCATGAGACTGTCACTGAAAACTTAAACAATAATTTAAAAACAAACAGCCCGATGACTAGTCAACACAGTGGTTGACGACAGCTTGCACGACGTCGGCCATCTTGTGATGCTTGAGGCGCACGTGGCGGTCGAGCGTATCCTTGCGGTGGCTGCGGTAGTCGCAGTGTTGGCAGCAGTGGTGGGGCGGGCGGCCGCACTCGTCGCGCCGGTGTCGCACCATCGTGCCCAGATTGGAGTACTGCTTGCCGCACTGGTCGCAGCGGTGCGGCCGGAACCACTCTGAGCAGGGCGAACCGGGCGTTAGTTAGGGGTGAAGGTTATTAAAAAGGATTTTGTTGAAAGGTAACTAATATTCTCAAAGCATAAAAAATTATTTTGCCCTTTTTTGAAAGGGCATGATAATTAAATTTGATATGTTTACAATATGAGACAACACTTACACTTTTTAAATTATTTACAGTAAATTCAAGTTTTACTGTCTGTAAGTTTGTGTCTAAGACAGGGAGGGAAACGTTTTAACCCTAGGAGCGGCCAGGCCAAATCGGTGCGTGTGCGCTAAGCGGCCAGTCAATTTCGGCCATTTTGCAGACGTTTTAAAAAAAATTAACAGTGTCCAAACTACTAATGATAACCTAGTCATATGCATATTCATTTTGTTCGGAAAAAGACGTAGATTATTTCTAAAATAAATTAAATGAAATCCCTGTTGGTACGTTTTTTACAAAATGTGAAAAAATCAATTTTTGTTAAAAATTTTGAAATATTTTTCAAAAGTAGAGTGCTAGAACTTTTACACAGATTTTTATACAGAAAATCGAAGATGTACAAAATGTAGGCAATTTATTTCCCTACGTGGAAATATGTTTAGTTTGTTAGAAATATTTTTTTTACAACTGTTACAGGGGAAATTACGGAAAATGGAAAAAATTTAAAAACGTGCCCTGTACATTTGAAAGATAAAAATAAAGTAAATAATATATACATATTACAGTAAATGTGCTATGTTACTAAACTGTAAAATGTATTTATTAGAAATAATGCGTTTTTGTAAAATAAAAAATTTTGTTCTTTACATTATATGTGTTTAAATTTTTTATTTTTATTTTCAAAAAAACTACTTTAGTTACTCAAAGCTTCATATAATTTTTATACAACTTGATAATATGATCAATTGTACATATTTTTGTAGTACAGATCTTTCTGAACAAGAAAATATACATAAGTATAAGGAAATAATAAAAAAGATTTTCTTAAGACATTTGAGTGAATGGATGCACGGGTCGAAATTAGAACAAAAATCTACCCCTCGGGACGTATTCCAGCAAAATCTGCAGAGGTTACTTCAAACCCTCTCTGTGACTTAACCTTACAAGATAACCTATCATATGCATACTCATTTTGTTCACGAAAGAACATAGCATTTAAATAAAATAAAATAAAACTAATCGCTGCTAGTATCTCATTTACAAAATGCAAACAATCAATTTTATAAATAATTTTGAAGTATTTTTTAATTAGACTACTAGAACTCTTACAATATTTAATTAAAACTCAATCTAATGCAATAAACTGTATTTAATTTATTTCTCTACATATAAATGTGTTTTGTTTATTGGAAATAATTTTTTTTATCCTCAGTTATTGATAAAAATTGGTAAACTGGGCAAAATTGACAAACTTAGGTTGTATGTTTGACACAAAGAAATAAAATCAAAGTATAGTTAAATATAAAAAGGACTTGTTATTTTACTAAACTTTACAATATATTCTTTGGTATCAATACAATTATGAACAAAAAATAACTGTTTCTTTTTACTTATCATGTGTAGTTAAACATAATTTGTTCTCGGCAAAAACCCTAATTTAGTTATTAAAAGCTGATATAATTATCTTACAATTTAATAATAAGATAACTGGTACATTTATTTGAAGTGCATATCTTGCTGAACAAGAATATATACATATATACAAGTAAAATATAAAAGATATTAAGGTTCCTTAAAAATTTTTGGGAAAAGACGCGTGAGGCTTCACACCGGCAATAGGTATAATGGCCTAGAAATAGAACTATTTCCGTCTTCTTCCACAGACCACCGGACGCACCTTAGAGGAAGGAATCCCTACTAATATGTATAACTTTTTCCTAGCAACAAAATTATATGATTTATAACACGCTAAACTCATTATTAATTGTTTTAATAGGCGATTTATAATTTGCCGTATTTCCGGCAAATTGGCCAAACTATGCACCGCACATTTTAGCTGATTTTAAAAATTATTTTTCCTATTTTCCGAAGTCATATGACAAATGTTTACCACTGGAAACGAAAGAAGAACTCGTGCTCTTTTCAATCATACCAACGGCTTTTCTGATAGTCAAAAAATATAAAAAGTAAAAATTTTTTAAAAACATATGTTTTTAGACGTTTCGCCGTTTTTGAGCCGGAAATGGTTCGCGCACTTAATTTTGTTCAAATTATAATACGAATTGCGTCGATATCTTGATAGTACAAGGTTCGATTATATACGAAAATGAAAGTTTGGAATATCCTCTTTAAAATGGTATCAATATTATTACATTTATTGATCGTTTTCCATGTGTATTGAGTAGTTGAACAAAAATTGACCTATATTGCCGGAATCCGGCAATTGACGATTTTCGTAAAAATGAAATTGCCGGATATCCGGCAATGGCCGCTTCTAGGGTTAAAAAGGAAAATGTTTGAGCAAAAAATCCTATACTATAATACGAGGAATATCTGAAGGGATGTGTGTTCCACGATCTCGAAATCTAGCTGTTAGATTTTGCTAAAAGTTTGCATTATAGAGTGTTTTGGCCCAAAAATAAGTTTAGAAACAGCCTCAACCCCAGGAAAAATCGAATTTGGTCTAAAATTAAGTTTCAAAATTGTAATTTTTAACATTAGTCTTATGGGTTGCTATTTTGGTAACGAAATAACAACGAAATGTAAACAAAGAGAAAGAAACATTAATGTTAAGCAGACTTTTTGAAACAGCTGTTAACTGTGAAGAGGTATAGTTGGTTGTTGGTGGAAATTTAATTGCTTTTTTACCTTGACACTATAACAAAAGTGAATAAAAACCAACGAGCAAGGCTCGGTTAACCTGGTACTATTCAGTAATTGGTGTTTCATTGCATAAAAACTTGCATTAAGTTTGTGTCTACATTTTCATTGGTAAACACAAGTGTAACCCAGCTCCAAGATGTTGACTTATAGAGGATGATGGTATCGGAATACTTTTAACACTTCCAATACAAAATCACTAAAGGTGAGATTATTTGAAAAAAATTTGTCTCAGGTGAAGTATTATGTTTTTTGAGCTTTAAAAAATATAGAACAAAGTTGTCACATTTTAAAGTGACAAAATAAAAATTAAATTAAAACTATCATATTCTACTATAGAAACTAAATATAAAGCTTAGTTTCTCAAAATCGGAAAAAAATGTTAACAAGACAAGTTGTTTGGAGACTCAAATTGGTCATTGAAGTAATGAGTTTCCCATGTTTCTAAACACCTCTAATGCCACCAGTCCGCCAGTGTTTAAGGGGCCATTGTCGCCCAGTGAAAATCAGATAAAATGCTGTGGTGTTCACTGCTTCTGTACCACACCTTAGTACCCTTAAAAAAAAGTTCATCTAGAGAAACATTACGTAACTTCACTTAACCACTACTCTCTCGCAAATTTCTAAAACTTAAACTCTGACAAATTGAAAAAAAATATTTCTTTGGTGAAAATAAGTGAATGCAATTTTGTTCTTTAATTTCATAACAATAGTTAGTAACAGGCCCACCCAACCCTTATTTATTTACTTCCCCTTTCGCTCTCTAAGATATTTGTAATGTAGTTAAAAAAAACATTAACAGTATTTTTAAATGAGAAATTTTATTCTTTTTTGTGTTGTTGAAAACAAATTACAGTCACATAAATATATCATCAAGTATATCATTTTATCAATTTATCTTCTTAAATGTTATTTTTGATAACTTTAGGTATGTTTACTTTGAATACTTTCTTCGGTAAAGTTGTCCAACCCATAAAAAAAATTATGGATGCATTTTTGGAAGTCACAGACTGGATCGTCAGCATCCGACATTTTAGGCAAATGGTTAAAACAAACTCCTAACCCAAAATACCAGCTAAAACAATTAAAACAATTTACTAAAAACAAGGACAAAATGTAATGAGATTAATTTTTACGTGAACGGATTCGCAACTGAGTTATGGTTTGAAAATCCGCCAAGGCGTTCACTTGCTCCTGTCCAGCGGAACCTACATCTCCAGGAAACAGCATAAATATCTGCCTCGTGCTGTGCCAAGTTTCAAATCCCTCGCTCTATTCCTAACCTTCAAACAATGCAAGTTGTAAAGAGATAGGATATGGCTGCAAATGTAGCCACCAGGATTAGGAGTAAAACCTGGATGGCTACAATCGTAGCCACATTGCGGTGGGCATTTAAAAAAAAATTAAAATAGTAGTCAATAACAGTATTTTTGTCAAAAAGATTAAATAACACAGATTAATGTTTGAGGCAACTCATATGGTACTTTACAATAGTTAGGGATAAGGCACATAATAACATTAACACTTTTCAAGTTATTTATTTTATGTAAAATAAAAAATAAAGTATAAAAATAAATACTGTACTTGACAAAATAAAACTTAAAATAAATAAATAAATTTAAAAATCTTAAAACTAATTAGTTTGAAAATATACGAATGATAGATGTACTACACTCAACATTATCAACATAACGGTCAGAATGAATTTTATATAAGAATATTGGAGATAAATTTCAATAAATGTACAATTTATAGTCTTTTGAATAACATTAGGTTTTGATAGATTGAATAACAAGCAAAATATCAACTAGGCCTAGCATAAAATGTTAAATATTTACAAAATGGTTTTACTTAATACTCAATCAAATTACATGCTAAGATAGCGAAAATATATATTTTTTTAAGTTGCAACAGCAACAGAGTGATAAAATAGAACGATTCAAGATGGATGTATCCGCAGCAAAGGAGACTGAGGAGATGGCTTTGTGGGCGCAAGCGTTGGGGACACGAGGGGGTTTGTGCTGATGGTAGAGGAGTGCCTCAGCGCAGACTCAACATCTGGTGACACCCTCAGACATTCGGTCCTGATGTGGAAATCCAGACTGCGCTTGCTGTCGAGCGTCGAAGCGCAAAACACACAGCTGAACCTTCTCTGGGCTGGAAGAAACAGAAATAAAAAAATAACTGATTAGTCTAGATAGTAAACCTAAATCTCGTTATTGATTTCAATCTAGGGGAGTATTAAAAATTAAGGGAATGTGGAGAATATACCTTGGAGTCACATAATTTTAATTTAATTAAACTGTGTGAACCACCTGACTAATTGACCATACTAAATTGAACTTTTAAAAATATATTTCAGAAAATAAATATCAGGAAAACAATTAAAGGGAAAACACTACTGTAGATAAGTTTGACTTTTATGAATCAATCAAAATATCTCTCTGCGTACAATTCTTCTTAAGCTTAAATCTATATCTATAAAAAAGGAAGTATATTTGTATGTTGCCTATGGACTCTGAAAATGCTAGACAGATTGTAATGAAACTTTCAGGCATTATTAAGCATTACTCAAGGATAGTTTGTGTGAAATTTGGTGCAAATCTGTCCAAAGGGCTCTGACCCAGAGGGCATACAATAGTTTCTAAAAAAAATGAAAATCTATTTTATCTATTTTTATTGGTTGCTAAGAAACAAATTCAATGAAAAATTCTAATTTTAGGTATTCCAGCGATTTCTTATATATCAGGTGAGCGTGACAGCGAGTGAGCATAGCGAATGAGCTAAACCTGATGGAGAGTGAGCTTAGCAAACAAGCTTAATTACCTATAAAACAAATTCAATCACGGGCGAAGCCATGACGGGAAAAAGCTAGGGATAGAAAATATTTTTTGCTAATGTAATACATTTATTTAAAAAAGGAAATAAATTTAATCATCATAATTATAAAAATACAGTACGGTTAAAAAAACAAAAATAAAACACATGATTTGTGAGAAAATGAGATTTGGTCTCTAGTTTTACTTTCATCTAAGAAATAATCGATTTATCACTGATTAATCGATGGAAAGAATGAGTCCATTAAATCCTCATGTTTCGTATTCAATAGTTAAGCGCACAAATTAGCTGTTAATTAAGCTTAGTTCAAAGTGAAATGTCAAAATTAAAGCTTCTGAGAAGAAGTCATCAAAATATAGAATAAAACTAATTTAAATACTTTGTAAATCCAAAACTAAGATTTAACAAGTTAACTGAACAAAATTTAAACTCTCCGTTGAACATCAAGTCACTAACTCTCAGTTTCTTCAGTACACGCAGAGCTCTTACCATGCTTGATGGCGATGTGTGCGTTGATGTTGCCCTTGCGGTTGGAGACGTAGTCGCAGTGGGGGCATCGGAACTGCGGCGGCACCCCACACTCCAGCCGGTAGTGCCGCTTCATGCTATGGAAGTGTGAGTAGCAGCGGAGGCAGCGGGGGCACTGGTGGCTGCGGCGGGGCTCCCTCCCTGCTACAACATCACCCAGGTGTCAACACATGTGTTTGGGAGATCCAGGTCTACCCTGTGAGGCGAGAGGGGAAGTGGAGGGGAGGCTCGAGCTGCGTAGGGGGAGGAAATTAGCCAACTAGTTTCATTGTTGCTGACTATGCACATTAGTTGCATTAATGACTACAAAAATTTACCATGTCTAAAAATTCTCATTGTCAAAACATGCCCCCTCTCCATCTCAAACACCCCCCTAACGCCGCTCAAGATAGGGGATAGGGTACTAATATTTATTTACTTTATAAGTAAAAAAATCAAGCACTACTTGTCATCGTTTCGCCTTATTATCTTGTCAAATTAATTTGAAATTAACATCAGCATTTTTATTTTAGTCATAATTCTTTTGTTTTTTAATTTTTTTTTATTTAGACTTAAGAAAAAATTAGAAATTCTTCAATTGACGAATTATTCGGTTAATATTATTAAACTTGATAATAATTTGTATATTCTTTGTCTTCCTAAAGGAAACAACCAAAAGAATATAACTAATAGTAACAAAGTCAAACAGAGGTCACTGTATTTAATTAACTCTTCAGGGTAAAAATTAATTTAAAAACTCAAATAACACTAGTAAACTTAACTATTGACTATAGAAGACATAGAGAAGTGTTCTGTAGTCAAGGACTTAATTGACTAAAGAATGCTGTTTCCTTTGTCATACTTGACAAAATGGCTTTCTTATTAATATGCTTTGTTATAAATACATTGATGTATGTCCAATCAATAAAAAAGTAACATTGAAACTAAGGTTTTAGCAATTTCAATCAGCAAGACGAACATTCAATGAAACTTGGAATATTCAAAACCATGACAATAAATAGCGACAAGAACTACATAATCAATTTATCAACCTCAGACTTTTTGTTTCCCTTTTTTGTTTGGCAGAAACATTTCAAAATATTTTAAATAATGTAATTCAAAATGAAGCGATTATATGACAGACTTGTTAAGAAAAAGTAGCAATAGAAACTTATTCAGTGCTTATAAAACAAGAAATGAATCCCGATTTTAAGTTTTAAAGGAATCCAGTTTATCTTACAACATTAAAAAATCACATTACTATTTTGGACAAAGATATAACTTATTTAAACATTTTCTTAAAAAAATAAATCTGTTAAAAATGTATGGATCGACTTCTGACCTTTATTACCCTGGTTTGTCAATAATACTACTAATATAATACTGGATATTTGAAAATTTAGTGTCATTATCAATCCTAAATTTTTAACAGCTTCAACACTTGTTCAGTCATTTTATCCTAAGTTTACCATCATGAAGGTCTAGGATAAGAACAATGTATAACACTTTAAACAATTTGTTATTTAAATTACATAAATATACACGAATGGCATCACTATATCTAATCAATAATAAAATAAACATAATTTTCATGTACAAAATGTGAAAAATGTAAAAACCAAACAATCCTCATGAACCTTGTTTGAATTAATTGATTATAGAGCTAAATTTGAAAAATCTGTTGACTATTGAAGTTGCTTGAAGTTAGTTTCCACATTTTATAATGAATAGTGTATATTTCAAAACTAATCTTCATAGAGTATTCAAGACAAAATATTTCATATTTAAGTGGTTTCTTGTTGTTAACACTTTTAAATAAAATATTGAAACTATTGCAATTACTAACTGAATAAGTTCCTATTCAATAAACATTGAAATAAATTGTAAAAAAGTGCATTAAACAACTACAAGATTATGAAAAATATATTTTGAAAGAATAACTTACCATTTTAAATAACCATTCTATAATTGTCAGTTGTAAAATAGAATCAAGCACTTATGAAATACCCCCGTTGCAGGAGTCCTGCATACTCAGCGAATTTCCAAAGGCTGATATTGTTAATCATAGAGATATAAATAGAAAATACATTGGAGTTTAAATATAATTATTATTAGATTAATCCATAAAAAGAAAATATAAATATTTTATTACTTTTTATTTATAGTATAAAAATAATTATTGACATTTAAATTAATTTGTTCCAGGAAAAATGTGTATAGGTCCAGACAAATTTTTTTACATGTCAGTTAAAATTAAAAAAAATTGTGATTAGCGATACTTTTTGAAGGAAACCTCCAATTTTTATGAAATTTGGTACAGAAATGTAGGGCAGCATTCATCAGGTTAAGTTCTAAATGTAGCATGATCGGACCATGGGAAAGGGGTTTTATCAACACCTCCTAGAATAATAAGAGAAGGCCAGACGACTGAAATTCATTTAAGTAGGCTGATGAGTTATGTTATGATGTAAGAAACTGAAAACAGATGTGCTACTGTCAATCGGCAAGGGTTTCATCTGTCATTACTATTTGTTTACATACAGCACAAAATCAAAACAAAATGAGATGTTTACCGGCTGCACATCCAGCTGTCCTTTTTAAATATGAAATTCTGGGGACTACCAGCACCCTCTATAGCATGAGTTGGAACTAATGATTTAACAACAAATCAGCCTACTTATATGACGTAACGAATTTCAGTTGTCTGGCCTTCTCTTATTATTCTAGGAGGTGTTGGTTTTATGGGGTTCCAAAAGGGCAAAAAATAGGTTTTTGGTGTTTTTTATCTTTAATGTTTAATATTTGACAATTTTATCTTAATCCATATACAAAACTTTAAAAAACTAACAATTTAGTATTTTGCATCTTTAAAATAGCTTAACTGGTTATGGAGAAAATTAAAATAATGTTTCCTATGTTATTCTTATGGGGAAATCTTTAAAAATTTGTGTATCACTTATTTAACAAAATATTTTAATAAAAAATTGTATTAACCTTCACTAGGTGGGTAGTAACTAATATTTGATAAAAATCCTGCATGGCAGCAAACCTTCATGCTAAATCCCATGGTATTATCATGGAAAATAAGTGTATAATGGGAGAAAGAGAGACGACGGAGATAATGTATAATAATATAATACTGATATTATAATATAATACCACACAAGCATTCACAAGCATTCCCCGCAAAGCGGTTTGTTTACGTTTTTGCCTATCACGTAACAAATAAAATGTCTGGAATTTGTCACATGATTGGCAAAACATAAACAAACCTCTTTTGCGTGGATGAACGTGAAAGGGTCCATTATAATCAGCTGATCAGCTTTCTTCTGCATTTGTCTAATTTGAAATGTTTATGTGTAGGGATTTGTAAACAGATCTTTCCTTTTACATTGTAGCTTTGAATATGCACTTTTATTACTGGTCAAAAAAAATTAATTATAATATAAGTAATATGTAAACTATTAATTAAAAATAATTAATTGAGAAATATGATGCCCTTAAATATATTATATTTCCTTCTAAAGATTAGTAATTAATGATATAACCACAATTTTTTATATAATGAATCAAAAATATTTTTGGAAATTCTCTGAGTACGCAGGTTTGCTGCGACGGGGGTATTTAATACATACCCATATAGCAAGGAAGCTTGAATCAAGCCTTGACTTTTACTCGATTTTTAATTGCAGTATAAGCCTTGAATTTGAACATCTATTCGAATCTGATTCGAAATAACCAAAGATAATCAAGGCTTGAATTTGTTTCTCCCTTTAATGTCAATGTAAGTCTTGAATTTAATCATCTAATCGATTCCGATTCGAAAGCACCAACAAGTTAAAAAAGGCTTGAACTTCCCTCTCCCTTTAATTGCAATATAAGCCTTGAATTTGATTATCCAACTAAACTCAATTCACGTTTATGAATCGAACTCGAATCGATACCGATTTACGGCACTACGTCCCGACGAATCACAAGCCGTCCAACGCTGTCCCACAATGCAGTGCGTGGCTCCCGAGGATCGATTTCTCATCGATTTTGTATAGATTTTTCGGTACGAGCGGGCCGACGCCATTACTTTCTTACCAGACTCCGAAGTTATCGGATGTGTATTTTACTGTTCCGATTTTTAAGTAAGTTTTTTGTCTTGTGTTTATTCAAGCCTTTTATACATTTTTTAGCTTCGTTCAAATATCTTTCAAGTCTTTTTGTTCTTTTGAAGCTGATATACACATTAAAGTGGAATAATATATCACGTGGTTAGTGTAATTTATTTAGTTCAAAACAGAAATTAGTTAAGTACAAATTAATTAGATTAACTACTTAAGTAGGTGGAGTATCTCGATTTTTAAATTATTTGTAGGCCTAATTTGTGATTGAGTTAGGCATATGTAATTTTTTTTATAAGTTTTTTTTTTCAATTAACTTTTGATTCAAGATTCAAGATTTGTATTATGTATTCAGAACCCCCGTTTTAAAACCCCCGTTTTAAAAGGTATGATATGTATATATGACTCAAAATGTGCTTTAAAAAGACTTAAAAGAGATTTGAACGAGGCTAAAAAATGTATAAAGGCTTGAAAAAGGTTTGAAAAAGAATCGAAAAACTTGCAAAAGACTTGAAAAACAATTGAAACAGGTTGGAGAGAGGCTTTAAAAGGCTCGACAGAGCCTTGAAAAGTACTTGAAAGAGGCTTGAAAAAGGCTCGACAAACACTTGAAAAGTGCTCGAAAGGCCCTTGAAAAACAAAAAGAGCTTGAAAATATTTAATGGCTTGAAAAAGACTTGAAAACCCATTGAAAAAGGCTCAAAAGAGACTCGAAAAGACTTGAAAAAGGCTCGAAAAACACTTGAAAAGGGCTCGAAAGATGCTTGAAAAAGACTTGAAAAGATTAGGCAAAACTTTAAAGGCTTGATAGTGACTTGAAAAAGAATTGAATGAAACACTTGATTCAAGTTGAAATCGATTTCACATCACGGTGACTAAGAGCTTTGAATCAAGTTTGAATCAAGTTTTCAGGCTCGATTGGTAAGGTTTGAATCAAACCTTCAAGCCTAAAAAATCAAGCTTGAATCAAGTTCGAATCAAGCTTTTTTTGCTATGTGGGTATATTATTACCGCTATGTGTAATCATAGTATTAAATTATATTATTAATTACATCAATGCAATTCTCATTTAAAGATGTAAATTAGTACTATTTTGGCCCTTCAACTTTCTTTCTGTACCTTGATTTTTTTTTCTTCTGATGAAGTGATTGGTAATGATTCTGCACCGTACATTAACCATGGGTTAAGTGTGATCCATTACTGAAAGTTTATGCTTCTCAGTACCTTATTGGAACTAGTCTGTTCGGCACTTCGGTGGAACTAGCCTCAGGCTCAGGGCCAGATTTAACATTTACGTGCCTCTTGGCCCTATATTTTTTTGCGCCCATATGTTTGAGGTTAGTTGTTCAAAATACTTCTTAAAAATACTCTTACAACATCTATCACTTGTTTGAAAAACATATTTCATCTCTTTCATAACACAATGAGTTTGTATTTTCACTAATTTTATGAAAAAAAGATAAATAAAAACACTTGTATTAAACAACAATCATGTTCATGGATCACTTTGAAAATGAATATAGATTATATTTGCAATGAAAAACATCACGACCAACAATAATGATCACTAGGGCAAGCCCGAGGATAGAATATTGAAAATCAGTACTGTTTTGAAAATCATCCTGGAGAATATCCTATTTAGTTCAGACACTTTATTTATTGACATTTATTATTAACTAAATAGATCCACCCAAAAACACAGGGTTTATTAAAAAAATGTATCCAGAGTGTCAAATGGAAGTGTCAATAACAATCTGTCATTCGCCGTATGGATGAGTATCCTAAGAGCAAATATTTAATTTTATCACAAGATGTTAATACTTCCGAAGACAAATTTTCAATTGCAAAAAATATCAATGTCATGCAGCTCTTCAGTTTTCCCAGTTTCGTATTAAAATGTGGCCATTTATTTCATGAAGAGTTTTGACTCATTTGCTTAAGCTACTGATGTTTTTTGATTGTTATGATGAAGTACATTTTGATGCAAAAGAAACTAAATTAAGTTTTTAATTAGTAATATGCTTATCAAAAAAGTAAGTTTTAGTAAGTTGTGGTAAAAATAATTTTAGAATCGATAATCGCTTTTGATATTTAAATTAAGTATAATACACTAAACAGAAAAAAAATTTGTAGTTATAAACTATATTTGGCATTACTCTTACATAAATAATCCATATTGAACTTGTGAGAGCTTATGGCTATAACGGGTAGTACAGTGCAAAAAATTTATAAACGCAGGCCCCCAAACTCCTCCTTTTGGGCCAGCCGTGGGTTGTAGCAAGCAACCATTACAGCCAGAGTACAGTGGCAATGACAATGCGTGGGCCTACAGCTCGCCTTTTTCTCGACAACCACTACACTCTAGAGCCGTGTGTTAAATTTTGACATTAACTTATCAATGTTGTGTCAAGCTATCATTTGGTGGTATGGTAACTCATTGTAATACTATTAATCTTATCCAAAACATTTTTGTAGCTGTAAATATAAAAACTAAATGACTGTATCAAAAAAATATTTATTTTATTGTTTTTGTTTGGTGGTACACCCCTAGGCCAGGTCCTACCAGGCCTAATATTAAATCCGAGCCTGAGTAGCCTAGTCAGTACTTTGGTGGAACTAGCCTGTTCAGTTCTTGAGAGTTTTAGAGCAATCAACGAATTGGAAACCTTAAGGGGGCATGGGGGCAGAGCCCCCATCAAGCCATAGGCGAGTATCCAATCTACTTACAAATGGGCAAATAAGTGTCAAATGGCAAGGAGATAAATAATACAAAGAGGATACATGAGAAGAAAAATATTTATTAACAAATTTACAGTTAATAATACATCTATTATCAATCAATAAATCGATTTGCAACTTGATACTCGTGAACTAAGAGTTTTTAATCCATAACTTTTAACAATAAACTAATAAAATAAAAATTATAAAATTCATAATATATTAAATTTGTACTAACTTAACAAACGTTTTATAAAAATTAAGGAGATTTCAATTAATTTACAAATCAGTTTATTCACCAACATTTCTATACTACTGTCTCAAGACACACAATAATTTTGTGTTTGTTTGCAAACTAGAGTGAAAGAGAAAAGGTACAGGGCATTATGTCAAAGTACAGTACGCAGATATCAATGAGGATTATGATACTATCGTGATAATTATATTACTGTAGTCAATAAAACTACTGGGAAATTCACTGAGAAAATATACGGAAAAATGCAGTTATTCGAGATATTATTACAAACACTTATGTTAATTTTTTAAATTAAATTTATATAAGTGGATAGTGATTTTAATCAGATTTAATTTATATTGAAAAGGTGGTTTAGGGGATATTGTTCAAAATGAATCCTTTGAATGTGTTCAAATTAAATTAGTTTGCACTAAAAAAATACTTAAATTAATTTGAACAAGGGGCTTATTGGGGCTAAAGTCCCTAAAAATCCGAATGGTGAAGTTATCTCTAAAATTAAGGTTCAATTAACACCTAATTGCACAATTACTATATTTCTTCTCAAGGTATAGTGTGAATTTACATGGTTGTATTTTCTTATAAAATATTAATCTTAATCTTTACTCATCTTTTTGATTGTATCAAACCAGAAATTAACCAATAATCTCCCCTGTTAAAAATAGCACTTTTAGACTCCCGGACACAATAAAATTAATTTAAACCTTAAACATGTACACGTAATGAGTTCGTAACCCAAGTAAATCCATTCTTCTGTGCCCACATGCCTACCGTTCTTCCTTGAGGCCCCCGTGCTCTCTAAGTCCCTAAGTCCTCCCCTGTGCCATCGACGTCTCTCTACTGCCTCTCGTGCCTCCATGCCCACCTTTCCTCCCATAACCCCATGCCATTATGCCTGTCGTTCTTCTCTGTGCCCCCCGTTCCCCTCTCGTATCCATGCTTCCTGTATCCCCTATGCCACGTAATTTTTCCATGATGTTTTCTTTTTTTTTATAGTACATTGCCAATTTTTAAAAGTTATAATTTAATGGTTATCTTAACTAAAAATATGTGCTCAATAACCAGCTGAGTTTATGAACAAATATATTCACTGGAACATCTGTTTAATCACACTTGTAAATCTAAAAATCTTCTTCCCATTTGATTAACATTGGAACTTGAAAGGTCCAATGGGGCGTAGCCCAGTTAACTTTTGTTGATTGATACTGGTATTTTTCCTTTCGTCTTTGATACTCAAGCTTCAAAATGAGCCTTGTTACTCTATCTTTCTTCTAACTAAGATATTTCTTGGGGACCGATTTGCTTACGGAATTGTATATATCGATTTTGTTTATCAACTAAATGATGTGTGTTGAAGAATAACTAATATATTTTAGATATTAAAGTAATTGAAACATATTTTAACACCCAATTTCCTCAAATTATACTATATATTAGTTAACTAATAACATGCCACAACTAAACTAAATAATAGATCCCCAATTTAAGTGACTGATACATCAAAAGACTCATTTATAAAATATATTTGAAAAATTATACTTTAAAATAAATAGGATATGAAAATTACATCGAAACTAGAATATTCGAATGGTAGGTGACAACTACAGCTGATTCCAAGGGAAAAGAACCAAGTATATCACATCTATTTGGCAGTTGCTATCAGCTCAAACACCAACTACCCCACTGATTTGTTACTTGATTTGGTTAATGTCACCTACCTTATTATATTCTAGATTCCTTGATAAATATAAAGTGCCAGTCACAGAGCAATAAGAAAAAGCCAGTAAAGAATAGAAACAAAAGAAAAAAATGTTTAATATGTTGTTAACAGTTCTTAGAATATGACCTTAAGTACATCATCCCCACACATCTGAGAGGGAAGAAGGGAGTTATTTTCATTGTGTTCTTCCATACTATCGTTTATTTCTATCATTGACTCCTCCTTCACTTGAACGGTTTCAACCCCATTCTCAGCAGTTGGTTCCCCACCATTATCATTTATGGAGGAATCAGTCTTCTCACTCTCAGCCTTTGCATTCACCTGCGACCGACTTATTTGGGTTTCAGTCGGGAAGGAGGTGCTTTGAGGTTTTCTTTCTCGTTTTTTAGGCGTGGAAGTAAATGGTCTATACTCAGGATCATCAGGGTCAGATTCAAAGTTTAGGGAATACTCTGAAGGAACTTTGCAGAACGGGTTGGCTACAAAACCATTTTGATACTGAGGGTGATGGGAGCGTGTGGCGGATTCTTGAGCTGTGTGGTATTCCTGGGGGATGGGTTGCTGATGTAGGGGATTTTGGGAGTCTACCATCTGATGTTGAGGGACTGTGTTGAAAGAGTGGAACAATCGTAAATGCTCCTGCATCCGAAACTTGTGGACAAATGTCTTCGGGCAAATTGGACATTGGATCTTCTTGCCTTTTTCTGAAAAAAATAGTAGAGTGTAATGACTAATCTCTTTCAATAAAAATATTCTACCTTCAATTACAATATCACTATTACTGAAAAGTACATACTAAACAAATCAAAGGCCCTTACGTTTTCATTTTAACATTACATCTCAAATAACAAACTTAAGAGGTATGAAATGTATACATTCTAACAAAAAACTGGTCTGAAGCACCAATATATTAAAACTAAGGACTTTTGCTCATTTTGTTTTATTTATAGCTAGAGATCATCCCCTGGTTGACATTCGTCCAAAATTAAAGTTAATCTGGACCGTCTAGACCCAATTAGTTAAAAAAATATTTTACAACTTAAACATGTGTTCTTCATAATTTGCTGCATTTGTAATCTATATATTAATAGACAAGCGTGTTTCATTTCCTCCTTTTTTTCTCAGCTCGTGTGCATCGTAGGAGAAATCCGCGCATACCGTTAGAAAGGTACTGTGCTGAATATGAGCAGAATCACGTTTTAATTCACATCGGCCCTCAGGGCTACGCCCTACAGGCTTTCAAAGTTTCAATGTTAATCTTAACGCTCCTTTCACACATCACGTTTTTAGCCGTGCGGGAAAAAACCGCACGATTTAAAAACCGTCCAAAACACCGTACAAGTAATTGTCAGCTGGTTAAAAACCGTAAACGTGCCTGTGTGAAAGGTCTTATAAGATTCTATTGGAATGTACGCCGTACGATTTTTAATCGTACGGGCAAAACCGTGATGTGTGAAAGGGGCGTATGGGAGAAGGATAATTGATTTAATCATAAGACAGCTGTTGTAATAACAAATAAGGAAGAACAGATGTTTCATCTAAAAAACATTTTAAAATTAATTTGCTCAAGATCAACCGAATTTTTGGTCGAATTTCAACCAGTGGGCGATCTCTAGTTTTAATAGTTGTGTAATGATTCAATCAATTAAATTTATGAGATTAAAATTTAAAAACCTTTTTATAAATTAAAGATGAAACTTAAAAATCTTAAGGCATAGCCTGGGGTCCGATGTGGATTATGATGGGATTCTGGTCATCTACAGAACTATGCACCTAATTTTCCTTCGAGGCACACAAACTGAGAAAAAATGAGGAAAAGATTCACTCTTCTCCATTTTTGTATAAATTAGCTTAATTCTGTTACAACTTTTTCCTATTTTATATTCAACATTATTGGAATTTTTGAAAATTACTCAAAAACTGCCAGTTAAATTCAGAATAAAATTTGAAAAAACCTTTTCGGTAACAAGTATTTAAATACAAATTTAGTTTTCTTTTGTTTAAGCATGATGTAAAAAACCATACAACATATAAGCCTTTGTATAACATATAAGCCTGTAGCCATTTATGCCAAAGAGCACTTTCAAAATTAACATTGTTTTTCATTAAAAGGAATTTGCAAATTGCCTAATAACACACAAGAAAGAAAGATTAGAGAACTTGAAAAGGCCCATCAACTTGTTCTAAAATAAAAAACTCCATTCGGACTAAACTTAAAGCCGCGGCTGCACTGGGCGAACATTCGTGGCAAACTTGTTCGGCGAGCACAAAAAATCAACAAACATTTCTAACGAACAATTACCAGCCATATGATTTAAATTCTAAAAGGTTAGCAACAAACAAATGTTCGGAAGAACTTTGTTCGGCGAACATGTTCGGCCAGTGCGGAAGCGGCTTAACATAACTGATTGAATTTTATATAGCATTTCAAAATCTTTAGTTCCACACAACTTACTCACAAAAATTTAATTGCTTCAAAAAATCTCCATCTCATCAATTTATAATGTCAAATTCATTGTTTATATTTATGTTGTATTTTATGTTTCTGATGAAGACTAATGCCGAAAATATGAACCTTAACTAAAGATAATATAGTAAAGGTTTTTGTTTTGTTTTTAAATACAAATTTAGGATGTTTACATTACCCTTTCACGCTTGAAAATTTACAATAACATTCTTGTTGTCTAATTAAATCGAGAATATGAAAAGTTTTACACTCCTATTACTTATTTCATTTGAGTAAACAAGAGATAAAAGTCATTAACGTCATTAAACTAGATAAACGTCATTAACTCAACACTCAAAACCATCTAAATGATCTGAACCACATCACAAGACGGCATCAATCAGGTTTACGTATAGAAATGCTAACACCATGGACTATAACTGACCGTGTTTGCCGATGACGTGGCTCTTGATGTTCTCCTTGCGGTGGCAGCGGTAGGAGCAGTGCGGACACTGGAACGTCGGCTGTTTGCCACACTCGAACTTGAGGTGGCGCAGGAGCGTCGTCTGGTATGAGTACTTCCTGGCACACCGCGGGCACGTGTACTCCCGCTTGCCCGTATTGGGGTTGACGCTGACAATAGTCGTGTTAGGGTCCTGCAGAAATCCTTTGAACAAGTTTACATCAAACTGGTCGCCGACACCATCCATCAGACTCTGACTGGAGCTGTAGGAGGTCGGGTAACTTCTGTCTGACCAGTTGGAATCTGGAAAAGGACAGGGAGTTGGTAAACAAGTCAGCTTAAGGGCATAAGGTCAGTAAACAAAATTAATATGGAACATTTATGAGAATAAATTGAAATAAACACAAAAATTCTTTATCTTATACTCTAAAACAAGCTCCGTTTGTACGGGCAAAGTTTTTTTTCGCTCCAAGGATTTTTGGTTTTTTTATTGAATATGGGGGTTTTGGCCACCAGAAATCGATTGGAGCTGGTCCCATAACTGGGAAAAATCCGGTTTTCGTGCTAGAGCCCTTCAAAGATCCCATGTTATCCTTATGGAGATTTTTAAATTGAACAAAAATCAGCTGATAACTGTAGATAAAATAAACCAATGTGTTACATCTTTAACCTGTGGTTTTAGGAAAATCATACCAGTGTGCAGCAAACCTTCCGCCTGGCGAGTGAGCGGAGCGAACGAGCTTTGTGTGAGAAACGAAAGTAATCATTTTACCGAGCTTAAGCTCGGTCCCCCTGGTACTGGAACTAAAACTATTAGTTGTTGTATAAACATTCAAAAAACATTGGAATAGAACTAAAAAAAGTGACTATCACATTTCATTACAGCTAGGTAGCATGAAAAAAAAATTATTGGTTTCCAGCCGTTTCTATGGCGCAGCTGTAATAAAGAAATGTATATAACCTCACAAAGGTGGTGAAGTAGGTTGGTGACTTGGAATAGATAAGTAAATAAGTATTTATTTGTTCAATCTTAGAGATTAAATTTTTTTGTAGTTTGATGAAAAATTCGAACATCAACTCGTCTAGTAGGAGTTTACCAGACTCGTCATACCATCACACACACCCTGTAAATACCTATTTACTGGACTTGTAACGTATTATCTATACTTATTTAATACGCTAAGGGTTTTTTGTGTTGAGAACTCCTCCTAAAATTTCCAACCGATATTCAAGTTTTTGGTGTCGTTGGATATTGTTTGGTCTGTAGTTGTTTCTGCCAAAAATTGATGAAAATCAAACATATAATAAGGGCGCTATACACAAATTAAATTTGAAATTTTCCCAATAGAATAACATTGAGTTTTTGTTGAACAGTTTAAACATCTGTTAATGTAGGTACAGCTGTAAATAAGAGTAGTTTTTTGTGATTACTGATATTCACAATATTGGATTGGTTGGAGGTCGTTGATTTAGAGCTAATGTTACTTTCGTATTGTATAACAATAAATTGCTTGATTTTGAGCAACAAGTAGACTAGTACAATTTTAAGAAGCTAACTTAGGAGTTCTATTGGAAAGGCAAAATAATACAATAACTTTGAGGAATCAAAACTGATATATTATTTTTGAAGCATGTTGAAACGATGGAGTTACAAAGGAAAGTAATAAAATTATACAATAGTAAGCGATCAACTTTATTTTAATTTCATAACAAACCAACAAGATAAATACTTTAGAAAACATTTAAGTACATAAAAATATAATTTAGAGAGCAACAAAAACATTGCTTGGCTAGTAAGTTTCTAAAAGCAACATATTTTAATAGTTAATTTGTAATTACTTTGTGTTCATAACAAAATTGAGCAAAATATGATCTGTAAAATAACTTAAATTATAAAACTAAAACATTTCAGACTGTGAAAAATAAAATTAAAATATGTACATGCCATTATTTACATAATTATAACATACCCTGAACAATAGTATTTTTCCCACTAAGGGGTGACAATTGTGTTTTGCCAGCTTGAGATAGTGTTTTATATCAGAGACTAAGTCAACGTCATAAAAACGTTAGAAGGAAGGCAAAACCCATTCGACCCTGGTAAAAAACTACAAAATTAAATAAATTTTACTTAATTCCTCATGAAATTACGGACTAAAATTTGTTAACCAATCAACAAGCGATAGATAAGACTTTTGAATTTTGATGTTAATCTTACACTGTGTCAAACGAAAGAACACAAAATAGTAAGCAGATATGAACCAGTTAACGTCGTGTGACCTTAAAATAAATTGTCAAATCAAACTAAATAAATAGAAAAGCTGACTTTACACCCCTAGAGATTAGGTTTACAGACCTAGGACTGTAAAAAAGTTATTTCTAGGACTGGAGAAAATAAAAAAAAGAAGGGCTATTCCATTCCTTTGATGTTAGAAAATGCCGCTTCTGATTCAGGCCTGTGACGTAATCCATGTTATGTCCATAAGAGTAAAATGTAACAGCTATTTTTTATGTTATCAGGATAGTAACGTAGTGTGTACATAATTATTTTTTTGGATTCTCCGTTTCATGTTCATAAGTTGTACCAGCACAAGTAACTGGAAATGCTACCTGACAAATTAAAAATACAATTCCCCCTGTACAAATTTACATACCAAGTGAAAACTAATCCTTCACCACAATACTTATGTCCATCATGTGTAATGACCAATTCAATTTATGCTACGAATTCCACAAAAGCCCACTCGACATAACTGCAGTTGCACCAGTGGGCCTACACTCGCTTTGATGTATATAGCCATTTTGAAAATTGAGCGTTTGCTGCGCTCACTCTGATGTCTTAACTTGTCCATCTCGTGTTTGCTGTGCTGGGTCAAGAGAGTGCAGCACCGTCAGTACGGCCACACTCGCTACGATGTTTCAACATGGCCACTTTGTAGGTGAAGCGTTTGCTGCACTGGGAACACTGGTATCGCTGCTGGCCACCCACTGCCTTATCTGCTTCCGAAGCTGAAAATATACAATACATAAAATAGAGAGTAAGTGGATTATAAGCTAAATGATGATGTTGAAATGAAAAATACTCATTCATGATAAGTAAACCCATTATACTATGAGGATATATGGCCTTTTATTGTCATTTTTTAGATCTAAAGATGTAGCAGGAAGGAAAACAACTAAGCCACAATTGTTTAAAATGCCAATCTCATTGAGCAGGCATCCCCATAACAGACATGTATCAACTACTAATAATGTGTAAAACCAAAGGTAGGTTTCCTTTGAATGCATTTTACAATCCTCTCTTCTAAAATTATGACTATGTTGGACAAGATTTCACAGTAAGTTTAAATATTTAAAGACATGACTCCAACAAATGCCAAAAGCAGCATTTGAAAAAACACAATAAAAACTTTAGAGTTACTACAAGCAACAAAAGAATTAGCCTCTCAGAATACCAAAAACCATAGTTTTTTGGTAGGAAGGAGGAAATGTGATAATAAGGTAATGGTGAGTGGGGGGGGGGGGGGGGGGGGGTGTAAGATGGTCCCATTTCTGACAACTTTGCTTCTCAGCCATGTGCCGAATAACATATGTAAGTGTTTAACTTAGACTTTTTTGTCAATACTGGTGATCGCAATGGCAATTGAAACATTTTCTCTTAGTGCTATCCTACCTGCACAATTTTTGTGAGAGAACATTAACCAAGAGTGTTAAAAATTTTTAAAGAAAACCAGTCCGAACCTGTTGAACATCCCTGAGTTTCAATAACCGTAACACCCACGTTTACCCACCATGCTTGATCGCGATGTGGGCGTTGATGCTGCCTTTCCTGGTTGACTGGAAGTCGCAAAAGGCACACTTGAACTGTGGCGGGCGGCCACACTCGAGCCGCAAGTGTCGGGTCATGCTGTGCCAGTGAGAGTACAGTCGGTTGCACTGCGGACACTGGTGCTTCGTCTGACCGTTCTCGTCTATAATAGTGTTGGCCAACAGTGTTTTGCCTGAAAAAATGTATCGCTTTAGAAAAACAGTTAAGCACCGAATTTGCCTAGTTTTTAAAATGTTATCATAGTTTCTACAAAGTATTCAGAACAAACTTCCTTGTCTCATTGAGGATTTTTAGATGGTTCCACAACAGATATGGATGAAAAGAAGTTTCTTGTACATATTGGGTTAAAAAATGTTTTTTAGAAAAATAAATATGGGAACTTAAATGAACTTACACTAAATTTACATGGGGACATTTATGTCACGTAGGTCAGCTCTCAAAGAGAGGAATTGATAGTTTATTAAAAAGATTATTTTCTTTCACTTACAGACCAGTTTTTTTTATTAATTTCACTCAAATGAAACAGACAAAATTGACACCATGCGCTTTCAACAGACCAATCCTGACCAACTCGAACGGGATGTACATTCAGTTTACTGGAAATATAAGTCAAAACTCCATAGAAAACTATATTTATTTAAGTGTTACATACCATAATAAATTCATTAATAAAATTACATTCATTGGTATTAGTACTGTAATCATTTAAGTATAACAGTTTTGTGCTAATCAAAAAGTACATGAGAAATATCACATCATCTTATAAGTACAAAATTAATTTGATACATAAAAATAGCAAATTTTTATGACATGCGCATTCCATTAACAACATTATAAACTAGAAAGCTATATTTTGGCACTTTCAAACATTTACATAAAGAAAAAAATGACATTTAAGATCCAGAAGTATCAGTGAAACCTTTAACAGTTAAATTAGGCTTTTTCCTTCTTATTGCTGTAAAGTTTGCTTTATTCTTACATTTGCAAACCAAAAAGAAAAATAAACAAATCTTTGTCTTTGATAAATAAATAAACCAAAATACAGACAATTTTAAAGAATATTATAAGTGAAAGGTAAAAACACACTGGAATTTTGCCATTGGCAGCCAAAAGACATCTACCCAACCTTATTATTATTGGTAGCAAAGGAATAAAAAACCGAGCTTTTTGTTGCTAGGAAACATCCTGTAGTAATATTGATAAGTTAATTATTTTAATTTTTGAATCTCCAAAAATGAGACTATCTACAATTTTACAAAAAGATATGTCTCCTAATGTCTCAAAGGAATAGAAAGCGGTATGATCTAATTGTTTTATAGCAAAGTAGTGCAGAAAGATGTTGTTTTAATTTGGGATAATGTAATTTGCTAGATGTAAAAATTTTGTTTATTTTGAAGCGAATGAGGGTCAATATAAATCCTATGTATCATCACAGGTCTTGTCCGTAAGGAATACAATATTAATTTGAAATATATTCATTTCTCTACATTTACAACAATAGTGTTCGTTTTAAAGTTAAACTAGATTTAAAGTTGAATTTGTTATTGATAGGTCTAAATTTTGATAATCTTCAAAAGAGATGTTATTGTTCCATCAACTATTTAACAATTAACGACAGTTCTATAATTCACACAATTCTGAAGCTATGGAAGCCGCTGGCATAGTTGTCGACGGATCGCTTTGCCGCATCCGCCCCGGCGGTTGGGTGCATCATGGCAATGTGGCGGTTGATGTTGCCCTTGCGGTGGCTCTCGAAGGCGCAGAAGGGACAGCGGAACTGCGGGGCCACGCCGCACTCGAGCCGCAGGTGCCGCGTCATGGAGAACCTCTGCGAGTACAGCTTGTGGCAGCGCGGACACTCGTGCTTACCCCCTGGGCACCGTAATGTGTTAGTGGAGTCACGGGGTGGTGTGAGGGGAATGAATACAAGGGAGGAGGCGCGTATGCTTCTAGACACACTAAAAGAATCAGAGACAACCAAATTTTTGGGAATTCATATTGACACAAAACTAAATTGGCATACACATATTAACTCAATTTGTAGCAAAGTTTCATCACAAATATTTTTGCTTAGGAGCTTGTCAAAATTTTGCTCAGAAAGTTTGCTTAAAACAGCTTACTATCCTCATCTTGTACATCCTCATCTTGCATATGGCATTGTTCTGTGGGGAAAATGTGCAAGGTACTATTTTGAAAGACTTTTCAAACTTCAAAAGAAATCCTTAAGAATCATAAAAAAATTGGGACACAGGGAATCATGCAGGAACACTTTTAAAGAACTGAATATTTTAACTCTGCCTTGCATTTATATTTTTGAGACTATTTTGTATTGCCGCTCTAAATTTTCCTTAACACAGGGTAGAGACGTGCATAATTATCAAACAAGAAGCAGGGAAAACTTTCGAGTTGCCCAACATAGACTACAAGTCTCACATCACCTTCTATCACAGATGGGGGTAAGGTTTTTTAATTGTCTTCCTCCAGAAATTAAATCATTTGACAATGAAAAAATATTCAAAAACTCATTAAAATCTTTTTTAATTGAAAATGCATTTTATAGCCTTCAAGAATTAACTGGTGATTAAGATTTTTTTCTTTGTAGTCGGTGGGATTTGATCAGGCTATCTCTTTTGTGATCTGACAGAGTTATTTATTTATTTCTTGACTTTCTTTCTGGTTGTATATTATTTATTTTATTCTGGTTGTATAGTATTTATTTTATTGTTATTTTTAGCTCAAATTTTCCAATTGTTAAAGTTTGACAGATGTTTTGTATGATTTAAAAGTTTTTTATTTAGTTATTTTCTTTTACATAAATGTGTATAGTTATACTTTTTTATGAAATTAATATTATTGGATGCTTGTCATGCAATAATTGTATTGTATTCTGGCAATAAAGAGAATTGAATTGAATTGAATTGAATTGCTTCAGTGACATACATTTTGTTTTTTCTACCTTTTGGAAACCCTTGTGGCATAATCCCCACAAGCTAACAGGACGGACTGATCCCTCCACTCCCAGTCACCGCTAACCACACTAACAAAAAGACTAGCTGATCTGAAATGATATATTGTTGACCAATTTTAATGGAAATGCCCTCATTATTACCTGGCAATCAAAATAATTACCTACTATACGCAACACAGGTTTTAACAGCGGCCGTCAACCTATCCGTTGTTGTCACGTCATCTCAAGCACTCCGGCCTGTTGTGTAGTTGGTCTTGACTCCCCTCTATTTTAAACCTCAAAATTAACCTCAATTTTACCTTTCACTGTCTAAGGTTGAAATATTTGTTTCAAATTGACCTTATATTTGACATTTTGATGGATTTTCTCCATTTGTTCATTTGCTACATATAATTATTATTTCTCCAAATAAAAATTTATTTGTTTTCATTTATGCAAAAATAACATTATTATAGCTTTCAAAAATATTTCTTAAGATTTTATATTTACTACATGCAAGAATCACTTATAACACGTTCAAAATGCATGCTTGAAAAATTCAATCATCAATTATTTCATTACCTTGGAAACAGAACAGTTTCCTAGGTTATAATTCTTTATTTTTTTCAACTAGTCAAAAGAGGAATGAAGATATGGAGATATGATAACATCAATATAATTTTTTTTTTAAGTAAGAGAAAGTTTAACAGTGTAATTTAGTCCATAACATGTTTATATACTTAGGAAACTGAAGAGAGTTGGATTAGAACCATGAAAATTGCCTTTTAAGGGACATTAAAAACAAAACTTTAGTATAATACTAAGCAAAGTTCCTTCTGCAGCTTATTGCAGCTTTGAGAAAAGGCTCCCAACATTTAAAGTTGGTGTAACAAGGAAAATAATAATTACTCACGTTTTAAAAATAAACTTTTATATTAATTTATTAAAAGAGCATTTCTATTTTCAACAACCTTCATCATCACTTGTGATGATGAATGAAAAAAGTATAGTAAAAATAAACTTGTATATTCAAATTTATGAAAAGAACACATTATTTTCAACAGCCATCATCATCACAGCTCATCACTGTAGGTCTTCCCTGCCAGACATTTGACCACAGCTTCATTGGTGAACACCTCCCGATGGCAGTAGGCCACGTGCCGGTTGACGCTCCCCTTGCGGTTGGCCATGTAGGGGCAGTGGGGACAGCGGAACGATGGGGGGATCCCGCACTCCAGCCTGAGGTGACGGGTCATGCTGAACCGCTGCGAGTAGCTGCGCTGACACCGGGGGCATTTGTACCTGCGTCTGTCTGCACACGCCACATGCGTCAATGGAAACAGCTACAGATGAAATAGCTAGGGGAAACAGTGTGCGGCGAGAGGGGAAGTCGGAGGGGGAAACTCCTAATCGATGGGGGTAACCCTGATGATCACATCGTTTCAAATTTGGCGTCCAGCCCATATGCTTACTTGACATTTAGTGGTTCCTTCATAGCTTAGACAACTAGCTAGATTAGTGAATCAGAGTCACAATCCCTCTAAATCTTACTGTTTTTTCTTAATTGATGATTTGGTATGTTGAGCTGGTTTTGACAGCACTGAAAACCAGCTGAAAGGCAATGAGTTCAAAATTTAGAACGATAACATGTCAAGTGTTATAAAAAAAAATGCATTTAATAATTATTCAGTTGAAAATAGTGTGATATGTGAACAGAGGGTAATACCATAGATGAAATATACTACATGTAGTATATTTAATCTATGGTAATACCATTGACTATGTACACTAACGTGAATAGACCTCTCATCTAATGCATTTAGTTTGAGGCAAAAATTTGGAAGTTCAGTGGACGCCGCACCAGAGTCGCTGCCATCGATCTTGTTATTATTCAGCTGAATTTACAGTGCTGCCAAAACATTTTACCAAAACATAAACATAACTTTCAGTTATAAAATGTTTCATCCTTGGTTTAGAAGAGTGGTAATACTGATTTATCTATCATATGTTACGTGTACTTCGATGGACGCCGCACAAGATCGCACTACCGTCAATATGCTTCACACACGCCTATGCTATGAGAAGTCTACTCACGTAGTGTACAAAGTCAATGGTAATACATATATAAATTTCACAATGGTTTACATTGTGCAATCAAGACTATTTGTAATGAATTGTTTTAGGTCCATAAAGTTTACCTACTAGAATATCATCAAGCCCTAAAATATTTGTATTGAATTTACTAGATTAATGGCATATTATGAAATTTGGAAGCAGATTGATCTATAAAAATATTTTACTCTACATTTAATGTTGCAATCATATACTTAAGAACTTAAGAGTATATTTAATGAAAATATACAATCATCAGATTTATTATTATTATTATTATTTTTTTTTACTTTTCAGAACGCATGATCTTTTGAGAAAATTTTCAAATACTATAGTGAAAAATTCCTTCATTTTACAAGTTTCTTTACTAATAAAACCATAATCTACTTTTTTGTATTCCAAGGCAATTTCACTTCCAAAATAATTTAAGGTACCATACTGTATAGGCCTACATATTATGTTGGTAAGTGCAAAGAAAAAGAACATTCAAATAAGATAAAACAGTAAAATATCACATTTATTTATGTAAAAAATATAAATAATATTTACAAAATATTAACATACACAGTTTTCTTGAAATCACTTTCAATCTCAATTCAATAACAATAATTGGATTAAAATGGTATTTTAGGAGGATGTTGATTAGTGAATGGGTTTTAATGGGTGTATGTGGGGAGGTTTAGAAAGTGGCCAACTAATTCCACTGTTATGTAATCTTATTAGGCTAGTCTAGAACCTTTTGTTCATCCAAGGGACTTGTCAACACATGAAGACGACAAAAACATTCATACACAAAAGCAACTGAGAATGTTCTACGTTTGTGTTAAGTGTGTTTGTTTTCGTCATCTTCATGTATTGACAAGTCCCTTGGATGAAAAAAAGTGAGAGCAGCCTAATAATATTACATAATTTAAATTTTAACTCACTTAAAATCATGTCATTCAAAATTATGATTCTACTGTTGACAAATACAAGAATTGATGACCGGCTTGACTAAAGCAGTTGCATCGGTTGCGGCATTACTGTTGGTGGCTAGCCTCTAAAGCACTGCTTTTACTATTTCTCCATTCTCTGTTCAGACAACTTCCCCCCACTCCATTTAACACACGATCGCAGTGGTTTGTCAACATCCAGCTGGTGTCCGAAGTGCACTATCATGTGGCGGTTGATGTTTCCCTTGCGGTAGGATGAGTAACTGCACATCGGACACTGGAAGTTCGGTGCTCCTCCACACTCCAGCCTGAGGTGGCGCAGCATGCTGCCTCGGTGCGAGTACTGCTTGTCACATTGCGGGCACTTGCTGCTGCCTCCCCTGCCTAGAGACAAAAGTATAATTTAGCGAGAAGTTCGGATCTACAGCAAAGAGTTCAACCTGAGGCAGCGATAGGGTGATTTTTGGTGGGAAAATGGTAATTCAAGCAATTCGTCTGTGAATACAGTAAACTTCCTCTAATCCAGCATGTCTGCGACTTGACACATGCCGGATTACCAAATATTCCAGATTTTAAAATAAAATTCAGAAAAATGTGAACTAAAAAAAAAATTAGCCAACATTAAATGTTAAAAAAATATGCTTTACTACCTAAATTCAAGATAAAATATTGTATAACATACCATAATGAAAAATACCGTACATGATTATGAAACTAAAATGAGAATTATACAATGTCACTCGATGTTGGATGAATATGACTCGTCTCCTGTCCATGCATTTCAAAGTGCTTTGTATGGCACAGTGTTGTCCCCTCGCGACTTCCTTACTCAAACGAACACGAACACTTATTATTATTTTTATACATATCAATAAAAGCTTTTCTGAATGTCGTGCCGGATCTTAGGAAACAGGATTAGAAGAAGTTTACTGATGGAAGAGTTTAAGGTAACAATGGGACAAGTAGTTCACATATATTAATTTATCTCCTAAAGTTCTTTTTCAAGAACTCACCTCTGACACCCAAAAGGACATAAACTTTGTTTTCACAAGATATTTTTAATAACGGATATTTTTTTTTCCACTTTCGCTATTTCAAGCATTGAAGCTAAATCGTTGTTAATTATAATATTTCAACAAAGTAATCTGTCAAGTTTTATTCCTTTACATTATTGGTGATTTCTAATATAGAGATATTCAACGATTTAAATGTTTTTGGTTGAATTAAGTAAAATAATAAAACTGTAGCATATCCTAATTAAAAATTACTTTGATTCAGAAAAACCAGAGCTAAATACATAAAAGATAGAGAATAATAAAGATTAAAGTACAAAAAAAAGGATGAAAAGAAGTTACTTACCTTTTATGAAAATAGAGCTATACTCAAACGTATTTTGACACATTGAGGAATTCTTTATGTTCTGTAGCCAGCTGTTCACTCGTGGTTGGCGGCGGCGTTCTCCATCGCCACGGAGTCGAGCACGTTAGCGAGGGAGTGCTTGACAGCAACGTGACGGTTGATGCTGCCCTTGCGATGCGAAGAGTAGCTGCAGAAAGGGCACTGGAACGACGGCGTGACGCCGCACTCGAGTCGGTAGTGGCGCGCCATACTGCCGTGGTGGGAATAGAGCTTGTGGCAGCGCGGGCACTCGAACTTGGAACCTGTGCAACAACGATTGCGTCTGGTGACAAATTGTAAAACATTACTTGACTGTTTATCTATTTTTTGGTCACACTAACAGGATTGAACTAAGTCCCAGTTATGGTACCACTAAATGTACTGTAATTGATGCACTATGAGTAAATAGATCTTGGAAAAAATGTAAGGAATAAAATATTTTAACTTAGACATCATAATTAATTGATGAATGAGACGTAATTTCAACATTTTAAATTTATGGTTTCCTAGAAACAGTTTAATATTACTAGTCACCAACTCGGTCAAAAAAAAACTCGGTTAAAAAAATCGTATTGCTGATTAAGAAATAAATGATTACATTACCAATTTAAGTAATGAAAAAAAAATAGAACTAAGACTATTTATTAATTACTGAATAGATATGGAACTAACACGGACAATTTTAAGTGAAGAGGTCATACTTTTTAACTGATATTTGCATACAATTAAGGTTTGAAAACTGCCATTATGCTAGGACAACCAGTTACCGTGACGACTGATAGTAACCAACTTCTTTGTGTCCTCACTGCCTATGAGTAATAAACCTAAATAAGATGGATGGCAGAAATTTTTGGAAAGTTTCTACTACTATCACAAATGAAATACTTACTAATGCCAACTTGTCCCCTATACTTTAGAATAAGTGGCAATAAAAATCCCAGTTATTTAAGACTCACTGTTTTAGTTTTCAACTAATAATATACTAGTTAAATTATAAGATCTCCAATTATATTTTCAACTTATAGAACTTTATTAGATCGCAACAATTTTTTCTTCCTCACCTTAATAAAAGGAAAATAATGTATTAGTTACATAGGTATCACAGAGGTAAAATAAAGCATACAAAATTTAATAAAACTTGTATTTACAAATTAAAATTCTTTAAGCAGCTTTATAAAAGTGTTACAAATCTAAAGGTCGAAATGTAATTTAAAGTTAGTAACAATATTGTATGAAGTAAAACACACGCAACATAGTTACATAATGGGTAAAAAAACTTTTTCAAAACTACAAAATTACTAAGCACTGTTTTTATAAAAAATATTTCCTGCAAGAACAAAACAAAACAAAACAATTTTTCTTCCTTACCTTAATAAAAGGTAAATAATGTATTAGTTACTTTGCCATACATTTTCAAAAATACAAAATAAGATCAGAAATAAAAGAATTACTGTCCTTTTGCTGTTTGAGGGGAAGATAGGAGGGCCAAGCTGGTTCCATTGTTGCCAATTATTGCACCTCAGAAACATAAAGTTTTCAATTGGAAGTTGTAGTTCAACAGTTATTTCAACAGTGGTTGTAGCTGTCAAGTAAAAAAAAAAAAAAAAAAAAAAAAAAAAAAAAAAAAAAAAAACACCCTTTCAATGTTTCCCAAACTCCTCCTCTAGCGCCACAAAAGGTTAAAAGTCATTGTAATGTTGGTATTTTCAATGATATTAAATACACTCAAATTAACATATTAAAATGACAAAATTTTAAACACACAATTCCTTAAAATAGAACACCTCTACACGCAAAACATCTGTGACCCCCCCTCCCCCCCACACCCTCTCACTCCGTCTGGACCCTCCCCTTGCGCATGGCCTGAGGCTCAGGCTGTTCGGGGTGTTGCAACTTGATGTGCAGTGTCAGACAGTTGTTGCGCTTGGTGACGTGGTCGCAGTAGGGACAGCGGAACCTCGGCGGTTGGAGGCACTCGAGTCGCAAGTGCCGTGTCATGTTGTACTGCTTGGTGTAGGTCTTGTGACACTGCGGGCACGAGAAGCGGTTGGTACCATTGTCGGGGAGTGGCAGACCTGTGTGGTGAGACATGCATTATTGTAAACAATCATCTGTGGCATTATAAATAAGAGAGCTGAATATTAAATCTACTTTCTATTTAAGTTGTTTTCAATTGGCAACCATAAACACAATGTAATAAAGTGGAACAATAAGAAAATATTTTGATAGATAGAACCTTTCATCTTTTTTCTCATCTTTTTGTCTCCTAAGCTACCATGGTTTGGATTTAGTTTTTATTTAAATACTGTGTAATAGAGTTATTATTTTTGCAAGTTAAGATTTAAGTTGTTGCTATAGTAAAAACGTCATGTTTTTGGATTTAAGTTGTTGCTATAGTAAAAACGTCATGTTTTTGTCATGGCAATAAATTGTAATTAGAACTAAAAAATAATACCTGAATCAAAGAAAACCAGCATTCTTTATAAATGTCTAACTACTAGTGTGTTATTCCAAAAATTATTTATATTTTAAACCTGAATACACAGTACTTAGAATGTAGGAAAAGGATTATATTCAAGAACATTATTTATGAGTTCTGATATTCTCGACCATATTTGAAGTGCTCGGTAAATCTTGCACTTCAAACATATAATGGTCTCGAGCATGCAATGACCCACTTTCGACTCTTGTTATTAAATATCCTATTAAACAATTAGGATAAATTAAATAAAGAGTATTATAAATTTAGGAATCTTTGCTATGCACATGATGCCCGCTATTTTTCCCACACCTTCCCTTCATTTCTTTAGTAACCAGTCCTTTGTTTACGCTCATCTGTTATTTGCCAATTCATCCCGCAGCACTAACTCTACATTGCTGTTGTTGTTATTGGTGGATAAGGAGACCCCGGCCGAACCGTTGAGCACACCTGCCTCTAATGGGCATTTTGCGCAAGCCCCCGTAAAGATGGGATATTGAAGGAAGAGAAAGGGTGAGAGACGGGACATCAGACGGCGGATGTGCAACACTTGGAAATTGCATTTACTGTACTCAATGTCAACTTCACAACTAGTATAAACCAGTTTTAAAGTTGTCCTGTGACCCCTACATTGCTATAGTAACCTATCTACACATTAACATTGACTCTGTATAAAGAATCAGCTGGTCTTAGACAATAACAAAGCTACACAAGGCATCCATCATTCAATTCACCTTAAAATACCCCTTGGTAGTGTTGGCATTTTAAAAACTCATTCACTGAATACTTGATGGAAAACAATACAATTTTTTATATTTAAAATAAAAACAACAACAAAATGGGATGGTATACAAAAATATCTTAGATTTAGGGACTATTAGCTGGTTGTAATCAATCTGAGATACCAACTGGTAACCAGGAAAATGAGAATAAAGGAGTTATAAGGAAATACCTTAAATTTGCATTTTCTAGTACTCTATAATATATCTGATTGATGTTACACAACTTTAAGTCTTAAACTTGTCATTTGGGTAAACAATGCTTGTATCATAAGAGTCAGTTATTTTCTCGGCTCCGGTGGATAAGCAGGATGTGTTTGCTGAGGTTGTCCTTCCGCTTGGACTTGTGCGGACACTCAGGACATTGGTACATCTTGGTGCGGCCGCACTCGTGACGGTGGCGCAGCAAGGAGTTACGCCACTTGTAGTCACAGCCGCAGATGAAACACGTGTACCGCCCAGTGGCGCGGTTAAACCCGTCGGTAGCATCGGTTGTGTTATCTGTCCAGAAAAGTAGCGGGATGATTTGGGTTCTCGGATTAGAAGAGAGGAGTAATTCATAAAAAATGACACTTATGTAGAGTCCCACAAACTCGGACTTCAATAATCCGAAATTCTGGATAACTCGGAAAGCCTGCCAGAGTAGTAAGTGCACTGAGTTCCAAAACGCTAAGTGCTATGGTGTCGGCTGGAGCCAACAGAACAGTTTTGGTTTTCCTTCAGGTTTGTTTTAACAGATGAGTCTTGAGTTTTTAGTTGTTGTAATATTTACATTATGCAATAAATAAATGGTTTTACAGGAATAACGTAACTACTTGTACATTTTCTTATTTTTACTCCTTTCCCGATAACCCGGAATATATACAAACCCCAGCACCATTCAGTCCACATTAGTCCGGGTTTGCGGGACTCTACTGCAACAGAAAAATGATTTTAAACGTTGTCAGCGAGAAGGGACAAAGCTAGTAGAGGGGTAAAAGAGGGATGGGGCATCAGTGCTGCCAGCTGTTTGAATTAAACATTCATAACAAACCAGTGCTGTTTTTGACAATTTTAACACAAAAGTAACAAGACCAAGGTTACATTACCCGGTGGTAATGGTGGTATCTATCAATACACAGTTGGTAACATTGATGTCAGGCTTGTCAACCAAAACTATTCCCTCTACGTTCACATCAAACTCCCACTCTCATCATATAAGTTTTAAAATGAACGCAAAAAAAAGATTTGAGAACTAATTTTATAAGTGATTTACTACATTTTAAACAAAATTTATTAATTAAATATAGATGTACAGATAACACGGAATATCTTGGCCTGTGACAACCGTTTATAGTTCAAATAATTGGAGTAGAGCGAAGAAGTTGCAGATTGTCGCAGACTGTTTTTAGTACCATATGTTTACCAATTCCAATCCAGAAGTGGAGTATGTCAGAGGCCAAGATATTCTGCGATATCTGTATGTAGAAGGTTTATTGAAAAACAATTACTGTCAATGTTGGATTTCAATTAATTAGCAAAAACATTAATCCGTTTGTGAAAAAAAAAACAAAAAACACGATAGCAAGTTAATTAGGTTTACTACTTTTAGTTGAAAGCTACAAAAAGTTTACGAGTTACTAGAATTTTAATTTATGAATGACACTAAAATATAAATGAAGTAATAAAAAAATTATGGAAGTAAAATTCAAGTGGAATAACAAGTGAAGTTTAACTCACATGCTTACACAAATGATAGAAAATCTTAAGCCAAAACCATGATTTGAAATAAATGGATTTAGGATTTTTTTAAACAACCTTCATTAAAAACATGAGAAATGACAAAGCAATAGTACCTTTTAAAAATATTTTGAATAAAAACATTTGAATAAAAAACATTGTACATTAAAAAAGAATTGATTTCCTCTGAGACTAATTAACTTTTCTTAATGATATACAGTCCAAATTTTATTCTAAGCTTTTGGAAAGCTAATGCTTTCAAAGATTTTGGTTTGGTAAGCTGTAATTTATTTTGTCTTTAACTATTTAAAAATTCCCGAACAAAAACCGATAACTGTAACAGACATCATACCACAGAAGGATCAAACTGTTCATTTAAAAGAATTTGTTAAATTTAGCATTGGTTATTTTTTTTTTCTTTGGAACCAAAATATTGTTAACAAAATACAATATTTTCACTCAAGTCCAACAAAACCATTTGAACTGGCGTAAGTGAGAGTCTGCCATTATTTGGCACTTGACAACAATGTACTAAATGGCAGTCTAACAGTGTACTGTATAAGCAAATTTAATAAGCTCCATTTAAAAGATATATTCTGAATGAAATTTTTTATGAAACATGATAACTTAAATTTCAAATATAAGTACCACATTCTCATATCCTTTCAACAATAACAAAAATGTTGAGACTAATGTGACAAATAGAGGAATATATGAAAACTCTCTGATAACAAATTAATATTTATTTTCAATTAAAAAAGAACCAACAATTTAAAAAAAATACATAAATTACCTTTTTAAAATACATTATATGTTTTATGACAAGTTACAAAAGCAAGAAAGCAAGTACAAAATAACTTATAAGTAAAAATAAAAAATAAAATAATAAGTAATAAAGCAGTACTAAAGCTAAAAATAATTAAGTGAAAAACTAATTTACATTATAAACAAAAATATTTTCTAAATTATTAAAGTCATTAAAACTATTTTTGATACTTTGATACTTTATTTCAAAATGAGATAGAATACTATTTAAATACCGTATATGGATTTATTTAAAACCAGTATCACAGGAATCAATTATAAGAAAATAGGCTATAATTATATTTTATCTTGGTTCATAATTTTCAACGTGTACTTATTGTAATTACAGTAATAGAACTCCACATCAGCCAGAAAACAAGTATAGTTAATAAATGCAAAAAAATTATCTTGAAAGGCACAACATGGTTGTGAGATATTAATTGCTGGCCTACAATAATAAATTTAGAGATCAATTTATTTATTTACAGTGTCTAATCACGGCCTTACATGCAGTGTTTGCCTGGGCTGTGGACTTGTCATGGCAATTCCTTATTTCGATTCCTATTCTATGTACATATATTCATGACGTTCATATATTAAAAACAAATATGATTCACCGTCTGAGAAATACTGACAAACACTAAAATAAAAGTAATACAATTAAAAAACTAAATAAAAAATTAACAAACAGCTTGCATTAAAAAAAAGGAAAAAGACATCTTAAAAAACTGAGATGTTGTGATCCAGGTACTTGGAAGGAAAGGCCTCAGAAGCAGTTACTAATCAAATATTCAACCACTAACTTCTTGATTTTTTTGGGTGTAAGTTTGACTTTTTAAAACGCTTGGAGCATTTCTTATAAATTTTTAAACACAAGTATGGAGATTTTTCTAAAAAGTTGTTCTATAGAGTGGGTACTGCAATGTTTTGGAATTTCGGGTGTCATATTGATGCTTGTGGTTGTTGTTGACAATATTGTCTAAATTGGTTCTAGCAAAAAGAGACATTGCAAGATGAGTATAAATGGAAGTGGAAGCATTTAGTGGGAAGCATTTTGAAAAGTGGTCTACAGGAGTCCCTAGGTCCGGTGCCCGATATCAATCTAATGACTCTTCTGCATTCTGAATACCTGAATAAAGTGCGAAGTATACATTATTGTTAAATTGAAAGAATAGGAGGCCTGTAATGTAATAAACACATACTGTATACTGTCGAATACGTAAAAAGGTACAAAAGCCTATATAAGTATAAATAGATTGACTTAATTTGACATGTATAAAAATAGTATTGTAACTTTATAAAAGTAGCTTAAAATACATCCATGAACTATGTATTTCAGTCAATATCATAGCTATATAAGACAGGTAAGAGGGAATTTTTTTGTATATTTGTGATTCTACAAATATTGATAAAATAATTAAGAACAAACTACATTAGTTTTATCACTTATACTCAAACTTAGCTTAAGAACTTTTCCAAATTTTACCTTCTAGCCCCTAACACATTAGGCTTAGAAACCTCCCCTCTGTTATCTCATAAGTAAGCAGTTGCTGCCGGAGTCACCTCTAGCACCGTGTCGGGGGGCACTAGCTTATGGACCCCACGGATATGCTGCATGAGGTTGTCCTTGCGCTTGCACCGGGCGGGGCAGACGGGGCACGCGTAGCTCGGGGCACGGCCACACTCGTGGGTCAGGTGGCGCTTGAGCGTGATGCGGTTCTTGTAGCTGCGGGGGCAGCGGGGGCACTGAAGGCGGGGGGAATCTGGGGAAAGATACAGCGTCAGTGGCAGGGGCTAGTGGGGGCAAACGATGCTAAACTATGCAAAGGGTGATAAAAACACGTTGCTCCAGTGTTGTACTTACGCTCTGCTATTCAACCACACCCTTGTTTCCTTAGTACAAGGAACACAAGGAAACACACTTGTATTTTAAATAATTTTTTTTTAATTTCCAATAAATTTACGTTTTGTTTGGTTAGGTTAGGACTTTTAAATTCCAGATTATATCGTAAGATCATTATCAACTCTTTACCCTTGTTTTCTTGGACACCAGGGAAGCAATTCTGATACGTTACAGCAAGCTTATGAACCCCAGGTTATACTTATATGGCTAGCATCAAAGATATCTCTACTAATACAACACAGCTGTTTTGTTATTAGACAATGTAAGTTTGTAGTCAAAAATATTCTCTAACACAATACAAAGATCCTAGTCAATATCAATAAAAAACTCATTTCTTATTATTTAAAAAAAAAACCTTTTTTATTTGATAAGTCTTTGATTAAGCAAATTGTAAAACGTTGGTAAAATGGGACTAAAATGTTCATTTTAATTGGATTTCAATCTTGTCTGTCTAAATGTTTTCTACATTTTGTAGGAGACAAGATGTAACCTGCTCCAAAATAGATTAATGTGACATATGTTTTATTTGATATAATTTGTTATGTTTTTAATATCAGAAGATCTGATTTGTAATAATTTTTTAGTGTAATTTTTATTTTTAAACTTAGTGAGAACCAATTTAGTATCCACTTGGATGGGGTTTTCTGGTTTTTATTAAGTTTTTAGTTACCTATGGGAACCTGAATGTTTATTACATTTTTAGAACTAAACGCTGAAATTTCAGATTTCCTACAATGTCGAAATTTAGGCGAAATTCCTTCTTACACATCATTTTAACTTAATTGGCCTATTATTTTTTTAGATAAAAAATAATTTATAATTAATATAATTATTGATTATTGTTATGATTATTGCTATGATTATTGTTACCCTCAGAAGCATTTTATAAAAGAAAAAGAAACTTAAAAATAAAACATACAAAAACAACTAATAGTCACAGAAAGATTGGATAAAAATAAATAAATTATGGAAATATAAAAATTTATTGCTAACAAAAAATTCAAATAAATAACAAGAAAACTTGCTTCAAAAAATTAGACTTAAAAATTTACAAAATTATAGATAGTATCTATCTTGCAGTAAAATGGCAACGTGCCACACCAAACAGAACAAAGTTATTTTTCAATATTTCAAATCAACAGTTAATTGTTTCACTTTGTGATAATCCTCATAGACGACTGGGGAGCAGGTCGAGCGGTGACTTGAGGTGGCGGGAGACCATGTGTCGCATGAGGTTCTCTCGCCGCTTGGTCTTGTAGTCGCACGCCGTACAACCGAGGCTGGGCTGCTGGCCACATTCTAGTGTGTGTCGCCGCAAGCTGCTCTTACGCCGGAAACTCTTGCCGCAAAACAAACACACCTCCCCTGCAAGGTCCCACATGTTTGTAAGGTGTCATTAAATATTTTCAGACACTAATTTTTACATCACGGTTTGATAATGTTTTATTGTTTGGATTAAAATAGATGTTGTTCAGTATTCTGAAAATCACAATTAAATATTACCACAGCAGTAATGCCTCTAAGCACTTATAAAGAGAATAATTTTAAAAAATAAGTCTAAAGGACCCACAAAATTATAATTATTCCCATTTATTTATGGTTAAGTAGGAATTGCTGTAAAACTTGTATTAGAATAAATACAAAATTTGGAATATGAACCAAAATTAAATGTATTTAAATTGAGCTGTTACTTGAGAACTTCATCACAGAGACCGACTAGGGGCAGGCTAAACAACCTTCTGTATTTGTCATTTTGTCTTCTTCATATTCTCTTTAAATGAATGATTTGAACGGATTTTTCATCTCTCTGACTATTTCTCCATGACCAATGCCACAATATGACAATTCTACCTATACTATAAGGTTCACAAAAATAGTTTGATGGAAATTTTAACAGCTGTGTCCCCCTCCCCCCCTCTTGCCATGCAATGTTGTCATTTGTGGATATGTTTATATAGTGTAATCCTATCCGGATAGGATAGGACAGGTCATTTTCAAGCTTTAATAGGACAGGTCACAGGATAGGACATTTATAATATTAGGCCTACTAATATTATAAATGTGAATGTCCTGTTCTTTGTTAGACTTTCATGAGAAAACTACTCAACCGATCATCATGTAACTTTGTACACATATTCTTGGAGGTATGAGAAGTAACATTGGATAATTTTTATTTTAAAGGAATTATTTTATACGAAAGATAACAAAATTTGTATAAAAAATTTGAAAATTTATTTGATCTTTTTTTATTGGTTGCTAAGTAACAAATGCAATGAAAAATTGCAGTTTTACTTATTTCAGCGATTTACTATATATATAGGGAGTGCATGACAGTGAGTGAGCATAGCGAAAGAGCTAAACCTGACAATGGGTGAGCGTGACGCTGAGTGAGCGTAGCGAATGAGCTAAACCTGACGAGTAACGCGAGCGAAGCCGCGGGAAAAAGCTAGCATCACATAAAAATATGTCACTGGATAAATTTGGCAAAAATGCATCAACTCCCATCGAACTATCCTCATTAACCTTACTCCTGTATAGTGCTCTCACAGAAACTAGTGGCTCTAAGTGCAGTTGAATTGAAGAGATCATCGACAACCTCAAACCCAAAACCTCGTCAGGATTAGATGAAATTTCAGCAAAGATACTGAAACACTGCAAAAAAGCTTTAATCCCATCTCTAGTCAAAATAACAAACTTATCCCTTAGTCAAGGCCACTTTCCAGCCGCACTTAAACAAAGTAAAGTATACCCCAAGCTAAAAAGTGGAAACCAAACTGAAGTAAAAAACTACAGACCAATATCATTAATCTCAACCTTTTCCAAAGTAATTGAGAAAGTAGTTTTAAAAAGATTAATGGACCACTGCGAATATAACAACCTGTTAACAGAAAGCCAACACGGCTTCATCAAGGGAAGATCCACAACATCTGCCATAATCAAACTTGCGGAATTCATCATCGATAGCTTGGAAGAAAAACATCTGGTTACTGGTATTATGCTGGACTTCAGCAAAGCTTTTGATTGTTTGGGACATGAACCGATCCTCAACAAACTTGAACAACTTGGTGTGAAAGGACAAGCCCACGCGTGGTTCAGGAGTTATTTAGAAGGAAGAAGCCAGGTTGTTGAGATTCAAGACACACAAAAAAATACACGCCAAGAAGTAAGATCCAACCCTTTACTCATAAATAGGGGTGTGCCTCAGGGATCGGTATTGGGACCAGTCCTATTCATTCTCCTGACAAATGACATGCCACAATATCTAGGAATGCACTGTACTCCCCTAATGTATGCTGATGATACGACACTTTTAGTCGCCGCGTCATCACCAAACAACTTGGCCATCAACTCTTACATTGCACTAAATAAGGCGTATCAATACTGTCATGAAAATGACTTAGTTGTAAACGCTGAAAAAACCAAACAACTAGCTTTTGGGAGAAGACAGGAAGAAGTCCCAGAGCTGCCAGAAGTGTCAATGGAAAGCTAGACAAAATTTCTAGGAATGACTATCGACAATTCCCTATCCTGGAACAATCACATTGATACACTCTCCAAAAAGCTGAACTCCTGCCTATATGTCTTGAAAAGAGTAAACTTTGTGAGTGACGAAGCTACAACAAAAACTGCCTACCATGCATTGTTCGAGTCCCACTTGCGATACGGCCTTGCAGTTTGGGGAGGCACAACAGCAGGGAACCTTAATAGAATTCTGCTTCTTCAGAAAAGAGCAATCAGAATTATGGTTGGCCTTGGCCCAAGGGAGAGCTGCAGAAATGCCTTCAAAACTGCAAATGTGTTAACAGTCATTGGCCTATACATAAAAGAAGTCATACTATATGCCACAATCGAACAGCTGCAACGAGGCCATGATATACACACATACAACACCCGGCATGCATCAAATTTTCACCTCCCTCTACATCACACTGCATCATACGAGAGGAAACCATCATACATGGGGAGAAAACTCTTCAACCTCCTACCAGAAGATCTAAAGATGCTGAACATGAAGAAATTGAAGACAGCCCTGACCAACTGGCTCATCGACCGACCATTTTACTCCATCGATGAATTCCTGGACTGGAGGAAGAATGAAGAACCTGGACTGGCCTAATGAAGAAAAAAAAAACTATGTAAAATTGACGCCATTGCATTTCTCTATGTTATGTTAATAAAGAATTTGTCTATTGTCTATTGTCAGTAACTATGGAAGCCATGGAAAATTTCCGGAAGAATCTATATATTTTAGATGACTTTTAAATACCAAACTAAACGATTAAGGTTGTTCCATATTTAATTGAAATTATGAATTCATACAACATTGTTTTACTGAAGAAATATGTGTTAAAACATAATAATTTAAAAAAAAAATCTGTCAACATCATGTACAGATGAAACAATAAAGATAAGTTAAGATTATTGAAATTTTATGAATAGTTAATTGTTTATAGTACACTGTATTTAAATAGATATCCTGCTCAGTTGGAAATGTATCATTTCACCTGAATAATCAATATTAATAAAAAATTATCCCTCACTAACAAATCACAAGGTCAAAATAAAAATAACGATTATTTACAAAAATGCTGGGTTATTATTTATTTCTAGCAGTTTCATTAAAAATTGGCATACAGTATTTGGCAGTTGGTGGGTTGATGTTCATTTGTTGTGGTAATTGTCAAAGCAATTCACGATGCACAGTCCGGGCTTCTCGGGGCACGCCACGCACTCGTAACTCGTCCGCTTCCGTCTCCCTCCAGTCGAACACTGTTTGCAGCGCTTCTCTCTCACACGGTTTGTACCAGGTGTCACATCTGTTATCCTCGTCGGAGTGTGGCCGTTCTTACGATACAGCTGGTAGACCTTTCCACCTCTGGTGAATCTACGTGACCTCTTCAAGAAGTATGAATTCCAGGAAGGAGACAACTCTCCTAGAAAATCAAGTTCAATAGTGGTTTTCCAAAATTAACTTTGTCAATAAGGTGAAAGGAATGATTGAATTTATAAATTAATCATTAAATTAATTTTTTTTTAAGTTGAAAAGGGGCGCGTTGACTTTGTAGGTCAGGGTCATTTAGATGAATTAAGAACAATCAACTCTTCACTTTGTTTCTGCTAATGGATCGAAAATCTGTTAGTTTCCAGAAGCATTTTTTGCATCAAACGTCACTACATTCACAACTCATTTAGAATTAAACCTTGTCTGGTAAACGAATGCCATAAACCATTATACATACTAAGGTGAAAGGACTTCTCATACGACAGCCATGTTTGAAAATGATTTAGGGTAGCAAGATTCCTAGTCTAACGTGAGTATAAAATGAAGTATGGTAAATATCTGATCCCTCACTCAGAATTTTTACAACCGGACACTGTTCAGTTTACATTAGTCTGGGGGACTCTACTGTTTAAGAAAATGACTTCATATATCAGAAAAAGGTCAATCTACAAGGTCAGAAATCAAGGCAATCTACTGGATTGGCAATAGACATTTTTAATTCCTGGATGAGATTTAGTGAAACAAGAGAAAGATATTCCATAACTGCGAAAAGAAGAAATATTATTGAACTAGCTTTAATTAAAATTGTAACATGTTAACGCCATTACAAAGCTTGAAGTTTTGTGAATCAAAAGAGTTGGTTTGAGTTCTACCTTTCTTTTAATTCAATTGAAGAATATAGTAGCAGTCAACCAACGAACCTAGTCAATAATAATTCTTAAAAAAATAATGTTTACAGAAAGTTTAGTATAGTAAACTTCATGAACTGAAAACGTTATCAAAGGCAGCTTATGTCTCTAGACCAGATAACAATGGGCGAATTCCTCTCTGTGGCAGTGAATTACATTACATATTCCACTCCCTGGGTCCTAACATTTACATTCCGCAACCCAACCTTTGCTGTTGAAAATCAGTGGATCAGTAGATAAGAGAATTATAAAAATGAAAATATGAACAAATTGGAATTAAGGAATTAATTGGATGTCTCACAAGCTTTTTTCGTAGCTTTGGTGCAGTCTCTTAAACTATATAAATCGATTAGATACAGTTTTTAAAAATTATTTCTTGCATTTTATACACAACAAACTCTTTACTGACAAGTCAGAGTTGTTATTGATAAATATCTATACAGATTTTCAGATCAAGAAAGATATTAGGTATTAAAAATGTCATCCAATAAAAATTATTCATGTTTATTTTACCAAGGGGTAAATTTAAATGACAATGATCATACCAACATAGTACAACTATCTTAATGTACCGTAAGATAATCGTTAGTCTCATATATGCTAAGGGAATCTTTAAAGGGAAAATTTAAGTTAATGGTTACTCCAAACATTGAGAACATTTCAAAATATGATGGTTATAAAATTTTTATTGGTGTTTGTATTACTTTTTCTGTACACTAAAATTGAATGAGGTAAGAATATTATGGTGAAGGAGAAACCTGTTTAACTCAGAGTGAAAATAATGGAACACAGTTTGGTAGAAGTTTTTAATATCCAAAAATATAACAAAACACCTTATATCAATATAGAAGCTATGTGTTATTTATCAAGCATAGCGAAATAGGAAAACCTTTACCTCGTAACTGCATCACATTTTAAATCAGTAAAAGACTAGATGCATTAAATACATGTATTTACTAAAAAATATGTTGATGTGGCTCTAGTTCATAAAATACATGTAAGATATGATAAATAATGCAGAAATCGTCCAGTATATCAACTCAAAAATTTAATTCAATAGAGATATTTAATAGATAGTACAAAAAACCAAAACGGAATGTTACACCAAAGCTGTTCTTAACTTTCCTTTACTACTTTACTTTCGATATAGTAAATATATATTTAATTTATACATGCTATCGAAAAATTATTGCTTCAGGATCATTACATATGTGAATAGTTTTATTATAGAACAACGAACAATATAAGAAGGAGCTGAGTTAGAATAAAATACTGTCAATTGTAAATTTGGATCAGCTTAAAACTATTGTAAAGTTAGGACTGTAAACAGGGAAGCATATTTTATGGTAATAAAATATTAATATATAATATGGGTCCACTAATTATTTTCTTAATGCCTTTTTAAGGATACATAATATAAGTCATTGACCCTTATTAAATTATATATATATATATATATATATATATATATATATATATATAATTAGTGTGTACTAAATACATAACAATAAAATTAATGGTAACTATATCTAAATAACCACAATAATCATGTAAAATATTTTAGATAAAAATTATATATTCAAAACTGAAAAATTGATTTCTTGAGCAACCATAGTATAGCACAAATTTTATTATTAAGACATATTATCTGCATATACTAATTTTAAAACAAAATATAGGAGCTCTTCTGATTACAACTTTTTATTATGATAATACATTTTTTTAACTTGGTATTAGAATAAAAATAAAAAAAATAAAAATCATCCTATTGAAAAACATTGTTCTTTAACAAAATATTAAGTAAGCAACAAAGAATTTGTATTTGTATGACGTGTTTAATATGATAGGATTTTTAAATAACTAAAGGGTAACTGAATAAAAACATTGTAAAAGAAAGTTAAACTAATATAAAATTTCTTATTACTATACCCAATAAAACCTCTGAAATAAAATAACAAACAACATTATTTTTTTAAGTAATAAAACAATAATAAATTAATATAAAATATGAGATTTTATAATTAATAACAATGTTCATATAACAAGGTATATTGCACATAATTTCAAAATGGTAAAAAATGTTTCAAACTCTAAGTATAAATATCAACGTTATAACACATATTTTGGTAATACAATGAAACTAAAACTAAAAAGATATTTTTTTGTTCTGACCTACATGTGTAACTGATTGTTTGGAGGTTCAAGTTCAAGATGGAGATCTAAGTTATAGTAGGATGTTAAGAAACGAGATTTAAACAGTTGAAACACTCAGTTACATACACAATTTAAATTCTTTTGAATTATAAAATTTGAAAATGTAAATATCAGACTCAAAATAGTTATGTAGAAATGGTGAATCTTCTTGATGAGCAATCGTCATGTTCTTGGCTGAAAAAGGGAAAATATATTAATCTACTGAAATATAAAAACAAAGTATTTTTGAAATGCTTTAAGTGAATTAAATAATTATATCTTCGTTTAACTTGAAATATAGAACATAAATGGTTTTTAATATATGCTAGATCTTTAATTATGTTTTATAAATAGGAGTACTGGTATTGTCAAAACCGCTTCAAAATCAATGAAAATATAAACAAATAAAGATGTATTAGATTATTTGGATATAATTTAAACAAATAAATTACGCATTTATTCAAATATCACCATACAGTAGGCTAGAACGGAATTTCTTGACAATATACTCATGTACAATTTTTTTTTATTTGCCTACACAATTAGGATTATTATAAATTCATACAGCAAGAGAAGAGTGAGGAAAAGGTACCAGATGATATAAGGATAAATTTAGATTAGTTTCATTATTTCCAATATTTATATACCTCGAAAAGATTAACTATATTGATACTGTTACTAGTGAAGATGGTCTAGAACACAGTTAGATGAATTAACAACCACAATCAGCACTTCCCACCCCCTTCACATCTCCCTTACTGCCGCCTACATATCAACATCCACACATCCAGTAAACCCCCTCACCTTCAGTTCTGTAGGACATTGTGTTTGCGGAACAGGTGACTGAGCAGGTTGTCCTTGCGGAACGTCCGGTAGTTGCAGAGGCGGCAGACCATCGGCGGGTCGCGGCCACACTCCTTCATGTGCCTCCTGAGCGCGCCCTTCCAGTGGTACGCCTTGCCGCAGGTGTCACACCCCACGGGACTGTCCAGGCGGCGGCGGTCCAGCATCTTATCTGGAAACACACACGAGTGATGTACGACAGGTGAAGTCGAGTAAATGAAACACAAGGTGATTCAACTGAATGTTGAGATGAAAATTTCACAAACGTGCTATTTCTTATACTTTGGACATTTTCCAACACTGATTGGTAAAATAGTTATTTTTTCATTCTACCAATAGTTCAGCAAGTAAATAATTTAGGATATAAATTTGGTTCACCCATTAAAATTTAACTGTCCTAAACTGAAAAATATGACCCATTTAATAAGTTTCCCGGCTCCTTTTGACGTTTCAGATTTAAAGAAATGTATTGGTTTTGAAATTTGCAAACCTCAGCTATACAACAAGCTGCTACAAATAATGATAAATATCAAAATGAGGAAAACTTTAGTTCATCCAACTCCAATCAGGTCAGTCTTATATTATTCTATATGAGTCTATAGTCTATATTATTTAAGGACTAGTTAAATTGACTTTTTATACGGGAAAATAAATATACACATGCCAACCTATATCTCCGCTGGAGTCCCTGTAGCAGAGTTCCTCTTCCTCCTCTAGGATTGTCTCTGGTTCCCCAGACTCCTGGTGGTCCTGGGCGGGGGCAGGGGTGGGAGCAGGGGCGGGGGAGGGGGGCTCCTCCAGCTCCTGCGATGGGAAGGGGAAGATTGCACGGGCAGAATCTGCATCTCCGTCTATCATGGTCACCACGCTCTTCATATGCTTCATACTATGCCTCATCAGGTTATCCTGTCCAGTGGAGAACGTTAGTGGATTATAGAGGAATAGATAAACAAACCATTTCACTGCACTATCACGTAATGTTTTTTAATAGTGTGTCATTAATTTAAGCAGGATTAAGTCATTGTTAAAAGTTCCACTGCGGAAAAAATCACCACATTTATATTCTAAAAGTTTAGTTAGTTCATGAAGATGAGGAAAGTTGGATTTGACTACTGTACAACATACTAACTTCTGCAGGGGGGGGACTATCGATGGTTGCAATTCATTAGTTAAAATTTGGATTATTCTTCACTTTGTCTTTATGCAGCAAATAATTGCGTGAAAAGGAAAAAAAGGCCTGTTAATTAATTACTAAACGTCTGTTCTTCTTGATAATTTTTCTACGTGAAATAGATGTAATTTAAATCAATTGACTACCAAATTCTGGAATAAGATTTTTCAGGCTCGCACCTTGCGGAACGTCCTGTAGGGACACAGAGAGCAGATGAGGGGGGGGATCCGCCCGCACTCCTTCATGTGTCTCTGGAGGGCGTCCTTGCGGTAGTACGACTTGCCGCACTTGCTGCAGAACGCCGGAGTCTCCAGGCGGTATCGGTCGGCCGTGAGCTTCTCAGAGGTCCTCTCCGACGACGAAAATGAACGAAACTGCTTTTGCGCACCTGAAAATCAGTTTTGTTGATAAATCAATTTAGGATTTATAGCGCTTTTGCCTAAAAAGAGGAGACATTTTTAATCAAGCTTAATTGTATACTATTTTGTAATATTATATATATAACGTACAAAATTTATGTTAGGTTACAAAGTTGATTTATCAATTATAATTATACTTCATAATAATGTTTTATACAATTTTTCTAAAAAAAAATTGTAACTTTTGTAGAAATTTTACACTTGTTTCAATTTATTAAAACATTTATTATCATACAACCACTTAGATAAACCTAGCCTTACTAAATATAATATTATTTAAAAAATAAAGGTGTAAATTATGATACTGAAGCTCACACAAGTTTTTTACCTTATAAAAGTGTAATAAAGCCATTACTTTTAAAGAAAATTATCAAGGTAAAAACCTAATTAATCTAATCTATTAATTGAAATAAATCGTTTCAAACTATAATTTATAATCTGAATTATGAAGCAAATTTACTCAATAAATGAATCAGGTATGAAAAGTAATGATTTCAATACAAGTAGATGCATAGGTTGCTGCTATATGCGTTTATTGTTACAATGTAATATGTTAAAAACTAGACAGTTGTCTATTTTAGGTCAACTTGTGAATATATTCAACTACTTTTAACAATTAACAACTGAAATAAAGAAGTTTTATTGGTTGGATATAGCAGGAAGCTTGTAAAAATCATTCTAATCTATATTAATTTAACAATGTGACTTTAATGTTAACACAAATAGATGTTGCTTTCTTAAAAAAATTTAAATCAAAATATTCAAGTGTATTATCATTATAAATATTAAATTTGCATGTTGCAAGCTCTTAGCCACTTTCAAAACCATATCTTGATATTGTATGATATTTATCTTAGATTAGAATTCTGGAAAATATTAGCGTATTATTAACTTGTGAGGGAAATAAAAGACTGTATGGAAATGATAGATATATGTTACAAATTGTTAACAGAACTACACATGTATACCTATCAATAAAGCAATCAAGTTCTAATGTAATATATTCTATTGTTTCTGTCTTTCTGTTCTTCTTATCAATGTAATTATACATTTAATAATAAGATTTAAAAGGTTAAATATTAAATAACACATGAACCTTTTATCTCATTGCAAAAGCGAGATAAAATTATAACAGTAAATCTAGGAATTTTGGACTAGATTAGTTCGATCACTACAGTAGAAGCCCTCAAATCCAGCCTCCTCAAATCTAACCGGCCAGCCAGATTAAAAAATGGCCGGATTAACCGGGTCATTAAACGTGTTAAACAGAGACCTGCATTATATGTGTGTTCCAACAATAAACTATTAGGATGTATTTATCAATGACGGGTATCATACTTGCCCAATCAGTGCTATGTATCAACTTTGTAACCATCATGATTTGCTCCCTCCCAGACGTTGTAGCGCTGAAACAACAATTGGAAACCGACAAGCAGTCGCTAGCGATAAACCTGCATTTAACAGACAATAATACCGATCTTCTGTAAACGAATGCCCTGTTGTAAAAATGGGACCGTAAAAGCGACAGAACCTGTCGAGTGGCCTAACTTCCGTCTTACATTGACAATTGGACCGCAAAAAACACAAAAAAAAGAACACAAACACAAAGTTGTAAATAAGACAATCAAAACCGAATAGTCCAAAAATCATCAATTGAACTTATATATTTTAGTGATATAACATGGGACAAGTTGACTCTTGTTTATTTTTTCTGTGGGAAACGCCCATGGCTAAACTTTTCATTTCCGGAATATCGCGGCCGGACTAAACAGCTGCCGAACCATCCGATGCCGTACTAGAGGGCTTCTACTGTACATGATTATTATTCTGTAAACTAAGAGTCACTTATTAATAAATAAAAAAAATCACAATGTAGTAAAATTAAAGTAGTAAATTAAACTAATAATAATTAAATATAAAACAAATACTATTTATAATATCTTGTATCACAAAGTTTTCATTAGTCTTTTTAAGAGATCACAAACAAAAATTCATCAGGTTCAATACATCAATCTAAATAATTCAATTATACAAAAATCAATTATGAGCCATTAAAAAACCTAAATATACAAGTACATAAAAATTATTTAACTTGATAATTATTACAAATAATAAAATTAACAACTGTTTGACATCAAGAATCTATAATTAATAATCAATGTTGGGACTTGATTATTCCATTTCACAATTTTTTTTTAAACAAATGTTTCTGAATTTAAAAGGTATTGAAAAAAAAGAATACAATAAGGATTAAAGCTGAAGAGTTAATTTTCAAAATAAAAAAATTGAAAATAGGCTTCAATTAAAAAACGGAGTTTTGACAAATCACATGATATCCTTAGCGAGGAACTGTGTGCAGTCAAGGAAGGGCGGGGAGGCGTGTTGCGCGGGCGGGTTGTGCTTCAGCATGTGTCGAGCGAGGTTGTACTTGCGCTTGGTGGAGTAGCTGCAGATGGGGCAGTCGAACGTGGCCTGCGACACACACTCACTCATGTGGCGGCGCACGCTGCGCTCGCAAACGAAGTGTTTGTTGCACGAGCCGCAGCGGTAGCCGCCTTCCGCCTCCTCGCACTCTGCAAACAACCATCGTCAGATGACCTGGCCGGTGGATCGGTTGGCGGCTTATTAGCCATCAACCGGCCCTCTAAACCAAACTCTTCCTCTCACATCGCCTAACACATCAATACAGTATGGTTGTAATTGGCGTTGTGAAGGGAAGAGGTTCGGAGGAAGGGTGAGCCACATGGTACAACGTTCACAAGGCAACCATCAGTGTTACCAATTCTATAAAACTTCAAGGATATTTTTGTCACTATACTTGTTTGTGACTGAGGTTGCAATACTGCAATAGCATTGTGTCAGATGGCCAACTTTTTGGATAGTACATAAATAACTCAAGCAAGCCGTAGTTTACCTAGAATGATGCTAGAACGGTCTGCGTTAGGCATTTTTGAAATTGGCAATACTGCAGGGTTGTCAATCAAGGCTACCTCTTATAACCTGTACAGACGGTTCTTTTAGGTGTATTGGCAACAATGCTAATTTTACTAGTTCAAATATGGCATCTATTTTTTTAAGAACACAGAACATTTTTATGCTTTGTTGATAAAATTATACATTTTTTTAATGTTGATTATTTAAAGATTAAAAGTTACCAAGTTTAGTATTTATACTAAACTGGACATAAAAATTTTTCAAAGAAGGTAATAGAGTAAAATTTTCAAATGACCTCTTAATCCCATTTTAAATATTTTTTTTTTCAACACTTAAAATTTTCCCAAATGCATAATTTTCTATTAACACACGGTTGTAGAATATTTAAAACGGTGACCTTTTAGCTAAAAGGACAATTAAAATAAATAAAATAAAACTGAATCACCATTTAAAATATTTAATTCCATTTCCCTTCTAAAACAGATTCCAGAGTGAACTAAAACACAAGTTTGAACAAAACAATATATCTTTGGTTTGTGGGTGGGTCAGAAGGTCACGGGTGTCAGTCCCCGCAGCACCTCCGGCGTGCACTGGTCGCTGTGATGGGTCTTGATGTGGCACACCATGTCGTCGCGACGGCGCGCCGTGCGCGGGCACCACGGGCAGTAGTAGCCGGTGTTGGCGGCGCGACCACACTCCTCGCGCAAGTGGCGATTCAGCGTGATGCGGTGCTTGTAGCTTTTGTAGCAGTTGGGACACGCATGGCGCTGTGAAAACACTACAAGACCAATGGGTTACAAGACACACTGACTGTGGTGTAAAAGCTACCCGTGCATTAGGGCGGCACAGCACAGAAAGGTGGGCGGTAAGGAAATTTTCAAAAGTCAGTAAAATAGAATTTTAAGGCCTTTTCACACCGCCTACCGCTACTGCTGGGCGAACTTTGAAAGATCGCTCTCCATGTTATCATATGGAGCAGTTCACACCGGACCACCGCACGCCCGCGGTATTGGCAGTAGTACCGCCACTACCGCTCCTCGAGCGATTTTCTACCGCTACTGGCGCGGTAGTTTTGGCTCGCGCATGCGCAGAACGTCTCCAAACCCAGGTCGTCTGCAACCCTCTATTGCTACCACAACTGACCAGTACAAATTTCAGTTAACAACCGTCAGTGATCTTGTTTAAAATATTCCACCTCATCACTTTATCCCTTGCACTCACTTAAGACCCTCAAAATGCAGACTATACATTTTTCAAATGTAGGGTGTAATATAGATTTTTTACTAATATCTTTAAAACCACAAAATATGCTACTTCCAAAGTAGGGTGTAAATACTTTGGAAAGGAGTAATTTGGCCTATTTAGGCCTAACAAATTAAACTACATAAACATTGCTACAGGTGAATTTATTTATCTAGAAGCAGTTAAAATATTCCGCTACTTTGTAGGCCTACTCTTTAAAAATGACGGTCAATTGTAGTTTTGAAAGTTTAGTGGTTAAAAATTAATAATTGAAATTTTTAGTTGTAACTAGACTTGGAGTTCATTATGCTTGTTTTTATTATTGAGTACCATGGGGACCAAGCTTAAGCTCGGTAAAATTAAAAGGATCACCCGCCAGGCGGAAGGACCCAGCACTTTGGTATAATTTTTCTAAACCACAGGTTAAAGATGGAACACTTTGGTTTATATCTGCAGTTATCACCTGATTTTTGTTTAATTTAAAAAGCTCCTTAAGGATAACATGGGATCTTTGAAGGGCTCTATTGGCTCTAATGAAACTCCCGCCTCCCACGCGGATGTGGTAGTTTTGGTGTGAAATGGCTCACGGAAACGTCTGCGACCGAGGCGGTAGCGGTAGGCGGTATGAAACGACCTTTATGAGTGTACCAGCAGTATGGTATAGCACCAACACTTTCAGATGATCTGCTCCTTCCGCAATTTTGCAAAAAATTAGCAAGAACGAACTTCAGGACATATCCGAACTGCCTTGCCTGCGATTCTGCCATTGCGCTTACCCTCTTTAAACACTGCTGTGCCGCGCTAGTGCACAAGTAGCTAAACACTACTTATTACACATCTAGTAGCTTTGAAGTATGGAGATCCATAACAGATCCATAACATCGTTAGATTGCAAAAATTAAGAGCTTACTTAACATGTATTTCTGTTATTTCTAAATTTAATTTTAATTTAAATGTACACAAATTTTTATACGGTATGAATATCTTTATAACTGTATAGATGTCATGTAGAGATATTGTCTCCATAAAATAAGGCAACCGATACTGAACTGAAATAAATTAATAAAAAATTCATGAAATCTTTGACTCTTATGAGTTTTTTTAGTATTGCATAGTAGGAGTTTTTTTTTATGAGATGAAGAATCCTAATCATTTTAATAAATTTGCCAACAAAATTTTATTTTTATTTTTCAATGCATATTTTTTTATTAACTGATGTAATAAATAAAACCTCTGAGTAATGAAAAAGCCTAATTTACAAAATTACCGGGTTAATTAATCAGTTAAATAAAAATTTAGTTCATAGGGCAAGCAAGTCTTTCACACAATTAATGTGTCATGACAAAAAATTATATGCTGTCACATGTCACAATTATGAACAATAGACATATAACAGTGTATTACATCTGTCAGGTATAATCAGCTTAAAATTATTCCATTCTAATGAAGTTAGTTTAAGTCTAAATGAATGCAGTATCATTAACACCATTTGAATTTGAACACTAAAAAACACTTTCATTTTTAAGCACATGAAAATAAAATTTAATTTTTCAATGTAGGTATTACAAATGTTTCAACAAAATAAATAAATTTGTGATTTCATTTTGATATATCACACTTTCACAGTATATTTGAAAGGAAATATAAAACCCAAGTTTTTTAAAACATTTTAATTTATTAAAAATAATCAATAAAACCTCTTTAACAATTTCTAAATGTAACATTTTAATAACAATTCTAAATTTATATTCAATAACAATCTGGAATAAAAATAACATTTTCTCTGGTTAAAATATTAGTTTTCATCACTATAACAGAAGTGGCTTTTTTCTATGCGCAAAAGCTTTTTTACGAGCGAGGTGAGCCAAGCTTGAAAATTGTGATTGAGCACAGAAAAAACTCTTTTATTCCAAGTGATAAACAACGTAAACCATCTTTGCAAAAATATAAAAGAAATAACTCATTTAAAAATAAATTATTTGCGATTTCATAATCTGTTTCAGAAAGGTTACAGAAATTACCAACTTTGCACACTACTGAATCATTCGTACCATTTCAAAATAGAAAATAAAATTCTTTTTAGGGCTAATAAATAATTTACTTTGAATAACTCGAATAGTATTAAATTATTGATGAACTTGATAAAAATTATTCCTATAAACAATACCCTGTTGAAAAACCAAAATTAAACGAAATAATTTTAACTAAAACAAATATATTTGGTTGAAGTTTTTGTTTAATTGTATTAACTCTCAACCTTTGTAAGTAGTTTTAAAAACAGTAAAAAAAAAACTTTTTGAGTTAAACAAAATAAGTTTTGCAAGTTATAACTCAACTAAACCATGGTAAGAACGTCAAATTTAAAGAATAAACATAAAATATTATCACAATAAATTGGCCTATGATTAAATAAATAAAAGAAACTAAAAGGAAGGGCCAACACTTGTGATCATCATTAAAACATTTCTCAACAAAATACTTAGCACCAACGTGCAACCAACTTCTCTATGGTACAACTAACTTCACGATAGTAAAAATAATAACGCACATTAAATTAACTGCGGTAACATATCAAAGGTAACAACTGGTAACAAAACTGGACAGTTCATTTCCGGTCTGACCCCAGAGAACATCCAGTGGGGTAAAGAATGCCATACTCCAAGTTGTGCCACTTCTTCAGATGCGTCACTAAGTTGCTCTTCTGTTTACATCTCTTATGGCAGATCGGACACTCAAACTGGGGCGGTTTCTGACACTCGTACTTGAGATGTGCCCAGAGGCCCTTCCTGTACTTGTAGACCTTGCCACACTGGACGCAGGGAAAGTGCAGCAGAGGGTCTCGCTGCCTCTTGGTTCTTCTCGGAGGGAAGATGGCCTCTATGAACTCTACTTGCTGCTCCAGCGTCGCGTCATCCTCAAACACTACATCAGACAGTGTGTGGATAAGTGTTATAAAGGAGACAGTGCAACGGTGGGAAACATCTGTCTGAATTTGTTAGGTTCAATATTGAATTCAATTGGATAAAAAGCAATGCAGGAAAATACTTTTTGTAAACAAAGATTATGCAAATGTTCAGCTTACAATTTTTTTTGTGTGTAAAATGTGATGAAAACACTAGGCTCCAATGTGCAAGTCAATAAAGTATATGTAAGGCATTAAAAACGTCAAATTAATAGTAAAAAGATTAAAAATATTCCCATGGTAAAGAATGAAATTTCTGAATTTCTATAAAATTTAACTGGTTTTTAATGAAGAAAAACGATGAACTAAAAAACTAGGGTTAACAGAGTTTTTATAACAATCTTTAATACCAAGGTTCTAAAATTTGTACCTGGAAAACCTTTGAAATTTCTCCTGTTTTTTTATTTATTTTTTATTGACTGTCGATTGTAATAGAAGCGATATTCGATTGTAATAATTTGTAAGGAAAACCACCATTAAGTACATTATGTTCATCAAAAGATGCAACATGTGTAAGGTGCTCAACAATATGTAATTGTTGCATTATTTAATTGCAGATGCAGACCTAAAATTTCAATTAACTAATAAATATTTTTCCAAATAAAGAAAGATTTTTCCCACCGTTTAAAGTATTTGTTAGACCATGCACCCCCTTAAAAGAACAATATTACGACTGCGATAAGCTAAGGACAAAAAGTGTGTTAGTAAATGCAAACAAAAACCTATATCAAATTATAATCATGTTTAAAGCAAAATTGCTTACAAATACTGATTCAATGGCACTTTATGGAAATTACTTTTTTATGAATGATTTAATCAATTGGATTGTTAAATAAAAATATTTCATTTCTATAACCATTACTTTTTTATTTCGAATGAAAATAAATATTATTTTTGAAAAAAATATGATTAATAATTTGAATTAATAACCCAAGCGAGGAAAACAATCAATGGCTAAACAAAGCTAAAGTATTGCAATATTTGTTTGAGATTCTTCAAAGGTTTACTATTTCATCTTGGATATAATTCTTAGTGCTATGGAACTATAAAACATTCCTCAACTTATTCTGAAAAAGCTCTACCGGTACGGAACTAGCTCACCACCACTGTCGATTCCGTCGTTTCTGTGGCCTCAAATATCGGTTGACTCGATTGTTGTTTGAAAACATTTTATTTGATTCTCCATACAATCAATGTTCAAAAATATTGTTTTGAAGCACTTTTGGATCAAATATATATATTTTAGAGATTTTTATTTTCGTATGCTTTATTATGCCCTAGCATTTTCAAAATTTAATACATAACTAATGTGAATATATTTGGCTTTTTTAAATGTAAATATTTACTAGAATTAAAAGGGTAAAGAACACTTATTAGAACATGTATTAGATGCAAAAATTATTACTAAAATCAGTCAAACATAAATGATAAATTATTTAAATTTATACTTTAAATTCCATAGGATTTTTGTGAAAATAAAATAAAAACCAAGGCAGAAGAAACAAAAAATGTTGTATTTACAGTGGCAATAAATGAAACGTACATGAACAAAAGACATACTTAAACATAAACTTAAACAAAACATATATAAACCTTAATATTACATGGCACAAAAATTAACATAATGGCACATAAGTATACTGGATCAATAAAGAATAAGACATTATGTAGGAAATAAAAAATCAGAAATCCATGAAACAAAAAAAAAAAAAAAAATTAAATAATTTAACTAAACATAAGTAATATGGTGTTGATAGATATGTGACTCCAAACTAAATTCATGAGAAAATCTTCGACTTATCGGACATAAATGGCAGTAATACTGAGGTTTTCTGGGGCCTTTGTATCGTCTCCAGTGCCATGGTGGACAACCTTCCAGCAATAAATACCCGTTTACATCAGGGCCTGCCAACATGAAAAAAACATCAACATAAAGATATAGGCCCTATAGAATACTGAAATAATTATTATAATGCTAGTTACAAAATTTATTTTTTTGATTAATGAACAATTCTCAGTTAGCGGCAATTAATAGACTTCCACCTTTTTATATTTTTTAGGTCTATAATTAGTCATATGAAGCAAGAGTAAGATGATCAAATGAGAATTGGTCCTGGTTAGATCTAAATTAAAATAAAATAGTTGTGTTAGAGTGAGTATGCTGTACTATTACAATGGAAGAAATTCACAATCAATTATTGATAAATACCATAACTATAAGTAACATAACACACACACCAATAATTTTTCATAATTGACAACCAAAAGTAAATTACTTTTTCAACTAGTGAAAAGAGCTTGTTTCAGTTCAAAGAGTTGTTTCTCTTCCTGAAACACGTTAACTCAAATATGTAGTGTAAAGCTCAGCTCACCTGGTTAAATGCTGGAACAATCGCCTTAAAGAACCAAACCTTACCAGTAGTGGTTGTAGGTTAGGTGGCTAAAGATGTCCCTAAATAATCCTATCAAACCTGAAAATATGTCCCTGGAAACAAAGATGTAGGGACAACTGAGAAATAGTAGTTTTCATCACCATGACGGAAAGTGGTTGTTTTCTGTGCGCAATCACATTTTACGAGCGAGGCGAAGCCAAGCTCAGAAATAGTGATTAAGCACAGAAAAACACTTTCCAAAAGAATGGTGAACAACGTTTCATCATACTGCAAAAGGGGATCCGCCACCTCTAACACTTTTTTTTTAAATTTTGGGTTGATTTTGCTGGAATTGATTTTTTTTTGTTTATTGATGTTAGTAATGAGGATTTCAGGTGTTATTATTTTTTCTTTTCATCCCTCATATTTTTTTATGGCAAATATTAACGTTTTTTTAACGTTTTTTCAGACCATTTTAAAACTTTGAATAACTTTTTTGTTTTTTAACCAATTGTCATGCTTTTTTTATAATTTGTTCCTTATAGCCTAAATAAACATTTGTCTTATGGAAACCTAGGTAACCCAACTAAAAAAAAAGTTACAATAAAACAAACTTTTTAAAATTTAAATTTTTTAAAAATAAAACTTTGAAAAAATAAATAAATACTTATATTTACAGTTAGAGTGATTTCCATAAGACAAAATGTTGATAATATAATAAAGAAAAAGTGGTAAAAATTTCATAGCAATATGTTTATTACTTTAGATTTTATTCAAACTTATATGCACTAAAACATAGAAAATCCAACTTTCGGGAAACGGGCCGAGCAGCGTGCAGCGCAGTCTTCAGGCCAGGCGACACTCCGGCTGGCCTGAGTATATATGTAGTATGGTATATATAGTAGTATGGTGACTGTAGTATGGTATATATATGGTATATTTATATATACCATATATGTATCATATATATATATATATATACCATATATATATCACATATATTCCGTTTATGTAAGTGCATCCGCACATACTTTTTAACTTTTTTATATGAAAAAATGGTCAAATCTTCATGAAATTTTGCACACATACTCAGTAATGTATATAGAACACAAAAATAACATTTTTCAAAAATGTAAAAAAATGCCAAAAAATGCCATTTAGAGGTGGCGGATCCCCTCGATATTTCATTATGTGTTTGTGTTTAGTAGTCGACTTCCATCTTAATTTAAGTAGGCCTTATTTCTTAAAAGAGCTAATATGCAAGTGGAATGAATGAAGTGTTAAAATTTTGCATTAAAAATGTAGTCTACAAGTAGTTTTTTTTACATTGGTCTACTTGTTTTGGATTAGTACCATTTTTGATAGAAAAAATAAACAACTTTTGAGGTTAGAGCACAGAAAAAATGAACAGATATTTCATTCATACCCAACGCGGGGCCCTGAGCAAGATCTGTAAGTGGGGTCTTTCCATTGCTAAGATTGCACACCCCCCCTCCACCACTAGCCTTGCCACAACCAATTTATAAAATTCCAAGGGTGTCCAAGCCACGAGAATCTTAGGAAAAGCGGCAGGCAGTATATAATGAAATTTTTATCGGTATAAAACAACGGAAATAACAAAAATAAGTTTTAATTTGTTATTTCAGTTAATATAAAAATTATTTATTTATTAATGTAATATTTGGAATCAATAGCAAGCACTAATGTCCGCCGAACGGAGACGCTCGAGTCCGACAATCTGAGACGCACGTGCCCGCCAAATGGAATCGTGATGGTGGGGTTGTCACTGGGCCGAACAACTCGGTTTCCCACTAAACCACTTGACTCGCCCGGCAACTGGCCTGTTTTACCTACAGGCGTTACTTGACTTGCCGATCTGTCTACACCAAGCGAGTTGGAGAGCGAGTGTCAACTCGCACACTGACTCGCCCGCTGTACTTGACCCGTGTAAACCAGGCTTTAGTGCTGAGAATGGTTAAAATATTCTCAGCGTCTGTTCTTACTAATTTAATGGCTATGTTAACAATATTGGATATAAGAAATCATGTTTAACTTTATCATGTTAAACTTGATTTTTTTATCATATTAAAAAATATCAAACATTTATATTTCTTGAACTTTTTTAAAACTGAATTACCTCAAAATGTATACAACTAAAACAATTTTTAACTGGAAGACGACAGGAGAGTAAATTAAAAACAATTCAAAACAAACAAAATCATTTAATAACTATGGAACAACAATGTTTTTGGTATGGTATTGACTGGTAACTTGACTGGTAACGTATCAGTGTGTTTGCGTGCCATGTGCGTATGTAGGCTGCTACGCTGGGTGAAGTTGCGATCGCAGAAGTGGCAGTGGAACCGGGGAGTGACATTGCACTCTAGTGAAAGATGGCGCTGTAAGTTGCGCTTATACTTGTAACCCTTGCCACACTGCGGACATCGCCAGTCTTTGGGGCCTGGACAGATCAACGAACATCAGTGCTAAATGAGAAGAAACACATTTAAGGATCTGAAGTAAATTTACAATGCTTGTTAGATTAAAAAAGTGAAATCCTGGCTTTCATGCTAAAATACAAAGTAAACGCATTATTCCTCGACTAAATTGATGTTTATGCGCTGATCTGTTTGGTGAGCTAAAAAAAGTAGAGGCTACAAGTGAAAAGTGAAGTGTTATTATTGGGTTGTATAATTTACAAGTAATTTTAACATTTTGGTGATGAATATATTTTTGAAATTTTACTCTAACTAATGAAATAACTTTATTTAAAACTCAGTGACTTCAGTGTATGTTACAAAGAATCTAATATTGGTTTAAATTTAATACTGTAATCCTGCTTATCCAGACTGAGATTGTGATGGTTTTAGTGGGATTTTCGGAAAAAGCGGAATTTACTAATTACTCCCGTTGTTTACTCAATTAGGGCATACAATATCAGCACCCAATCTCAATTTTACCACAGAAAAACAATAGCTAGCTATAAAACTGTATTAATGCGATGGAAAATACCGTTCAAACATTATAATAAAGCCTGTCAAAGACGATCAAACGGTAGAAAAGTGGCTGCCCTACCAAAACTTTAAAGTATAATGAACATAAATTCTGAGTAGCACAGTGAATTGAAATGTTCTCCTTTTCTAAGTAAAAAATTGATATTTTTGAGACTAAATATGTTTGCAATAAGAGGATTTATAACTATTGTATTTCAGGACAGCGGGACGCCATTATAGATAAAATATTATAAATTATACATTGCATTTCAACACTTTCTGTCAGGAAATTCATGATTTATAATATTATAACTCTTAAATTACCTAATAATCAAAGTATTTCCAATCGGTACTTGTTGATTCACAGCACTGAGTGATGTCGTCTCACCTTGCTCAGTCCACGAGGAACAGGTGGTGTTTGCGGGCGGCGTGGGTCTTGAGTGTGTACCTATACCTGAACTGCATCGCGCACGCGGGACACTGGAAGCGCGGCGGCTTGTTGCACTCGATCCTCTGGTGCCGCACAAGGTCTCGCTTGTTCTTGTACACCCTCGAGCACATCTCGCAAGCCCACCCTACAACCAGAAACATACTTTCATTTCGGAATATAACTTCAAGTAGTAGGCTAACTGGTTGTGTGAGACAATGGTTAATTATTTTATTTTGAATTATAAATAATATTTAAATCAATGTTTTTAAAATTAAAACAATATTATTTGACCAGACTAACAAATAATTTTAAATGGTAAGAGATTAAAAATCAAATAGACTTTACGTATCGCTTTTACAGTTTAAAAACATACTAAAATGTTAGTACATTTGACAAATATAACTACCCTGATGTAAGTAGGGACCACTTGAAAACTGAATATTTCCTCATCTCTTGAAATTTAAATTAATTCAAAAGATATGGTAGAAAATGGGATTTTAAAAACTCATTGTTAAGTAAATACAACTTCATAAACCACGACACGTATAAGTTTTTGCTGCTTTAATGGACTTGGTGAATATAAGTTTTCAGCATTTTTTAAAGCAATAAAAACATTAAATAAGTAAGAAAGCTTGATTTTGTCTTCTGGATGTGAAATGAGTAGGTAAAATATTATTCTTTGTTTTGGATGAAAGTAACCTAAGGAATAATAAGAAATACGTTTATTTACTCAAATTGAATACTTTCCTCAATTTAATTTGATTTTATAAGTTCAGGCTAAGTAGTTTCTTGGTTTTATGTTTATCCGTTGTCACTAGTTACATTACATACATGATGAGACATACTTAGATACCATTACAAGCAATTTGTTCTACCTAATAAAAAAAAAATAAGAGTCTAAATTTTAAGTCAACATTTACAAATATTTGATTTTAAAATAATCAACTAAAAATAACTTTAACCAACTCTTCAGATTGTCCATGAACTTCTCAAAACAGAAGGATACAATAAAACATAATAGACATTTTACGGCAAGTATAATTTTGTCAATATTGTGATGAATTGGGATGATAAATAAAAAACATTTATAGTTCAATTTCACATTTATTAGTTAGTTTTGTGTCTCATTAAATTGTCAGTAGTTTGATTGTGTCCAAATTAAAAAAAGTAAAGAAAAAAGAATATATTTAATCTTAATAACTGGAGAGTTTTCTTAAAACAACAAGTTAATTAGTAAGGCGAGTTAGTGAAGGGTGGGCCTGGGTTTACATGAGGGTGGAGAGGTGTTTGCGAGCGATGTGCAGCTTCAATGTCTTCTTGTGGTGGGTGACATAGGCGCAGTAGGGGCACTGCTCACTCGGGGCCTTCCCACACTCCACCACCTGGTGCCGCTTCAGGTCGTGCTTGTACTTGTACGCCCTCCCGCAAGAACAAGAGAATGCCGACGAACCGTTTTTGATCAAGTGATCTACAAATTTTCCAAGTTTGAATTACATTGAAAAAAATCAACAAGGTTTATTTTAGTTGGGTAGATTAATGATTAAGAGAAGCATAAGACAAGTTGAAATAGGTGAACAACATAACAATGTTTCAGGGTAAGTAAGGTGGATTCCATTGATCAAACTGGCCAGTACGAAGTGACTAGTTTCTGGTTATAACACTTTGTATTAGTGTAATTATCACAAGTTAACCTGCAGCATGTTACGTGTACAACATATTACAGCACAATAGCTTTACCACATGTCACTGTACCAATTTATTCTGTTTCACAAGCATCCTTTTACATCATTAAGGAAACTCTGGCCCACCTATATTTTGTGTTCAGTATACTTTTTTCTTGTTCACAGAAATATTGGTTATACAGTGTGTATCAATGGCTCAACAACAAAAGAAAACTTGTATCAAACAGTTAAAAAATACAATAAATTTTATCTAAAAATTTAAATTTGGCAAGAAAATATTGTAAAGAATTCAAATTTTTGAAAGTTCATGGATTTAATATATTTGAAACCATTATGCATGTTAAAAATAATCACGTAAACGAATTTATCCCAATGAATCTATATAAAAGTAGATAAAAATCAAACCTTTTTCCCATCATAAAGTAGAAATTTTTAAATGAAGACGTCTTAGTCAGATAAATCTTTTTGTTGTATGACTTATGACTATGGCAACTTTTGTATTATTTAATGGCTCAATGAAGCTTATTGAACTTAATTTTATTTAAACTTAACAAAACCAGTGGTAATTTTTAGGAAAATTATGGTAAAAAGACAGTTCCATAAATATATTTACTAATTACTGAGTGATGTTCGACAAAGTATTCATATGTCCACGTAGTGTACGCATCTTATGTGGCTGACCATGGTGTCTTTACGGGTGAAACTTTTCGAGCAGATGGGACAATGGAACTGTGGCGATTTCCCACATCCGAATGTCAAGTGTCTGGTCAGATGATCCTTGCGGCTGTATCTCCGGCCACACTGGGCACACTCGTGCTTCCTCTCAGGTTCTGTACCTGCACAATCACAAGTCATCGGATCTGCACATAATGAAGCTATCATCTCACAGTTTGGAATTTAAAATGAACGAATTGCAATTTGACCTCAATGAACCATCACTTGATCAATTGTCACCCTCAGTTAAATGTCATATTTTTTACTTTTAAGATATCATAAGGTACAGCTAAAAGTGTATGCATCATTGTGATTAAATGTAATGTCAATGTTAAAATAATTACATAAATATTCTTAACCACTTGTAAGTATACAGTAGAATTAATGCCCGTAGGTAATTTTTAAATTTAAATTGTGATTCTACATAACTTAACAAATATACATGGAATTTAAAAAAGAATTTTCATGTATATCTATGCCTGAGTCACTTTATAACGTTTTGAAGGGGAACGGTCCAAACCCCAGTCTTGTTATTATCTAACGTTTACCCGTTGTTAGACAGCATCATTAATAGATTAATAGCCCAATGACAAATTGCAACTGGGTCCAGTATCGAACTTTTAAAAAGCCGCTAGCTTTTCTCAGGATCGATTAGGATCTCAGGATTGACTTTGGATTCATAGGCGAGCACTATAACCACTCAGCTACCCTGCCAATATTAAAATGGTTTCTCAATTGCAACCCACCTAAATAATAAATAAACAGTTTTTACCTCATTTCATCCCTTTTTGAGAGCATTTTTATAATGATACCTCCAGTAGTTCATAGTAATTTACCATGCAACCAGAGTCCTTATCCCATAAGAGTTGAGATATAAAGAGTCTACTGTAATTCAAACTGTGCAAACTCACAGTTGGACAATTTCAAGTCTGATTCACCATCAATTCAACATTAAAAATACAATTTCATTGGACAGGCAGTTGCTCCGAGGCCAGTTAAGAGAGCTTCCACTGTATTCAGGTAGATTTACAGAGCACAAATACACTTTATCACACCATAAACATGACTCTTATTATAAAATGTTTCATCTTGGTAAAAAAGAGTCGTAGTACTAATTTACCTATCATATGTCAATCGGTTTCAAACACACCAATGTTGAGAAGTCTTTTCAAGTTACTGTATACAGTCAATGACAGCATTCAGTAGTACCAAAACTTTTTTAATATAATTCTACTGCCAGCGTTAAATCAGAAATTTGTTTGATTGCATAGTTGGCAATCACTGAGTGCACTATGCTGTGCGCACAGTTGGCAACAAAGCGCCAAAGTCTGGCTCCACCTCACCCAACCTGTTGATTCCTCTCACTTCTCATAAGTTCAACTAACACTATGAAACGAAAGCGGGAGAAAAACAAACACTCATTAAACATTCACTAGTGTATTTCCTAAGACAAGAGGTGTTGATGCTTGAAGGCCACGTGTTTGGTCAGGTTCTCCTTGAGCTTGGACCGATGGTCGCAGTGGGGACACTGGAACATCGGCTGGACACCGCACTCGTACCTGAGGTGTCTCAGGAGGTGGCCCCGATGCACGTAGCTGCGGTGGCACTTCTCGCAGGGGAACCTGCCTGCACCAGACACAGCGGATAGGGGACTGGTTAGCACTTTACCGAAATCTTATTTTTACTATCATCAACTGAAACCCCAGTCTGTGAAGCCTTTCATAAGTTGGAACAATTTTCATAATATTGTTTATTGTCTACATAACTCAAGCTTCATCTATGGCCTCGTTCAGATGTGACTTTTCGCTGTACGCCGTGTCATGACATCAAAGAGTAAGAAAAATAACTTATCAGAAGGGATTGTAATAATATGACTTTCTTATTCTTACTCTTTGACAACACGGCGTACGGCGAAAAGTCCCATCGTGTGAACTAAAGTATTTCGAAATAGCTTTACTCTTTAAAAAATATTTAATCGTGAACACAATTTTTACAAATATATTTATTAGCCTCTCTGAATATACTACCAATATTACCAGCACTTACACCAAGTGAAACCATCGGTCTCACAGACAGCTAAAAATTCTCAGATTACCCATGAAGCACTAAACCAAACTGAACAAACAATAAATCATCGAGTAGAAGAGGAGAGGGGAGGAACGTATTGGGGGAATGGAACGCGTCAGGTAAACAGTGTTTCGAATATGCATTTGTGAAAATTTTCATGGGTTTTTCTGACCGGGGTTTTGGTACAAGTGTTTGACTGGGGACCTAGGAGTGAGGTGGTGAAATGTAGGAAGAGAATTCATGATTCACATGTAGTGTGGTTCTAATTTTGTATTCGGGTAGATCAAATTGTTAAATACAGGACTTCCTTTACTCATTGATTGATATTATAATTGCGTTTTAATTGTTAATTTCAAGAATTGCTGTTTTGCTACCAAACAATTATTAAATTATTTATTTATTTATAATTATGTAGAATACTTTGTTATTACCATTATATAGGTGCAAAACCATCTAGAATTATTTATGTATTAACCAGATAATTGAAAATTGGAGAGATATTAGTGTAGTGAACTTGGATTGGAACATTACAAAACACAAAACTTTTACCAGAGGAAAAACGTAACAGCAATGACTCATAATAACTGAAGTCAGCTTTACCCTTACCACACAAGTAAAATCTATTAATCTTCTGTTAAAAACGTCAGGATATGCAGATACTCCAAGACATTCATAGCCAATTAATTAATAAGTAAATATCAGAAATTGTAAGTATAATTGTGTCAGGATTCCACGGTGTCATTTTTCAACCCAACAGGTGATTAAGATTGTAACCTTTTAACAAGTGCTTTAGTTATAAAATTCTTTCAAAAATCCAAAAGTATATAAAAATATACTAAGGAATAGGAATTATAATTATAATTTATGAAACATTTTCTTATACAGAAACTAACAATACCAAAATTATGATTTTTAAGATTAAGTATGATAAGTAACCCCATTATGAAATTTGATCTCTACCGATATAAAAGTTATTTTATATAAAGTGGTATCAATAAATAACAGAATAACCAATCAAAATCACATTTTACTTACATATCACAATTGTATGTAGACACATTTTTAAAGTTACAAAATTATTCTAGTAATCACTGGAATAAAATAGGAACAATGTTTCTTTCAATTAAACAAAGCATTATGTATTATAAATGGCTCTAAACAGTCTCATTAACAGAATAAAAGTAATTAAATTGGTTATAGAATTAAATTTACCTAAAATATTACAATACCAGACAATGTATTAGTTTTGAATTCAAATTGTATTCAATTAAATCAAAGGAAAATAATCTGCCTCTTGCATGTTCCAAAAATTACATATTTTCATAGTTTTATGGTAATAGAAACTATGTCACCAAGTTCTTTACAAAAATATAGAATATTGTCCATTTTATAACTTTCTTATTGCTTATATTTTTTTTTTACATTTGTTATCTATTCGTCCAACTTAGGCCGAACTAGATTCGCACCTCAGTAGCCTATTTTTCTTATTGGCAACATTGTTGCAACACCCACTGACATAGAATAAGTGTTTCTTTGGTGTCTCTAATGTTAAAATGAGATTTTAAAACATCTGTGTCTTGTTGCGTAAAGTTAAATAAAGTCAAATATCAAGACTTTCTAAATTTAAAGTTTTAATGTATCATCAGATTTTCTAAATTTTCTTAATTGATATTAAGACTACAGTCTACACCTGTGACTTCAGTTATTAGATGGGTGGACAAAATTTTATAACCCACAGTTAGATAAGAGAAATTGGATTTGTGTCAAACATAACAACAACCCTAATCAACCGTGGTACATTTCTGGTAATTCAAATTTTTCAAATTTCTCCCGCCTAACCTGCATTGAATATTTTTACACTGTTACTTTTTGCTATAGATTAAAACTTTATAAACTAAAATAAATAATCTAAATGACTTGTCAATGTTTTATTGGTAACAAGAATGTAAAATTTGAATGGTAAATGTTGAACGAAGGAGCCAGAACGTAAGTGGCTACAGTATATTAGTAACGACTCCGATCGTGTCGCCGTGTTTGGTCCTCATGTGTCGCACCAGGTTGCTCTTCTGGCTTGCCTGGTAGTTGCACGCCGGACACTGGAAGCTCGGCAGTTTGCCGCACTCCATCCGCAGGTGTCGTTTCAAGTTGTTCTTCCAGCGGTAGAGTCTCTCACACTGCGGACATGGGTGCAGCCCAAACTCGGACACGGAGCCGTTCTGTACTGGACGCCTCACTGGGGATAAATACCTCGGTTGAAACTAATATGAAAATTAAAATGCCACTGTGCACATTGTGAATAATTTTTTTTGATATTTTGTAATAATTTGGTGATAAATGATTTAGTAAATTTAAGGGGAAATGATTTTTGGTTAGTCTACTATTCTTTGAAAAGTGGAAGCGGTAAAATATTTATGCTTTTCATCGGATTATTTTTATGAGAAAAATCTTAAGACAAATAGTTTGAAATTAAAATAATTTTTAATCATAACAAAATATAGAAGAAAACTGTATACTCTAAAACAAGCCCTGTTGGGAGGGGCACAAAATTTTCTGTTCTAGGATTTAATTTTTCTTTAAATCAATTGGAGCTGGTCCCATGACTGGGAAAAATCCAGTTTCTAAGCATTAGTGTCCATGTTATCTTTATAAACATTTTTTAATATTTGGTAGCTACTAAATTGAACAAAATCAGCTAATAACTGTAGAAATAAACCAACATATTTAGTTTCAATCCTGTGGTTCATTAAATTTAAACATGGTTGCAGCACTCCTAACTCTCATGAGTCAGGGAGGCGTACAAGCTCACCATGGTGGCTAGTGAGCATACCAAACAAACTAATCTTATAAGTTTTCCGAGCAAACGCTCAGTCAACCCAGTACTAAAACTATAATGAACATTGGCATCTGGAACAAAAAGATAGGTTTAAAAAGTAAATGAAATTTTCCTTAAGGCCTATTCAAAAATTCTACCCAGTAAAATTTTATGATAAAAAATATTTAATATAGTAAAAAAATTGTATATATTAGTATTAAAAAAACTATTAGTATTAAAAGTATTATTATTAAAAAAAACTAAAAAAACTGGAGTTTTGAGACTGGCCTCAAATAAAACTGTATATAAGGAAATAGAGACTTTGACAAGTATAATTAAAAAGAAAAGAATTTCATTCATTGGACTTCTTTTAAGGACACCGGAAAATAGAATAAGTGAGAAAATAATTGACAAGTTGTGGAATAGCAAGAGTGACTTTAGGTGGATTACAGAGATTAAGGAGGACATGAGAAGGTTGCAAATATCATTAGAAGATTTGAAAAATAAGTGGCGCTCGCAGTACTCAAAGACAAAAATATCATCCTGGCAATAGGAGCATACAATCAGAGACAAGGAAGAGTGGTTTCGGAAGAAGAAAGAAAACAACGGTCCGAAAGAATGAAAAAGTATTGGGCGGACAAGAGGAAGGGACAGAATTTAAGAAGAACCTGACCATTATATTGACTTAAGTGGTCCAATGCTGGCAATAAAATAATAATAATAATAATAATTAAAAAAACTCTGAGGACTTTAACCACTGTACTCACAACGATCTTTTACAATGTTTAATAAACTGAAGAAACACAATAAAACGAATTTAAAGTTATCTTTTAAGGTACTTGTCAGTTACAGGTACCACTTATTATTTTAGGGTTACATGAAAAACTATGAAATAATGACATGTTTAACAATAAAATACTGATATTTATTAACATTTTGGCACAAATTTCAGGCATTTTAGTTGATCCAGTTTTTACAACAAAGTTCCAAGATGCAACAATGTCAGCAAAGAGTGGATGGTGCACTGTCAGTGTGGTTTGGTGAAGTTAGGTCAGGTTAGCATAGATAAGTCAATAATGATTCCTATATTTTTTTGTTTTCCTCATTTAAAAGTAAAACTATATTAAACTATAGTATACAACATAAACTGATTAATCTTGCACATCTTTCATCTTCTAATGCCGAGATAGCAAAACTGACAATGAGCACTTAAACTTGACCGGCCTTTTTTTTGTACCCGCACATCAAAGCATTGTTGTCAAATAAGCGATGACGAAGATAAAGGACTCAGATTGACACCATGCTAAACTGACCTAACCTTACCAAGCCACATTTAAAATAGGTATAACCGACAAGTACCTCATTTAATATAAATTCATTTTGTTTCCATTTCAGCTCTTTGCAGAGTTTCATCTTAGTTCACTTGGCTCCAGACAGTTTTGCTGCACTCTGAGAGTTATTAACTTTGTCTGGGTGTTGGCCGAAAACGTGCACTTTGAGGTTGCTCTTGCGAGCGCAGCGCTTTGGACAGTAGGGACAACGGAACAGAGGCTCGGTGCCACACTCAAACTTGATGTGCTGCATGAGGTGGCCCTTGCGATGGTACGTCTTGTGACAACGGGGACAGCGGAACTGGTCCATGAGACAGCCTGGGGAAAAGTGTTGAATTAAGGCTCTTAGTGCTCTTAGTACAAGGTGAGATTATTGTCTCGAAAAGGCGCAGAGTATTTAATTATTGGATAGTAATTCTAAAGAAATAAAATTTGAGACATAAAATGGCTTGGTACTTCCAATGATTGTCACCTCCTCAGTTTTAAAACAAAATAAATATTAAATCAAAATGGGTAAAAATTGTAACAATGTAAAATAGTGTTCAACGATGCAATTGAAACATCAAAACTCTTAATCCCTCACTTTATAATGTTGATCAGACTTTTGTGCTTAAAAAAGAGAATATTTTATGCATACTATTTATTAGGAGTTAAAAATTTTATTCAATAAAAATTTCTCTATTTATACAGTACTGTAATAAATATTCTTATTGGCCAACAATAAACTAAAATAAATCCAAAGCCAAAATTTTTGCATTGAAAAATAAAAATTTCATCCAATAAAACTTTGAATGTTTATTTATTTATTTATAATTATTAAGACATTAATGAATAATTATTTTCTCTGAAATAACCAACAAAAAAAAAGTAGAATAGACCTACTTGAATATCTATTCTATCAAGGTTCATAAGTTTCAGATAAATGGTGTAAAAACTAACTTTTTTGGTCAAATTTTCAAAATTTACATTTTAATATTAGTAGGCATTATATTATGTGACAGCCTCGCATGATGTATCAGACTTTCTTTCCTCGTGTAGCGTTTCTTGCAAACTTCACACTCGAACTGTGGCCCTTTCCCGCACTCGTATTTCTTGTGGGTCCACAGTCCACTGTTGTACTTGTACCTCTTGCCGCAGTCCGCACAGCAGAACTTGTGCTGCGGATTCTGATGAGCATCTAAAGTGCCACTGTAGTCAAACACGTGGTTACCTGAAACGGTACAACTCTGCAGACGTTGTGATACAAAAGCCATTTGACTCATAAAATTCACAATTATGTAGACAAACATAGAAGGTGGATTCTTACAAGAAATATTTTAATGTTGCTCAGACATGTCATAGGTAGTAATAGAATAAAATTTTAAGTGGTTTCTAACTTGATTTTAGTCTTTTAAGTCTACAGTCAGACCAGAAAGCTCCTATAGTCGTTTAAATGAGCGACAGTGAGTATAATATAAGAAATAAAAAAAGATAATATAAGAGATAAAAGAAAAAAAATATAAGATAAAAGATAAAAATAACATAAGAGAGATAAAAGAGATATTATCTCTTTTACACAGCCTTTTTTAATTTTGCTAACAAGTTACAGCAGCAGCAAGTAAATATTCTTAATCTCTCTTTATTTATATCACAATCTGGAATGAAGAAAGTATAATTTTAAAATATCACAATAGTAAAAAAGGACGAATAAGTTGGATGTAAATAATTCAAAACCAATATTTTGGAAAATATTTTTATATGTAAAACGGTTTTCATTGGGAACAAAACAAGAGTACCATTATAAAAATCAACACCCAGATGAAGTGACACTGTTCTTGAACTGGTAACATATCATGGATTTTTTAAGAGATTTAATCACCTCAGTTCCAAAAAAAAAAAAAAAATTAAGGCCTTTTGTGATCTTTGTTTCAATAAAAGATTGCAAAATTTGTAACTTAAAAATTGTAATTCACACTGACCCTTTGTTTTCAGTGACATTCTTCAGGGTTCAAAAAAAATTGGGTTACAAAAATTCAACAAAAAACTACATAAAAAATTGGCATTTTTGATTGTGAATTCCTAAACTTTAATAAAACATATCGGTCACAGCAAGTGACTTTTAACATCACAACCTTTCATAATAGAAGTAAAACAAAAGCAGTTGACCTACGGTTGCTTTGTCCATATTGTTGATTGATCTATCCTGTAGGTATTACCATTTGTGAACGAACAACACAAAGAAACAAATGAATATCCAATGCACCAAAAGCCATCATCACTCTAACAGTTATGTTATCTTCCATAGAAAACCAAGTCACATAAACCCATATCAAAACAGTGTCTGATCCACTTAATATTTATCAATCGGACGCTCGTCTCTCCTTCGCCCAGCCGATGTCGCCCTGTGGCCTCGTGTCCAGGGGTTCTTGCTTGTGGAAGGCGCGTGAGTGTAGCAGTAAGTTCTCCTTGCGAGTGAAGCACTTTGGGCAGTAGGAGCACTGGAAGGGCGGCGGCCGGCCACACTCGTAGTGTTGGTGCTTCCACAGGCCGCTCTTGTACTTGTACACCTTCCCGCAGTCAGCGCAGCTGAACTTGCCCTCCGTGCGGAGGTAAATGATGGAGTCTGTATCATAATAGGGGTTTATTAAAATTCAATAGGTAAACTTTTTACTGCACTATGTAAATGCAGGGCAATGTTGGTTTAGAAGTTTTTAGTTTTTATAACTTTAAAAAACACATCCTTCAGGTCCATAAGTTTTTTCAGTATTAAGTTACCATTAGCAAAATATTTTCCATCAAGCAACAACATTATTTTTTAAAATCTACAAACTATTATTTACATTTACTTTGAAACATATTTGGCATAAAGTTGAAAGATGGAAGCTTTGTCTATCATTTAAGTGAAAATACTTCACATACAATGTATTCGCTTTATGCAAAAATTTTGACAAGTTCACATGTGCCACACCGGAGGCGCTATAATCGATGATTATTCAGTTGATTTTATAGTGCTGCAAAATCACATTATCAAAAAAAACCTCGATTATAACATTTTTCATGCAGGTTTCAAAAGAGTTTCAGAACAGATTTACCTATCATGTCTCTTGTAATTCATGTTGATGATGAGAGATCCTGCTGCCGTAATTTGGTTTCAACATACATCCACTATGAGAAATTCACATTAATAGGCTATTAATATTCAATGATGGAAGTCCAATAAATGTAAGATGAGTAAAATTGGACTGCACAATTACTGTATTGGTTACTAAATAATTTACTGATAAACCGAAAGATTGTCTACATCATAATGGTTTCTTAAACTATAATGTGAAGAATTTATGGTTCACACATACCATATATCAAGTTTAATATGAAAGCCAAACAAAATTAAACGCTAATTGAATGTTTTGGGGTAAGGCTTTCCATTTTTGTTGTTGTTGTTCATTATGTCTACAAATAAACAAAAATTGATAATTTGAAAACAAAATGGCAATTTCTCCAATTTTTTAAACCCATACTCAACCAGTAAAATGTGATAAAGAATTAATTTGTATATTTGTATTGTGTATTCATGTAGATGTTAGGACTTATATTGATGAAATCTCACAAATTTTGACTCGGGACAATGCCATGGTTGCAAGCACAAGCTCACAAATGGTTTGTTTTCAGATAATTGATGTTAAAAAAAACTTTTTGCAAAAGTTCCTGAGATTTATTTTATTTTATCCTTTATCCTTTTTAAAGGTTTTAGACTTATGAGAAAAAGCTATTTGTGGCTTTAGTTAACTAATCAATGCAAATCTTTTTCTGTAAATAATGTTTATTATTTCCACATATTTACAAAAAGTCCCATTGTGCATTGCACTCATAGATAAGTTATATCTAGAAAAATTAATTATCAAAAATGTCTTTTAAATTTGTATGTAAAACAAATTTCAACTAAAAATTGATAACTCAAGTTGACAAATACATTTAACATACAAAAATAATTGTTTAACAAACAAGTGTTAAATTTAGTGAAGGAAGCATACTTTCAAAATTTATTACACTTATAAAAAACCATATTAACACATTAATTTTAATTCGTTTAGGTTACAGATGTCATTGGTTTGCTATCATAAGCAGACGATCTTTGTAATAAGTCGGAGGTTTGAAGACTTCACTGGAATGACACATAATCTTAGAGTTACACGTTTCTATCAAAAGTAAACCAATTCTTTGATATGGCTATGACTTGACTTGAGTGGATGAACAATATTCACTAACAAAATTACACAACTAATAATGATAAACAAAACTTTAAAATATTAAAAGTTTTATTTATACTAACCATAATTGAATAACTATGGTTATGGTTAGTTAAAAATACATAGATACATTTTTATTTCATAATTGCTATTATAGAATGCCTTTTTTGCCCTCAAAACATAGAGTATTTTTCTCAACAAACTGGTGAAAATTTAAAATTTTATAGTGTATTATGAGTAATAAAAGAGAATTGAAAGAATTTTACGTTTTTTGAAAGATAAAAAAGCAATATGACTATACTTTGAGCAACCATAGTTTATAAAAACACAACAACAGTAGATTACTAAAATTATTTCAAGTTAAAAATAATTCTAATTAACACAGAATTTGCAGTTTTACATGATTATCATGAGTTTTTTAATTTATAATAAATATTTTTTTTATTATTCTTCCTTCCAAGCATCTTAACTCTTTAATACTTTTTGCATATTAATGTTGTATAAAAATAATAAATAGATAAAATATTAGAGCAATCCGAATGTTTTTATATGTGTAAAAATCCATGAAAACTAATCCTAATTCATAAAAAATATGTCTACTTGAAAATATTTTTTAAAAGAATAATTTCTTCAGTTTTTTTTGATTGCGGAGGCAACCTTTGCTTGTGCCCGATGGCTTTAAAAAATTCTAGTACCCAATGAAGAGTTAATCAAACTAAGATGCTCCTTGTACAATATGACGAGGTTCACCAGATTTAAAACCTGGGTCACGCATTATCAGTTAAATTATAAGAGAAATAATTGTAAAGAGTTGTTGTGAAACCAGCAGTTCATCATAAAAAACGTCAAATTTCTTCAACACTCAGTACGCGGCAGCCAAAACTGTCTTGTTATGGAGCATCTTGTAATGCCTCGTCAAGCTCTCACTCTTGATGAAGGTCCTGAAGCAGATGTCACACTGGAACACTTTTTTGCGGTTGCAGACGTATCGTCGGTGGCGGGACTGGAGACACGGGGTGTTGAATGTCCTAGAGCAATCAGGACACCGGTACCTCCCATCTGGGGTCTCGTAGGCAGCAAAGAAACTCTCCACGTTGTGAGCTATCGACTTCGCCTTCGCTGATGCCCCTGGAAACAGCGTGTTGCTGGGTTAGGCACTTGTTGTTGTATGGTTTGAGCAATAGGAGGCCTTGGCAGGGCCAGAAATCAGGAAAATTTGCAACAAATACTATCAAGGAAAAATTTAAATTCAACAAAAGAGTAATTCTGAGTTAAAATTATGAACTCAAAAGGTTATTTTGAACTGGAATAAAATCGTCATAGACTCAGTGTATGACAACAGATAACATTCACAAAAATATTGCAGTTTTAACTTAAACTTGATGAAAGCTGTTTCTACCAGATTAATAAATTTTATGGACAGATAAGTTTCTGGAAGATTTTCCTCATTTCTGATTCTGATCATATAGTTGAAATCTTGTTGCCTACTTACGTTTGGAGGCTGGATGATGCTGAATCATGCATGAAGCATAACTTATATTTATTTATGCCCTACTAAACGTTTAGTGGGTATAAAACGTAATTAAATTTGTCAAAAAAATTAAATTTAACATTTAGGGTTTAAACATTATTTTAATTTAAATATCAAAGATAAAATTATAAATTTTGGACAACTAGCAAATAGTTATTCCCATGATAGAAAATGGTTAGAATATGAAAAAAAAACCCTGCAAAGCAAGTGAAGATATACAGGCAGATATAAAAATAGATAACATAGAGATTTTCAGACTTTTTTGCAAACTATTTTATGCCCTCTGCGTCAGAGCCCTTTGGACAGATTTCCTCAAAACTTCCCACAAACCATCCTTGAACAATGAGTAATAATGCCTGAAAGTTTCATTAAAATCTGTTGAGCAGTTTCGGAGTCCATAGGCAACGTACATATATACATACATACTTCCTCTTTTATAGATATAGATTCTATTTCATTTGAAGTTTATATATTATATTAAAGACAATTTCTAGAACTAAATGTTTCACTGGGTTACTGATATTATATATATATATATATATATATATATATATATATATATATATATATATATATATATATATATATATATATATATAATGCCGAGAGTAAAAATAATTTTAGTTACCCATTTCATTTTACATACCATAACTAAGCATCTTTTGAATGGAGTGGAATTCAAACGCTTTTGAGCTTCGGAAAACTCACATTGAGTCCCCAAGTGTGTCCAACTTTGTTACTTGATAAACCCATTATAATGCGGATGAGTCCATCATGTTTTTCCTCATTGCCGCTTAGCTCAAGAACTACAATTTCTTTCAAAAACTTATTTTTCAAAGATCTATATAGGTTTAACAACAAACAAAATGAACCATTAACAAATGGGTGGCTTAATAGTACAAAATTGTTAAGAGTATTTTGGAGGTGAGGGGCCTATTCAAACGGTATTGTTAAAACTTTATATAAATTAAAATTAAATCTCCTGGAAACATTCGTAGTGAAGAACTGGTAATCCGCTATGCTTCATGCTATTTTAATTTTATGATTAGGGACTTTTACCCTTATGAACTACTAGTTTTAAACATTTTTACAACAGTATTCATTTAAAATAAACAATTCTGATACTTAATTTCAAAACCAAAGAAGTAAAAATTTTCAATTGTTGTCACCAATTTATAATCTTAAAAGTTTTTTATCATTTATTTTTTTTATTAATTATTCTTATAATATTTTTTTTTAATAAGCTTGAAAACAAATTGTAGACAATTTTCAACTAGGATATATATTATGTGATAGATTTTGTGAAGGTTATGTGTATGTACATATGTGTATTTTCAACTGACATCTAGTAAAGCAAAGAGACTTATGGGGGCAGGGAAGGAGCAATTTTCATATATATTTAAGACATCATTAACCAGTATAGATGTGCTATATCGTTGATTGTGACAAACGCTTCCTTTAGCTACTTACTTTTCATCCTATGCCCAAAAACATATTCTTTAAGGCAGCACCTATTAGTTCTACCTATATTCTTTGTAAGTCTAGTTTTTGCTTAATACCGCTATGGCAGATATGGTTGTCGTTCTAATCACACTGGCTTTTAAATGTTCTGTTTAGAAAGCAACTGTATGGTAGAGGATTTTGAAAGATACTCCAAAGTAAAAATCGTAAAATGGATAGTAATATTAAGTTACAAAGTTCTATACTATTTTGGGACCCCAAAATGGATTTGAGCTGTAAAAATTAGTAATCCTCAAAATCTTAATCTCTTCTTTGAATAGATTTCAACTGATGGGCACAGAACAAATAATGACTACTCAATAGGTGATTTAGAACATGAATTTATCAAAATTTTTTCCCTTTTTCATGGATGAGCAAACCAGACACAGAAATATCTTTTAACTTTAGCAGTCCTTTACAGCTGTTCAATCTGCTATGTTTCCACAGACCAGACCGGTGCTGGTAAACTTTTCCGCAAGCATGGCACTGGTATTTCGGAATCACTACTGAAAAAAATACAACACAATCAGAGAACAGCAAAAAAATCAGATAGTCCTAAAAAAAGCTAATAGTCACATTATTATATCAATAAATAATTACGTTTTCAAATGTTTCACTAGTGCATAACCTCTAAAGAATTTTTAAATTTGCTTTACAGCTAATTACTGGACAACCCACTTTATAGCCCTTGCGAATTAACTTAATCCATGTTAAGTTTTAGAACTGTATAATAAATTAGTAAATTGCTTTCTAAGACGCCGACGCTATCAGGTTGTATTTTAAGGTGAATATGAATGAAGTAAGAGGTGTAGAATGGGTTTGATGCCTTATAACACAAGTAAATGAAAATATATCCTATATTACACAGTAAAATATATACTGTGCATTAATTTAAATGCTATATTTTCAGTTACTAAAAACCGATCTTCGTAATTTATGTGTAAAAATAAAGGGAATGATGAGTATATTTGCACAATTTCCATAAAATTCACAACCATCTTAAGGGTTATTTCAGGCCAATGCAATTCTTATGGAAGAGCAAAATTCAGTTCAGAGGGGTGAAAGGGAATGTCATGCACGGCTTCACCTGCTCCCATTAAAATAAATAATTGGCCTACAGTATATTTAAAATCTAATACATATGAGAGACAGATTTTAAATAAAAGATAAAGACTTAGGCTACTTGATTCACTTTTGGATTTTTTCATATTTTTAAGTCATATTTTAAGCTATAATGATCTTAAGTTAATCAATTCAGCACGATGAATTTTTGGTACACGAGACTCCTGTTACTATCAGCCTCTAGTGGCAACTGTTGAAACCGCTAGGCGAGCAGGCTATAAACGAACAGTATTCAATGAATACCTATCATATATTAACTCAAAGACTTACATTATATTCCATGGAAAAATCTCCTCGGCCACCTTCATATACCCGACCAGAGTCTTGGGTCTCACATGTGCTGAAGTACAGCAGCGTTTCTTTAGCCACTGAGTTTTACACTGAATACTGGATATTGTTTCTCACCCTCAGTATGTTTGTGTAATAATGAGAAACATATTCAGGTAGTTCTTGCAATGGCCACTTGAAGGTGTTGACAAAATAATTATTCTGACCCTCTCTTAAAATTTTGGCAGATTTTTAATATTCAGCAGTGAGATGTTTGTTACTGTTTTTATAACCTCCCTTACCATACCAAATTTGATTGTAGCGGAGCACGGCTTTAGAACTTGTAAAATTTTAAGTTATGATTTGAAGCAACTGAGGTACTATACCGTGAAGTTCTCAAATTGATTTTTATTTTTGATGTTAGTCACATTAGTACTGAGTTTGTGACTCGCTCTTTGACTGTAATTTAGAATTGTCAATAATATTTGCATCCAAATTACAAATATAGAGTTATTTATTTATTGGAATTAGTGATTATCCTACATTTTTCCTTGATTCAAAATTGAAGCTAAACTTATTAAAATTTCAATTTTTTATATTGCATAGCAAAAAGTATTTTTCTTTAAGGTTTACACAACATCCGAAAAACGAAGGAATGATTTCTTTCACTCTTTGAATCAAAACCATAACATTTATGGTAGTCTCTTAGTGAAAAGGAATTATCAATATTTTATGGAACTAACAAACTTGAGATACAAAGTAGAAAATAACAGAGAATAAATACAACAATATAGTTTAAAGTAAACAAATTTATGTTATAAAATAACACATTTAAAATCTTCATAAATTTTTTTAACATAATAAAATATTACACAGTAACAATTCTTGAATTTTAAATCAAACAAAACATTAATCTCCTTTTATTCAGCTCCAAAATTATGTTAACGAACAAAACCAACTCAACATTACACTCCTCGTGAAGTAAAAATTAAAAATCCTAAAACTGAACCAACAAGACAGTTCAAACCGGCCTAGACTTGATGTATGTAGCGCAGATGGACTTGCATGTTGTCTTTCCTGGTGAACGCTTTGTTGCACAGATGGCAGTGGAACTGAGGCTGTTTTCCGCAGCTGAACTTGCTATGAGCCCAGAGCCCTCGGCGGTGTGCGAACACCTTGGCACACCTCGGACACTCGTGAACCCCGGACTGGCTTCGGGGCAACAAGCCTGCACACACCCACGCAAACTAATAATGTTATAAACCTGCCAAGTTGCACACAGATGGCTCAGGGTTTAAAAACTGTCACCTTGATGGCTATCTGAGATTCGCCTTAATTATTTGAGTGATAGAAGGATATTTTTAAAATACAGGATCAAGTCTGTTTCTTGCCTGTAACACTTTCTTGATGTGTTTATTAATTTTGAAAAACAATAAGGTATGCACTTGATTTTAGAAAAGATCAATGGTTCAAACATGAATAAATTCAATTGGCGAATTAAAATGTTAGTATTGTTTCCATCAACACACCAAATTTATGTTTAGTTAGGTCTAATTGGCTTGAAAGATGTTTGACAGTCAACTCAAAAAGAGGTGGATTAACTTCCACTGCAATAGGAATAGTCATAATTTGCATAACATAGATTTACTGAATGTTACTTGTGGCTAGACAACTGGTACCTATTATAACAAGGCTTCAAGATCCCACGAAGGTTGCTCACGGAAAACAACTTTATTAAGTTTAAAGTACCTGCCGCCGAGTATTTCGCTCTCAACAATTCTTGTAGTCACAGTAACATTTGTCACAGACTGTACGCTAAAATGCCTGGCCCAAAAAGCTATTTTCTTTTGAGACGAGCTCCGTTCACTCGCCTTTCTGGATATTTAAGGTAGGACTAAGGGTGATGCACTATGTATGTGTTTGTTGCAACTGTAACATGTGGATTTTACTGGTTAACAGCTAATTTCATCATTGTTGCTAATTGTTTTGTTTAAAAATTTAATTGCAATCCTACAAATTCTTTTACTTTACTTTTATCTATACTTATTTAATACGCTAAGGGTTTTTTTGTCTTGAGAACTCCTCCTACAATTTTCAACCGATTTTCAAGTTTTTGGTGTCGTTGGATAGGGCTTGGCCTGTAGTTGTTTCCGCCAAAAATTGATAAGAATCGAACTGAAAATAAAGGCGCTATCCACCATTGAAATCTCGAAATTTTCCATTTAAATAACAATGGGATTAAATAAAGCATTTTAAACATCTGATAATAATCAGCTGTAAATACGTGTTGTTTCGGTGACTAAAGAGATTCACAATATTGGATTGGTAGGATGTAGGCCCTAATTATTGATTTAGAGCTAAAAGTAACAGTATTGTATTAAAATAAATTGCTCGATTTCGAGCAACACGTATACTAGTTTAACTAAATAGTCATAATCACCCAGTTTAAAATACTGTTTTAAAAACTGATGTAGGCCTCCATTTTTTTAAAGGCCTATTGTAGAATCATTTGGGATTTCATTTACTGGCTACAATTAAATAAACCAGATGTTTATTATAAAACACGACGTTCATACTTTGACGGTTGAGTCAACCGTTTTCAGCAAATCTTTTGCTTTTACTTTGATCTCCATAAGACCAAAGTTAATTTTCTTTGAGAATTTCTTAATTACTTAACTTAATTATGGTCAAGAAAATAAAAACAAAAGTGTAAAAAATACATATTTTATTAAAAATTATATAAATAGACAAACATTTCAGATTTGCTTCTCACAGGCAACACAGACACATAGGAATGAAGTTTTCTAATAGGAACAAATTAATCACAAAATTAAACAACCTAAGTCAAGACTCACATAAAATAAATATAATACAAATAAAATAACAAGTGGCAACAAAAAACTTTTTAACAATGCTTTTTGTAAGGAAGAAGATTAAATAAATTCAATGAAACAAAATAAGTAAAAATAACGTTAAACAAGTATTACACAGTAAGACTTAACCATACCAGTAAGAATTCTCCAAGATTAAGTTATACAATAAAAATAGGTAACAAACAACTAATTTTTGATAGGGTATTCAGTCACTCGATGCATTACAAAGTCAGTTGCACTATATACATATTTACTTACTTTGTATATCTATTAAATCTATTGAATACTGCGTAAGATATATTTTGTGAAAAAGTGCATTCCAGCCCTTAACCTGTGACCTCAAAATACCAAATAGGTTCCCTTTAATTACCTAGAAAAGTCCTCCACAGTGGTAAATAATTTATACTCCTTATAGAACCACAACATAACCACATTTACAAAAAATGAAATGCAACGAGGTTTAATAGATATGGAGTGCTACACAGATAGGGAAAAGTGTCTTCTGTTGATTTGCACCATTTTACTCACGATTCCTTCCGTTTCCTTGGTAACCAGTCCTTTGTTTACACTTTCCCACCAGTTATTTACCATTTTACCCATACCTATCTGACTATCGCTCCTTTCACACATCACGTTTTTAGCCGTGCGGGAAAAAACCGCACGATTTAAAAACCGTCCAAAACACCGTACAAGTAATTGTCAGCTGGTTAAAAACCGTAAATGTGCCTGTGTGAAAGGGCTCATAAGATTCTATTGGAATGTACGCCGTACGATTTTAAATCGTATGGGCAAAACCATGATGTGTGAAAGGGGTGTATGGTAACCAACTTCAATAGTCTGATCCACAGCCCACCAAATCAAATTAATTTCAAAACAAACAAATAAACATATGTTTCAAAAGTATCATCTGTAATAATTTTTGAAGATTGTAGCGACCAATAGGAATAGCTAAAACTAGTAACTAAGGAAACAAGGGTAAAAAAATGTGGTATGGTTGCCGAGGAAAGGGTGGAAATTATGGGTAAAATGGTGCAAATCAACAGAGGACAAAAAATTAACATGTGTTGAGCACTTTATATCTATTTAACCTCGTTGATGAAATGTTATAACTTTAGATGATTAATAATTATCAAAAATAATTGACTGGGTAGCTGAGTGGTTATACTGCATACAGTTTTCACGTTGTCAGTTTAATCCATAACTATTACATTGAATCTAGACCCAACTGCTATTGGGCTTCATTATTTAGCGATGCTATCAAACAAGAAGTCTATGTCAGATAGTAATCAGATCTGAGTTTGGAGCGTTCTCTATCAAAATGTTAAAAAAATACCACTCATACATAAAGATAATAAAAATTAACATTGGTGTTGAGAAGATATATAACCACTCTACAAAGCTGATAATGCATGTAGAGCGACGGCATAATACAGTAATTTGCAGAGCTCTGAGGTTTTTCACATTGTCCGCTATTCTCCATTACCGTACCAGTTTAAATCTGCTTTTCCATCTCTGGTGTGTAGACGTCCCTGTGCACTGTGCGGAGATGCCTTGTCAGGTTGTTCTTCTGGTGGAATCTCCGGACGCAGATTACGCAAGAGAACCTCGGCTCCTTGCCGCACTCGTGGGACTTATGCGAACTCAGCGATTTGGGGTTGATGTACACTCGGCCGCAGCGGTTGCACTTGTAGAACTTGTTGTGAACCGCTGCGGTTCTCGGGCGCGCCACCACTGCAACCGATCCAACTGTTCAGCGGAAAAATCATCATGGTGTACAAAGTTTGGTTTTACTCTCTAAATTGCAAACAGACCTCCTGAACTCTTTTATTATTATTCTGAATTTCTCATGAAAACACCTTTTTTAGGTGGAAACATTTTTGAATAACCAAACTACAACAGATAGTTGAAAATATGTCTGAAACACCTCTGAATGCTCATATTCATCACTCATGTCTTAGCATTGTTTAAATTACTGGTGTGTCAAATAATTCTCTCATTTCCTTGAAACTTTTAGCTTTACTTAATTTTAAAATATAGGAGGTAAAAACTTCAAATTGAGAATAACAAAGGATTTTATCTAACACGATTGACTTTGATTTATAATGGTACAAGATGTGTCTGAGATGTAAAAATATATTTAACCTATCCTTTGTGATTGAATTACATTTCTTAAAGAATTGTAATCCACATTAACTGTGGAAGATCCTGGACAGAAGAACAGCAAACCGCTAATTAAAGAATAAAGGCAAGTAAAAAAAAAAAAATAAATAAATAAATAAATCCTTTGACTTCTTTAGAAGAAAAATGTGGCTAGTTGATCCACTATCATCTGGATTCAGCTGTTAAAAAAAAAAATAGGGACAGCAAAACTTATACCTTCAACAACCTAGCAAAGGTTGTAGCATTACCCCGTCTTCCGATATGTGAACAGTTTAATGAAAGTGCCATGATCATAATTTTGAAACATGAGGCTCGTTGAGCAGAAAGTCCCTTTGGAATCTCCTAAATAAATTTATGTAAATTGCTCAATATTACCAAAATACTGGCTGAGTTAACCATAGGTCATATAAAAACATGGCCATATAATCCATGCTGTTCATATTCAGGCCATGAAAATCGGGCATTAGGATAGCGCAAAAAACCATGTTCAGGGAATTGAAACCAGATCATCAGGAATTTTGGCTGGAGCTCTCATACAATATAATTTAATTAAGTATGAAAGATTACAATTTACAAATAATGCCTTTCTGAATAAAATAGACAGTTCTATATATCGGTTTAGTATGGTTTTCATTATATCCCTGTGCTTTTTTATACTAAACAAATTTTTTATTAGCAGTAACTTTCTTGACAAAATTTATATTTTGCATGATTATACAGTAGACTCCCTCTTAACCGGCCACCTTTTAACCGGTCTCCGCTTTAACCGGCCTACCCTGACACAAAATAATCTTTTTAACCGGCCATTTTTTATCTCAACATCGCTTTAACCGGCCGCGTTTCGCCGGAAACGTAGTTTTCTTATCTAATGTATCATTCAATTCAACTTTATTTCATATTGACGTTCTCAAACCAATTAAACTATAACGTCCTGGACGGAAGTGACTGCCTCCGGAAGTCAATGCATTTGGACTTACTATCCAGTAGACCACAATAAGAAACGAATTATTATTAGTGTAGGTTTGTTGTGGATTTCATGGGTGGTGGATGTTAGCTATAAATCATATACAGTAATGTATTTAAATTTGTTTTTGATGTAATAATTATATTTAGGCCATATAAAATTGTGGGTTGGCGACATGAACATCGGTTTAACCGGCCAATTCGTTTACCGGCCGCGGCCTGGTCCCGAGGTGGCCGGTTAAGAGGGAGTCTACTGTAAAATAAAATCATGTTTTAAAAATAAATTCTGTAGTGAGCCGAACACAATAGGACGTATGCACATCCGCTTTAGTAGTCTTTAAAATTACCTGCTGTGAAATTGTTGTTAAGTAGATGTATAGACAAAGCTTTCCAGAAAACTCTATACTAAATTGAATAAGGCCATTTAGCCTGCTAGATTGAAAACAAACTTCGCTTTACTTTATTACACACAAGTGTGTAGAAGGGATTCCCAGTAGTTATTGTTGGCAATTTATGTTTCTAAGGCAGCTTACTTGTTTTGAAAGAAGTTATAAAATCAGTGTCTCTCATATTTAAGACAACAAAAATACAGTGTAATTACAAAGTTGGAAATATTCTGTCACTTATTTATAAAATGTAACCAAGTTAATGGTAACAGTAAGTTATTCATGCTTACCAGTTTTAGGCAAAAAAAAAAAAAAAAAAAAAAACACAATAAACAACGTTGGGACAGAGAACTACATAAATATTGGTATTTTAACTTGATGTTAGTTTTTTGGTTAACTGGTTTGTAAATTGCCAAAATGTGAACATGTGGTTTTCTTTTGTCACAAAACTGGTAGGTAAATTAAAATGTAAATTTAACACCTAAAGTAACAGAACTGTCTGAACTTACAAGATAATGTCACAAGATAATACACATTTTAACAATGTTTTTTAACAAACAAATTTTATTTTCAAAATAATGAAAATCATTCAATAGATATAGTTTTTGGATCACAGGAAATTAATGTACCTACTATCAATGCGCATTAAAGAGTACAGTATTGAAAATAGGTTTCTGTGAGTGTGACGGGCGTACCTTCATTGCGCACAGCGGTCAAGATTTTGACGAGGGTCAGTTTTATGGCCCCACGAGGGTCGAGCATCATTGCGCACACGGTTAGTTTTACCCGACCCATCCGCGGTGCGCTGGCCAGTGCTGCGATTTTCAAATTTCTACCTATATGACATATAACACGTTGACTCCTAGAAAGCAAACTAATGCAAAGTAAAAAAAAATAGAGTTTTTGGAAAAAATCCAAACAGAGCTGAAGGAAGGAAAGATTAGCCGCCTGAATTTCATGCAGAAGGCTTCATTGCACTTAAAGAGATAAGGTTCTTGTAATGGCTGTTTAATGCTGTATGTTTGTAAATTTTGTAAATATAGATTAAACTTTGCTTTACCGTGTAATTTGTTAAAATAACCTTCATATAGTAATAAGAATGTTTTAACCGGCTAAGACTAGTTTCATCGTTATTTTATAAACAACATCTAATCACTTGTAAACTTAAATGGTTATGAAGCAATAATACCTTATTACACGTATAGTTGTAACTATTACGTGTGAAATACGTCACATATATTAAGTATAAAATCAAGTTTACATTGTAAGATAATTAATTATAATTTTGCTGAAATATTATATCCACGAATTTTAACTATTACAATAGTGAAATGAGGCAATTTTGAAGTTTAAATATGCAGATGTAAATATATATATATATATTGAATTCTACTTATTTAACATAGGAATGGTACTACAAGTTTAGTTTTTGACCACTGTGCGCAATGATGCCCCAAAGTTTGACAGTTTTCTGACCGCTGTGCGCAATGATGCTATCCCCAGTGTGACACTGAAGCCAAAGTCTAAAAAAAAGGTGATAAGGGAAAAGGGAAAGAAAAGAGAAAAGTTATTTGTCTTTGTTCAAAAATAAGTTTATTTTTAACATACGTATATAACTATAATAAAAATTTAAATTTCATACACAGTAATTCATACAAAATTTCTTTAACTAATACTGTTCTGATAGATTATTATAGCCTTCACACAACCAACATCTTGTGATGTTAATACCAAACCAAAGAGAATTGAGATTGCAAAGAACAAACAATTTTGAGAGCGTACTTGCACATTAATGAAGAAAAGGAGAAAATAAAAAAATAAATAATTAACATATTACGGATAGCGATATTAGGTAAACAAAAACTTAAAAATGTCTTTATAATTATGCTATATTAATGGAAGAAACATTTTAATGGAATACAATGTAGAATAACGGTGCTAAATTTCCATTGTTACACTTTGGTAATATCACTTTGGTAGTTTCATCAAAACTAATGGAAAACTTCAGTTAAAAATCGAGAAAAACAGATGATTTTAGACTGTTATAGCTGTCCGCTAAAAATTCTAAAAAAAGTGCCGATGAGATCCGTCTTTTTACTTTTAGAAAAAGTTAAGAGCCAATCTCTATCATAATTAGTTAATTTTAAAACACGATTCCCGTTAACCTCTGCAGCCATCAAACTCGCCTAGCGCTACAGCCGCGAGGCGGCATTCAGTATTGTTTTTCGGGCTCAGTTAGACAGGAGCCTTAAAATAACTGTACTATTTGTTGTATTATTTGATCAAGAATAAGATGTTTTGTAAGATTATTTGATCAATTATTATTTGATCAAAGTAAGTGGTTTTTTTCTGATTCTTGAGAGCATATTATATGGATGCTCATTTTATTAACTTCAGATTTTTTTAACCTAATAATTTATTTGTTATTAAGATAACAATTTTACAGTAAAACAATAGATAAAAATGCATTTTATTTGATCTAAAAATACGCTGCTATGATGCTAATGTTGCTCAATATTTAAATAACAATTACTACTGCATTAGCAAGTTTTACACCATTATAAATTATACCACTGGGTAAGAATCTCAGAAAGTTTAGTGTACGGTACATTGGTTCATTTAATCATGAACTTGTATCACACCAGTCAGTTGGTTCTTGGTGTCCAACATTTCCATAAACAAATTTCATGAAAACTTTTCATTGTTTCGAGAATATTACGTTAGTAAGATTTTTACTATAATATAACTTTGAACACTAATAGCATTGACTGAATGTAAATAACCAATTGGTTGATGTCAACCCAACACACAAAAAATTATATGACGATGCTCTTGTAATCTTTTTTTATATTTATTACATAATTATTAACACTGATGAGCCATTTAAACAAAACAATTCAAACTTTCCTTTATAGTTGTATCAGTTATAAAAGGTACTAATGCAATAGTAATTCCTATTTAAACATTGACACTCATTTGCAATATCCTTACAGCCAAAAAGTACAATATAGAAAGTTTAAGCGTAACAATACAATAATTACTTATATCAAACATAAAAGTTCGTAACCCAAACATAAGACTTAACACATAGTTCACCTACTAATCTTTGTATCAATTTAACTTTACATTTCTGATTCTTAATAATTTATTAGTCTGATAAAAAACATACTAACAAAAATATGAACATGTGTAAAAAATATTGAAATATTTAAAAAATCATAAAAAATATATTAATTGAAGTATATACAATATAAATATATGCATTTAGAGAGAGACTGTTTATTATCATAAAATAAGAATGAATACAAATAAATTTTAATGGAATGATATGTTAAACAACATGGTAACATCGATAGACTAGATTTAATAATAAAACACTCAGTAATTATTTATTTTATAAAAGTTACATTCATCGAAACTGACACATTTTTTAACAACACTTATAAATAGATTATTGTGAATATAGTTTGGCAATTAAAACATTTTATTTTAACTTCATCTTCATAAACAGAAATTTACATATCTTTTAGGCCTTTATACTGACAGTTATAAAAAAATCAGTCTATTGTGTAATTAACAAGGTGTTTTAAATTAACTTTCAGTTAAAGAAACCTCTTGTACAGTTGGTTGCACGAGACGTGAGACAGCCCGCCAGGATTTGTGCTACACATGGGCAGTTTAACAGCCTGAATATGAAATGAAGACCTTAGTAATGATTTTACTGTATATCATTATAATGATTAATCCACGCCATTTTGCACAAGATAAAGCCAGAATGCCCATTTGTAGCAGAAATTCTGGCGGGCTGTCTCCCGTCTCGTGAAACCAACTGTACTCTATTCTACTTCCTATGTAAACTAGGTGAATTAGTAATTTTTTTTTTTTATGTAGATCAGATAAATCACATGTCTTTTATAAACTTTTATTGATAATATAATAATTGTTCCCAGCTGAAATATTAAATTTATGTTTTGCATATAATAATACTGCAATAAATTATTTTATTATTAAATTGTTGAGGTAACTATACATTTGTAATGTACAATATACTCTCAATAATCCCAAACAAATGAGACAAGGGTCCTATTGAATCAAAGAAGATTATGGCTTACTGCATGTACTATCATAAAAATAATAAATTAACCGCTCCAAAAAAGGGAAAACAAGGTTAAAGGATAGATTAAACATACTGTAAGTTTCATCTATAGTTAAAGTAATTTATTAATGTGGGTTAAAAACCACTAACTACTAGAACAAACATTTATTTTTTGTTAAGTTATATAGAATTCCAATTTAAACCTCAAAGTTATCATTTTCTTCCGGGGTAAAACCCTTTTACCATTCACTTGAAAATTGCCCTCTCACACCCAAAAGAAATATTGCCACCAAGGCAGTGCCAGGTTGTGGATTGGGTCGAATCAAACAATGTTGGGTTATTGAGGGGCAACTGTACTCAAATTTCTTATAAGTAATTAATTACCTATTTAATTTATTTTGAATATACATATTAATAGCCTACTTTTAACATTTTTTAAATATCTGTTATACCAAAAATATTGTCCTGGATGTAATGTTTTGTTTTGATTTAATTTTATAATTTTTTTATGAAAGGTTATAACTTTCCAGCATTTAACTGAGTTTTGGTAATATGTAATGTAAGCATGTTCTAAAAATATAAGTTTTGAATTATTATAAAAACTGTCTAAAATATATAGCAAAATCAGAAATAGTTAAACTAATAATGACAGTGACAGTAAACTAATAGAATTATTCGTATAACACATTATAATACATTCAATGAGCATCTAAAAGCAATTTTACAAAGAATATCAGAAATAAAGCACTGAATTCACAGGCCAGGGATCCCTAAATTCATTTTGGCCGGTGACGTTACACACATTCATACATTATGTATATACATGAGCGGTCCACCTTTTGGCTTGCCTATGTGACTAAATAATGTTCCGTGGGATCAAAGCACAGGCTTATTGACTAATGGTGACACGGGGAATTATTTTTTTAATGAAATAAATTATGATAAAAATTTAGTGATGTATCATAGTGTGATTTATTGCATTTCAGCTCAATCAAAATTGAGGCCTCGCCACTAAAGAGACCCAACAATAAAAAAAGCTTGAGAAAATATCTTAATAGTTTTGTCTACGCTAAATAATAATAAAATACTCAATTGTTAATTAAATTTAATACTGTAAGTGTAAATTCAAGACACTACACATAACAAGAATAAAATATAAAAATAATAATAAATAACTAATGCTATAAAAGTACTCTAATAAAAGTAACACCACAATTGGTAATAGACAATATATTATTATTCCTGTTACAAAGTAAAATTTCATCGAATTTTTCTTTTAGGTGAGGTATTGTAAGCATTAAATACTTTATCTTGTGTACAAATGCTACTACATAGTCAGTCTTCTGAACCTTAACAAAATTCTGAATGAATATCTTAAACAAAAGTTACAACTAAACAATACAATTAATTAGATACTATAAAGAACTGACACACAGTTTTGATCCAATAAACTTAACACAGCCCAAAAGTTTTAGTCGCAACACAATATTAGAGCATATTGTTGTTGTTCTTAATGCAAGTTTTATTGTGTGAGGGAAACTATTGACATAGTTGATGTTGATTGTTGAAAATTTAGAAACTATTTATTGTAATGTTATGGTAAATAAATAAATTATACCATTACGTACCATTATGTTATGTACACTAACGTGAGTAGACTTCTCATAGCATAGGCGTGTTTGAAACCTATTGACGGTGGTGCGATCTCATGCAGCGTACATGGAAGTACAAGAGTCATATGATAGGCAAATCAGTACTACCACTCTTCTCAATTAAGGATTAAACATTTTATAATTGAGGATTTTACTTATGTTGTAAAATGTTTTTGCAGCACTGTAAATTCAGCTAAATAATAACAACATCGATTACTACAACCCTGGTACACGAAACTTCCAAATTTTTGCCTCAAACTGCATTGGATGAGAGGTCTATTCACGTTAGTGTACATGATTATACCCTAAATTAAGATGTACAAAATTACAACAATAAAAAGTAACATTAATGTTGGTTGAATTATCCTAAAAAAATATTTTATTTGTCCTCAACAAACCAGTATTTGTTAGAGCTCAAAATAAATGTAACAATAATAAATTGGTTTTTGTTTCTTAATTTACTTTTAAACTTCCAAATAGAGTTTTTAAATAATAATAAAATATGAACAGTTAAACTTTAGTCTTTTTCAAGTTAAGAGGTGTTTGTAATGAGCGATCCCTTTTGATGGGTAAGATTTTTGGCTGGTTACATCCTTATGGACGGTTATTATCTTGCAGACAGATAAGTTTCCGATTAGGTTGTAAAATAATCTGAGAACTTCACATAACCTGTCTTCATCTCAACCGGCAGATATTAGGCCTACCCGGGAGAGGATCTGCCGGTTCCATAAAACTTAATTGACGAACCGAAAAATTTCTTACCCAAGATTATCTGACTACAAAAAAACTTATTAAATTCCCCCTTAATTTGGAAGGAGGAGGTGCATTTTTCAAATACAATTATTCTACCCTTTGTGGAAAACACAATATTCTTAACAAAGCTAGGTACTGTATACATATTGTGTGATTGATGAAATTACATTTACTTATGAGGTAGTATTTCTTCAGTACTGAAAATCACATTTTTTCTAAAAATCAACCGTTCTTGGGAAATTATACAGAAATGGTGACATATTCTATCATGTGTAGAAAAAGATGTAAAACAGCAAACTTGTAACAAGCAAGGAAAAGCTAACGTTACTACCTGACTATTAACTGGAATTGGCTAGTTAATCGTTTATTGACACAAGTTAGCATTATATAATCCAGGTACATTGTTGTTTGTTCTGTGTTGTATCGCAGAACAAACAATGTATCCGCCTTACTAGAGAATCCTCTGCAAATGAATTTTGGCTAGTAACTACAGAGTTACTACTAGAAACGATCATGAGCACATATTACCTGAATGAGTTTCATCAAAACAGTTTTTACAAACAGATTTTAATCTAATGTAATAAATTTTAATAATTAAAATGGATAAAATTAATAAAATAAAATGGATTTTAACTAACTTATTTCTTTGTAAACTAGTATAATTTCTGAAATTATTCTGTGATGAAAATTTCTGGTAACGAGAAACCTAAAACTACCTAATGAAAACTGTCAAAACAATGTCAATTATCAGGGTTATAACAGAAATTCACAACAAAAAATGTTATGTTTGAGATGATTAGTTAATGTCACAATGCTCAAGGAAGTTGGCTTGTTTGAGGTGTATGGAGGGGATGTGCCTGTTGAGAACTGGTTTCCGTAGCTTCAGTACAGGAAGTTGGCTTGTTTGAGGTGTATGGAGGGGATGTGCCTGTTAAGAACCGGTTTCCGTAGCTTCACTACAGGAAGTTGGCGTGTTTGAGGTGTATGGAGCGGATGTGCCGGTAGAGGACCTGTTTCTGGTAAAACCGCTTGTGACACATCTGGCACATGAAGTGCGGCTGCTGGCCACACTCGTAGCGCTGGTGGGCCACTAGGTGGTGCAAGTGCATGTACGATCGGTCGCACTTGTCACACTCATGTCGTGCCCCGGCCGCTCCCTCCAGATGGAACCTCGGCTTGTAAGCTCGGCCGCCGGGTACAGTCGCACCTTCAATGGAAAAATAGTTAGACACATGAGTGATAAAAATGAACTGATTATTGTATATAAATACATTACAAAATAATTTAAAACTGGTATTACTTTACATTATTCAAAATTACAATGTTAATAAAGTATATTTTTCCACTTACTGCTGTTTATAACAAAAAGGCCAAAATTTCAAAATTTATATTTAATTATTTTTTTAGTTGTTACAATAGACAAATTGTTTTACTTGTTAGACGTAAAATATTTTCAAGGCAAGTATGTTTATTACTTTCTTGAATAAATGCATGTGTAAAATGCATCATAAGAATTAAAACTATCAACCAAACAATGAGGTATTTATCAATCAAACAAGTGTTTATTTGAAAACTTGAAAAGCTTTATGCTTTTCAGTTTTAAATCTAAGTGTATTATATCTTCTTTTTACTTTCTATGAGTTTAATTTCAGGCTTGTTTTGTTCCATAAAGTCCAGTAATATTAAAATTAATTGAACACATCAATAAAAATATGTGCATTAACACAAGAAATTTTACAAAAGTTAAATTACTTTAACTGAGGAATTTATACAGAAACTTCCAGAAAATGAATGCAATTAAAGAATAAACCAATCTTTTAACATGAAACTTTTTCTACTGAATTTAGAAAAGGACGAAAATTAATTATGGGAATCATCTATAAAACTATTATTCTTGCATTTTTCCAAACATTAAAATAATTGTGTGAGTAAACAATTTAGAAATTGAGTTTAACAAACATCAATGATACAGTTTTTAATCAAAATACAACTATACCAAGAAACACAAAACAGGTATAAAGCAGATAATGAATGGCAGGGCAATGAGCGTATAAATTGAACACTTAAAATAATGAATGTGTTGGTATGATGATCATTCAAGCAAATGAACCATAACCGAAGCACATAAACTGACATTAATTTTCTTTCTTCCTCAGAAGAAGGACATTGTAATACATACCATAATCAAGGTCAAAAGCTGTTTCAAGCTCATTTCTGCGCTGGCTATATTTCCATGCTGAATTATCACTAAGAGATAAGAAATAGGAAAGATTCTTAGAAATATTTATTAAATTTACAAACTGAAGAAATGTATAGGGTAAATTAAATACTATATTTTTAAATTATAAACTAAGATTTAAGATTACTTAACATTCTTTTTGCATTCTACCCAATAACGATAAGTCAAAGAACAGATTGTTTGCTTTAGATTGTTGTTTTTTTTTTTTTTACTGTAGTTGATGGTGGAAATGATGTTTTTAGGTTATTTTATGTATTGTTAGTAAAATTTAAAAATACAATATTTTTGTTATTTATGTACATATCAATGGCAACGTGCAAGGTTTTTTCGTTGAAATTTGATTTGTATGAAATTTTATTGTACAGTATGCCTAGAGACATTTGAATTCACCCTTGACAAGTTTTAAAGGAGAAAATTTTTAACTTTAACACTCCGTTGGTCGCGCCCCTTACTGTGACACCAATGGTCGCGTGGGGTAGTGTCGTACCCCACGTGTTTTTTTTCTTTTAAAAATAATCTTACGTTACTTTTTCTTTAATTTATGTTGTTATATGTTATTTAATACATCTTTGCATATTTCTGCTTGCTAAAAACACAATTTGGGTCTAGTTTATGGAGAAAAATTGTTATAAACATGTGAATAGGGTTTTGATAAAAAAGAAAACGCGGAAATGCACACAAATAATTTTAATTTTAGAGAATAAGTATAATTAATCACATACACATGTATTATTTAATAATATATTAATATATATATATTATATATAATATATATATATATATATATATATATATATATATATATATATATATATATATATATGTATATTTTATATATTAGGTTTTTAAAAAGTCTTCTTTGAGCCGTTATATATATATATATATATATATATATTATTTAATAATACGTCATCCCTAGCAATGTTTTATTTCTAGATGATCCTCTTCTACTTCTTACGGATCTTCAACTCCCAACACACTTTCATCGTCACTATCGGTTTCCTCCAACCACATTCGCAACCGAGCAGTACCACCTTCACTCATGTTTGTCATAGAACCGAACTTACACGGAAGAAAAATATGCAAACTATTGTTCAAAGTGTAGCACAGTTGGTTGCGTGGGGTATGCCGCTACCCCATGCCGTGCAGTAGTATTTTAAAAACAGCGTGAGCAGCCGCACAGTTGAGTCAGACATCTGAAATGACACTGACGTCTTGATGAAGAGTTGAGGGGAAGGTATTGACCTGCTCAAGGTCAAGAGTGTTGCCAACTGTCAATGATCAGCAAAACAAAATCACTGGGGTATGGGACTACCCCGCGCGACCATCGGAGTGTTAAAGACTATGATTTATATAAAAAAAACCTAAATATCACATAACGCCCCAAATTATTTTTATGAAAATTCTGTTTTTCAAAGTTTATAATGTCCAGAATAAAATGAAATAACAAAAATGTCTGAAAAAGTGAGGTTTACAGAAAGGGGGCAATAAGTTTAAATACCCCCGTCGCAGCAGACCTGCGTACTCAGCGAATTTCCAATGGAATTTTGGTATATTTTCTATTACCACATAAAATCCATGGGGATGAGAGTATGTAGGTTTGCCGCCATATGGGTTTTGTTGGTAAATATAAGTTAAACCCTACCTAGTGATTGTACATACCAAATTTTATAAGGCTATGGTGTTCTTTTTATTTTCCCCATAAACCCTATAGGGGTGAGTACGTAGGTTTGCCGCCAAATGGGTTTTCTAAGCAAATATAAGTTAAACGCTTCCTAATGAATGTACATACCAAATTTTATCAAGATATGTCAATAAATAAGCAAGTTAGAAGGTTTTGTTGATTTCCCATAAGAATAACATGAAAAACATACTTTTTGGATTTTCTCCATAACCATTTAGGCTGGGTAAAAAATTCAAAATACTAGATTGTTTGTTTTTTTAAGCTCTTTTAAATGGTTTAAGTTAAAATTGTTGAATTTTCTAAATAAAAGTAAAAAAGCCAAAAACCCATTTTTAACCCTTTTGAAACCCCATAAAACCCTGTTCCCATGGTCCGATCATTCTGGTTCGCGAACTCAACCTAGTAGACGCTGGCTTACATCCCTGTACCAAATTTCATCAAAATCGGAGGTTCCGTTCAAAAGTTATCGTGTTAACGGACACATATATATATATATATATATATATATATATATATATATATATATACAGGGTGTTTCAGAACTCCCTACCAATATTTTAGGGCATTGTTCCTGGGTTAAAAACATACCTAAATATCATATTTAAATTGTCTGGAAGTCTTAAGTTACTCACACAGCCGCCATTTTGTTTTTTACACATAATAATTTTTATTTCCGTAACGGATGGTTGTATTCAGATCATATTTGGTATAAATCTTTATCATACCAATGTACATTTCCAAGAAAAAAATTAATTTTTTCCATTGTATATTTTCAAAATGGCGGCCATTTTAAATTTTCAAACTCAAATATCTCAAAATCGGTAAATTTTATAAAAATTTTACAAGACACAAAAAAGTTGCCAAATTAAATTACCTAACCAATGGTGCCAAGTTTATAAGGATCGGACAACAAATAACGGAGTTATTGTGATTTTTCTTCATAAAAACATGGATTTTGCATTGAATTTAATGCAAAGTACCAGGGGGACCGAGCTTAAGCTCGGTAAAATGATTACTTTTGTTTCTCACACAAAGCTCGTTCGCTCTCCGCTCACTCGCCATGCGGAAGGGTATAGATTTTCACATTGGTACGATTTTCCTAAAACCACAGGTTAAAGATGTAAAACATTGGTTTATTTTATCTACAGTTATCAGCTGATTTTTGTTTAATTTAAAAATCCCCATAAGGATAACATGGAAACTTTGAAGGGCTCTAGCGCGAAGACCAGATTTTTCCCAGCTATGGGACCAGCTCCAATCGATTTCTGGTGGCCAAAACCTCCATATTTAATTAAAAAATCAAAAATCCTTGGAGCGAAAAAAAACTTTGCCCGTACAAACGGAGCTTGTTTTAGAGTATAATAATAAGGCCATTTTAACAGCAAAATCAATGTTTTTATGAAGAAAAATACGCAATAACTCCGTTATTTGTTATCCGATCCTTACAAACTTGGCACCATTGGTTAGGTAATTTAATTTGGCAACTTTTTTGTGTCTTGTAAAATTTTTATAAAATTTACCGATTTTGAGATATTTGAGTTTGAAAATTTAAAATGGCCGCCATTTTGAAAATATACAATGGAAAAAATTAATTTTTTTCTTGGAAATGTACATTGGTATGATAAAGGTTTATACCAAATATGATCTGAATACAACCATCCGTTACGGACATAAAAATTATTATGTGTAAAAAACAAAATGGCGGCTGTGTGAGTAACTTAAGACTTCCGGACAATTTAAATATGATATTTAGGTATGTTTTTAACCCAGGAACAATGCCCTAAAATATTGGTAGGGAGTTCTGAAACACCCTGTATATATACATATATATCAATTTGAACGAACGGTGTTTTTGGCTTCTAGGGACCTCAAAACGAAAAAGTATCATGGTCCCGGGCTTAGGTCTTACCGTGACTACTACCGTAATAGCGTATTCCCTATAGGGAAATTCGCTAAAATATATTTATGTAAAGAATTAGCCTCAAAATACTTAAGTTTAGTGTTACAAAAGTGATTAATTTTTGGTCAACCTTTTTAATGTATTAATGGAAACGACTAAAATTAATTTAGATGAAACAACAAGCCTGTTTTGAAAGATCAACTAAAAAGTGGATAAGTGTTTTCAAGAATCAGTTCGAATGATCGAGTTTGCACAAAACCTTTATTTGGAAAAAAGGCACCCAGAGATACTCGTGTGCCGCTGCGGGGCGGGCAGGGGGTGGTTCGGGTGGAGGGCGCGGATGTGGCGGTTGAGGCTGCCGCCCTGGTGGAACCGCCGGAGACACACCTCGCACTGGAACATGGGCTCCTTGCCGCACTCCAGCCGCGTGTGGAGGCTCAGCCCGGCACGCGACTGGTAGCGGCGACTGCACTGCGCGCACGAGAACGGCCGCTCCTTGCCACCGTCGCGCCGCCGGTAGCTGCCCGAGCTCAACTGGGAGCCGTCCGAGTGTAGCTCCGGGTAGCCTAGGGAGAACAACCGCAGTTATTGGAGCCTACGCTTTATATAGTAGTACGGTTAAGAAGGATTTTTATGAAATGATTTGAAAAATATGTCAAAAGTATAGTTAAGAAAATAAGTTCATTGAGCACTTGTAAAATTTAATTAACTATTTATTTGTCATTGCTTAAAGCGGGATAGCAAACTGTTAAGGAAATGCTAAAACTAACTGAAGAACCCTTGGATTAATTTTTAGAGAAATCAGCTCTAGACTCATGAATGTAAAATCAAGTAAACTCAAAACTTATACTTTTAAACTTTTTCAATGCTTGACTTAATAGTTTGTTTCAATTAAGTATTTATTAAATAATTAGACACTTGGAACCTCACAATGAAAGAAGATTTACTGCCAAAACTTTATTTTATATAGGTCTGTTATTTTTGTAAATTTGTTTTTAAAATATTTAGATTAGTCACAAAATAGTTACAAAATTACAACATTAGTTACAACGTTAGTTACAAAATTTATCAAGATAATTAACATTATTCCCTAGTTAAGTAATAGTTTCAAATTACTATTCTTGAAAAAAAAAAAAAATAAAAATACAATTGATCAACGCCTTATAGGGATATGTTATTTTATTCTAAAAATTTTACTACAAACAGCATTCATGTTGTATTTCCATGAACAGTAAGAAAGTGTCTCTTGAGACTGCCTTTGTGGTGGAACTTGCGCTCGCAACAGTGACACGCAAACAAGGGAGACTTGCCGCACTCGTAGCGCTGGTGCAGTCTCAATGACGGCAACAGCTTGTACCTCCGGCCACAACCACACTCGTGGGGGCGGTTGTGGCAGCCCCTATCCCTGCCAGACCTGCGCACGTTCAAACATGATCTATTGTGAAAAATATTCGGAAAAGATCTTTTGCACTTATCAGTGAAATAAGACCGCGAAACATCTGAGACAGAAAGTCTATGGTTTTTCTGATTTGTTGTTTCCTTGTTTTATATATAAAATTGGCCATAAGAACAACATTACACCTAAATGTTGAAATCCTGTGGGGTGGAGCACTGAAAGAATTTTTCAAAACTGTTTCTAAGTGAAATTTTTGGAATAAAGAGGAATAATCATGCCAAATTTCAACCCTGTATGGTTATAGAGATTCTCTGATACATGAGTGAGTGGTATTCGACAAATATATGGAATATTACAGGCTATAATAAAATCATCGCCTTATTATAATTTTAAAGGAAAATGTAAAACATACACATTGACAAGTGCCCTTTAAAAAGTTGATGATATTTTAATATTCATTGGGAATGTTACCACTAGCACCAGCGCTTAGATTATATTGAATTGTTAATTTCAATTTTGTCATACTGTAAATGGTTATTTAACTAAAGTGTTTTATATTTCATTGCAACAGTCATTTTATAAATTTTATTTGTATTCTTGTCTTTCATATAATTTCTTGTCTAATAATATTTCTTGTCTAATGTCTTTCATACATAATTTTTTATATGTTTACACTGGCTGGGTAGCTGAGTGGTTATAGTGCTCGCCTTTGAATCCAAAGGTTGCCGGTTCAATACTGAGAAAAGTTAGTACCTTTTTTAAGGTTCAATTCCGGACCCAGTTGCCATTTGTCATTGGGCTATTAATTAATGATGCTTTCTAACAACTGGTCGATGTTAGATAGTAACAAGACTGGGGTTTGGACCGTTCCCTGTCAAAATGTTAAAAAATGCTACTGGCGTAGATACATCCAAAATAAAATAAAAAATAAAAATAATATTTTGATTTGTTTACATTCTAAGCTATATGTAAATCTGTCATTTTGTATTATAATGTAATGCTTGTCCTTGAACTTCAATTATATTCTATGACAATAAAGAATCTTAAATTAGTACAAAATTCCTTTATGTACAGTCTGAAATTATAAATAGGCTAATGCTAATTCACAGAAAATTATTTCTTCCACTTTTCGGCAAAGGGATGCCACTTAGATTATGGGTTTGAATTTGAACTAATTTAAAACAAATTAGCCTATGTGTAACATGGGACAGATGTTAATTCTTTGTAAGATGTGTAAGATGCACTTTGGACCGTACTTTAAACATGTAATAAAAATAAAATTGTCACCTCCTATACCTAAGTTGTTTAAACTCGATACTTTTAGGTGAACATGTTGAAAGATAGACATGAGGGGAAAAGAACTCATTAACCTCAATATTCATACACATAGTAAGTAGGTGTAAAATTTAAGTTCAACGTTAAAAAAATTGAAGCTTAAGTTGAAGTTAAAGTTTAAAGTTCAAAAGTGTAAAGTTTAAGTGGATGAGTCGGTGGCGTAGTGGTTAGCACGCCGGACTTCGGAACCATGGCAGCGATGTCGTGGGTTCGAATCGGAGTTCTGCAAGTGACTTGTATCAGTCCCTTTCACATTGTACTGTAGCGGCTCACCCCCTTACTTTGTCTAATACGATCCACGCACAGATCAATAGTCTATGTGGACGGGGCAAAGTAAGGAAAAAAGAGGTCCACCAACCTCTTAAAAAAAAAGAAAAAACAATGTTTGTGAGGAAGCACCACTATACTGTGTTTTATTGTATGGGTCTTCATATATAAAAAACTAACTTTTTTATAATATAAACTTTTATTGTAAACATTGTACATATATAAAAAAAACTACCAGGTACAAAAATATATTATATTACAAAATATAATTAACAACTAAAAAAAGGGTTTTCATATATTATAATAAACATGGTATTTGTAATTATTGCAAATTGCACATTTATAACAGAAAGTTCCTCCCATTCAATTATAGTAAAAAAACGGTAAAAACCACTTAAAAATGTATGATCAAAGTTTTGATACAATTGATCAAAATATTAGCTATTAGTCACGATTTTAATTTAAAGGCACAATTCACAAAATTAGTCTTTACACACTGAAAAACATTTCTTGCTGTTGATGCTACATACGTCATTTAATGGACAGGATCGCGTTTTCATGAAAAATTCCAAACTATATTACCCAAACTAAGTGGAACATTAAGTTTGTTTCGAAAAGCTTCAATTTTGCCCGATGTGATGTGTTGTTGAGACCCAAGTTTATAAAACAAGTGACAACTGATATTTACTAAAATGATCATAAACATTATGTAAATCAATTACAGATTGATAGTGAAATTTCAAAACATGTTCTATGGGATTGATTGATTAGTTCTACAACTAGAAGAGAGACCAAGGTCTACATTAGAGCCATACTCTAGAGTATTGATGAGCTAAAACATATTTTTCGTTAACTTTTATAACTGTTACTGTTAATATTCATTAACATGTTATTTTACCTGTTATTTTGATCATTGTTCTCAAATAACGTTTCTCGTAAGTTGTTATCTAATTCAGGCTAACCATTCTTTCATAAATGTAAATTCTAACCATTGCTAAGAATGTTTGAGCCTTATTCATTATTGAGGAACAATTTAAAAGAAGAACAAAAAGTATTATGTGTATGGTTATATAAGTATGTACTGTGGAAAAAATTGTATCTATAGTTCTTACTACAGTAAATCAGGGTAATTTTGAGGATTATAAACACATCTTGATCATATTGTAAGTTGTTATTGCAAGGATGGAAATGAGTAAAAATTTTACTAAATGCAGGGCCAGTCCAGGAAATAACGCGAGTGAAGTCAGGACGTCGGGTCAGGAGTTGTTCTACATCTCAGCTCCTAAAAGTTTTCAAATATCATTATCAGCTGAACAGTTATTCCGTTCCTAGAGAACTCTCAAGGTGATTATCGCAATTCTTTCTAGTCGTTACTACAAGACTGGTCAGTAATTCTGATATTACAGAACTGTCGAAATTATAATTGTTTCTATTCCATAAGTAGTCTGTAAATTGATGTTTTAGTCAGTAACTGAGTAACTGTTACTTTGAAAATCCATTAACTGTTATAACAGTTATTTTTTTGAACTGTTACAAAGTAACAGTAAACGAAATAATGCCCATAACTACTCTACAGCGGTACGTCGGGGTGGAACCGCCTGATGTGTTTCTTGAGCGTCCCCTTCTGGTGGCTGCGCTGGTGGCAGACGGGGCACTCAAACATCGGAGCCTTGCCGCACTCCAGCCGCAGGTGCTGCAGCAGCCCTCCGCGGTTTTTGTAGCGTCTGCCGCAGTTGGGGCACCCGTGGCGGCGAACCAGTAACAGCGAGACGGCGCTCTGCCACGCTGCAACATGGCCAGACTATATCTCTATTCATGACCAGACACACAAGAGGAGTATATTGTAATGAAGAGATTCGAGCGGAAACTTCCTTTCTACGATTTAGGAGAGCAGGGGTGTCGAGGGGGAGAGAGAGTGGGGTAGGGAGAGGATCAGTGTGTTCCATTGACGCCAATTGAAAACCTTAGATATACACATATTGGCCAATGAAACACTCTTAACAGCTTCTAATCCATCTAATGTTAATATTTGCTTGGGCAACGATTGGATGTTTGTTTAGCTACCTTTTGTGGTAATCCAAACAAACATATGGTGGATTGACAACAATTGCTGATTTACCCACTCAAAAAATGTCGGTCATGGACCATTTTGCACAAAGAAAACATTTTAGCTTATATAGTTTATTGAGCCCACCAATATTCTAATCCAAAATCCAGTTAGTTGCAGAATTTCCAATCCTAGCTCAGAGGCAACCCTCAGAAAATGATGCATGAACCCTTCCTACACTGACTTTACCATTCTTCAAAATATAGTTCAATTTCATTCTGGTTCAAATTTGGTTAAGAATTTTGAAGTAAATAAAGCGATGATTTTTTTAAAACCATATATTTAACTTTACGCAACACGTAACAGGGAACACTGTACAAAATTGTTTTTCACTATATTAATCTGATGTCTCTGATAATGAAGGTGAAACATTTTTAAAATAAAGAAATTGATTTAAGGGATATAAGTTTAATAACTGAATAGAATAACAAGTAAAAATTAGTTTTCTTAAACCAATGCAGCCAGTCAAGGGGGCAATATGTAAGTTTAAGAATCACCACATCAATTTTCAAATTGTCATGGATTTTCAGGAGAAATAGAGTGAATGTAGACACTGACAGTCCAAAAACAATGGTCCGGGTAGAAGATGATGGAGTTGGGTGAGTATATAGTATAACATATAAGTCCCAATTTATTAAATTACAGTGTTGGACAAGAGTTTAAACATAGGCGAGGAGTTCTAAGCAGATCCAAGATAAGTTGGCGTAGGGCACCTTCCTTAAAATCTGAGCCTTTTGAAAGGTTAACCACTGCTTGCTTGAGTCGCACATCTTCTACTCCATTGCTCTTTGGGGTGAATCAGAAAGCAATCTTAAGGAAAAACTTGTCAAAAAAAGCTTTGAGAATAATGCTCAAACTACAACTAAATGAACATTGGAGGGAACACTTTACCATACTAGCAATTTCAACAGTTCTGAGTCTTTATATTCTTGAAATATGGTAGCAGTTTATGTCAAATGATTCCTTTTCAAATATGTAAACTCAACCCATAGTTATATTCTCGAACACTGCTTGACAGTTCATAAGAATTTTTCCTATCAAAGCCATTTCCCCATCTCTTAAACCTTAAACCACAGAAAGATCCCACCATTTCCTGACAAACGCGATGACGCTTCCAAAGCTCTCTAAGGCGTCTATGGGTTAGAAGAAAAAGTAGTAAATCAAAAAGTTACTCAAGCGGCATATTCCAAAACGATTACATTAGTTGCTAGGCTCACTACTGGACCCTCCATTACATGCTGGCCAGGATCGGAGTTTCAATTGTGGTATTATTAAACCTTTTTGGGTATTAAAATTTAGATCAAAATATCAGTGCACCGCATTTAATGACACAGATAACACTGTTGATTTTGAATGGATGTGGATAAATTTATGGTAGAAAATCACTAACCCTAAATGCTTCCACCAACATTTATTCCAAGTGAAAACATTCATACTTAAAAGTTTTTGTTCTTGTTCTTACTGCTCAGAACTTCATAATTTTACACTCATGGAAATGTAAATTTGTTGAAATAAAGATTTGCTAAAAAGAAACCTCTAGCAAGAATAGCTTATAATCATGATGAATGGACCAATGAGTATGGTAAATGTAAATTTTTAATATGAAAATAAAATAACACTGCTGATATATATTCAGCTAGCTTACCAGGAATGCTTTGCAACGCCAACCTGAGAAATTTTTTGCCCGTCAGGTTAAGCTCGATCTCTGCCACGCTGACTCTCTTTAAGTCTATAATATATCCTCTATATTATTACCAATCTTCCCTCAATACTTTAAATGAGAACAGCTGTTTATAGATTTAATATTCCTAAATGTAATCCTATGATCCAAAACAACAATGTTGATTCCTTGCTTCCATAAGAATAACATGGTAACTTTGAAGACATGTGGGGCGGAAGCTGAATGGAGGAATCTGGATTAAATACTACTCTATATTTTCTTCCTGGTTCTAAGCTATCTCCCCACCAATTTTTTAGCCAAATCAGTTCAGCCATCCTTGAGTGTAAATAGGTTAATTAACACGACTTTCTTTTATATCAATTCAGGGTGTCCCAAAAAACTTTCAGGACTTTGGGATATGGTTGCTTGTACAAAACCAAAGAAAAAAGTTCCTTTGACCATATGTCCTAAAATGCTTTGTTTAGCTGTTATCAGACATTTTGTTTTTTAGACTAAATAATTTTTATTTCTGTAACGAATGGTTGTGTTAAGTTCATATTTGCCATGAACCTATATCACATTATTACTCGTTTTCCAAAAAAAAAAAAAAAATTTCCGATTTGTATTTTTAAAATGGGGGCGATTTGAAATGTTTGAACTCATGTTTAAAAAAAGTTAAAAATATCTCAAAACGGGCCAATTTTATCAACAATTTATAAGAGACAAAAAAGTTTCACCATTAAATTATCTAAATAATGGTACCAAGTTTGTAACGATCTGACAGCAAATAATGGAGAAATTAAGATTTTTGTGCATAAAAACATTGAGTTTTAATTAAATGCATGTAAATTTAGGTTAATTTAGATGAAAAATCACAATTACTCCGTTATCTGTTGTCAGATCATTACAAACTTGGTACCATTGGTTAGATAACTTAATTATACATCTTTTTGTCTCTTGTAAAAATTTTGATAAAATTTACCGGTTTTGAGATATTAGAGATATTAGATATATTAGATATTAGATATTAGAGATATTTGAGATATTAGAGTTAAAAAATTTAAAATGGCCGCCATTTCGAAAATACACATAGGAAAAAAAATTTTTTTTCCTGAAATGAGCATTGCTGTGATGAATGTTTATGCCTAATACGAACTTTATATAACTATTCCTTACGGAAATAAAATAACTTAGTGTAAAAAATGGCGGCTAGTGGATAAACAAAGCATTTGAGGACATGTGTTTACAGGAAATTTATTCTTTGTTTTTGTACAAGCAATCATATCCCAAAGTCCTAAAACGTTTTCTTAGGACACCATGTATATACTAGTGTTCAGAAAAAACGTTTCAGGAATTCAGGAGGTTATTACCCACATCAAAATGAGCAAAAACGTACATTTAAACATGTGTCTCAAAATGCTTCGTTAACCTACTAGCCGCTATTTTGTTTTTCATAACAAAGTATTTTTTCCGTAATGAATCAGTGTATTAAGTTCATATTTTGCATAAACCTTTATTTTCATGAAAAAAATATTTTTCCAATGTGTACTTTAAAAATGGTGGCCATTTTAAATTTTCAAACTCAAATAGCTCAAAACCGGTAAATTATATCAAAATTTTATAAGAGACAAAAAATTTACAAAATAAATTAAAAATCTAACCAATGATATTAGGTTTATAAAAATCTAACAACAAATAATGGAGTTATTGCGATTTTTCTATTAAAATAACCTTACTTTCCATGAGTTTTAAGGCAAAATTAATGTTTCTATATAAAAATCGCAATGACTCCATTTTTTTTTTATTAGATCTTTATAAACTTGGTATCATTGGTTATATAACTTAAACTTTGTTGTGTCTTGTAAAATTTTTATAAAATTGACTTGTCTTGAGTTATTTGAGTTTGAAAATTTTTAATCGCCGCCATTTCCAAAATAAAATTTGGAAAAAATAATTTTTTTCCTGAAATGGAACTTGGTGTGATAAAGGTTCATGCCAAATATTAATTTAATACAATGGTTCGTTACAGAAATAAAAATTATTTGGTATAAAAAACAAAATGGCAGGTAACGGGTTAACGAAGCATTTTAGGACATATATTTACATGAACTAATTTGCTTATTTTGATGTAGGCAATAACCTCCTGAATTACTGAAACATTTTTCTGAACACCATGTATATAGATGTAGGCCTCAAGCCTATTTCAAATGTAATGTATTCTCAACGAGGGACCAAGTCTGTTTTATTTACTTTTTAATATTGTTAAAAGCTGTGTTTTTCTGCAACTCGCTAGAGTCATTTTTTTTTTTTTTAATTACTTTTCATATGAAAAAATTGTATAAATTATTTTATACACAGAATGTAATAAAATTTATCATAAGAGATAAAAGGTTCCAAATGCATCTCTTCAAAGATAGCACTGATTAAGAATGTTTTTTTGGATGTTATCCTTTAAATTCACCTTCTTACTGTATGCTCCTACAGTACGTCATGGTTTCTACCAAGTCAAATACTCCTCGGAGAATAGGGTAATCTTATTATAAGTATTTCAGGATAAAGTTTTAGTTCTACTCTAGTAATCTTGATAAAGACTTCTGACTCTACAGAAAATGTGATGTCAATTTCACTGTACACAAATCACTTACTTATTTAGCCTGTACCTGCTCCAACAGTTAAACAAGCTGCAATGACTCTAAGAAACATAAGACTTTAAAAAAATTACTTGACCGACAAGATAAATAAAGTGGTTTACAAACTTATTGTGATCAGTCAATACCAAAATGATGAGTTTGGAAAATCAATTTCTAGATAATTTTTGAGATTTTTCAAACAAAGTTAATTCAACTACAAGTCTACTATGAATTACACCTTTTTTGGTATATTGGGTGTAACACAATTTCACGGGGAAAAGGAAAGAAGATGTACTAAAAACCAGTTTAAGTTTTTTAGGGTTTTAAGTCCTCAGTGCAGCAAGTTTGCTTCGGCTTCCATGATTGGCACACTACCTACTAACATTTTTTATATTTACCGACATAAAGTACCGTAATGAAATAAAGCCTATAAAAACAATAGACATTTAAAAAAACTATAAAACAGATTCATTGTTATCAATAAAATACAAATCATATTTCTGAGATAAATTTTATTGAAACAAATAGTTAACAAACCACAAGCATTCACAGACTATCACAATTTCATTAAAATTATATTTGATAATTTCACTAAGAATTAATAAAGTCCAAACAACGTGGTTGCTAAAATCATCAAGAATAAAAAAGGAAAACAATTATCACATAAACAACCCATAAATGTTTGGAATGTAAGTTATTCTACAAATAATTAATGTAGATATCTGTAACTAATATTTTATCATATAACTGAATTCTAACAAGTTACAACAACTAAAATTAAAAGCATAAAAAATTATAAATGCATTGCAGAATAATTGATAATTATGAATCAAATAAACAACCTAAATAAAAAATGGGATTCAGCCATCCGCCCATAGAAGTGATAAGAGCAAGGGCAGTTTCATTGTGTAAAAATCTTGTCAATAAATTTATGTTATTCTTAAGATATTAGATGTCATAAAAAAAGAATCAAATAGGAATTTTCCCAAATTACAGAAAATTACTAAGACAAAACCTGCTGAAGTAAAACCCGCTGTAATCACAAAGTAACATTGTGAACACTTTATTGTAGAGGTTTGGCCCACTACCAAATTAATGCAAAATAATAAATCCAATCAGGTACGTCAGCGCCTCTTCACGTAACCCTGTGCAGCATCGTGACTCCCCCAGAACCGTCTATCGGATCACTCCTGTGCACGGTGCGCATGTGCCGGCGTAGGTCTCCCTCGTGGTAGAACCTCCTGGCACAGACGACGCACTCCCTCCTCGGTTGTTTGCCGCAGACGATCCTCTGGTGCAGGTTGAGGGCAGTGCGGGACTGGTACACCCGGGGGCACGACGGACAAGGGAACCTCCCCGACCCGGGACTGTCCCAACAGAGACCTGAAACTGCCGATGTTGTCATCTTCGAAGTTGTGAATTCATTGATATTCCAGAGTTGATAGAAGATTTCCATTTTCTAAATCCCCCATCAGAAAAATTCTGCTGACCAATCTTTATAGACAGTGGGTAGCCGAGTAGTTCTGGTGCTCACCTCAAAATCCTGAGGACCCTCTTCGGGTCCATTCTCGACCTAGTTAATATTTTTCATGGGGATATTACATTATTTTAGGATGTATCAATGTTAGATAAACAAGATCCGGAGCTTTCCCTAAAAAAGGTTTTTTATTTTTTAAATGCCACTAGCATTTAAATATAGAAAACAAAACCAAACTTTCGAGCAAGTCTCAGCTATTTTGCTGAATATCTACAGTGTTTGCATTGGTAATTTTGTTGAAATTTAAGTCAAAATTCATCAATTACTCTCATAAGTATCCCTAAGTTTTAATCTAGAACTAAAGGCACTAATAACAACAATTTACAATAAGTGACTGTATTTTAGGTGCTTATAGTACTAAGAATAAGGATAGACATAATAAAATATTAAGAGACTGAAGACAGATGTTATTTTAATGAATGAGATACTTCGATAAATGGATTAAAATTGCATAAAGAGTGGAATGTTAAAAACTTCCAAAACGTGCTTAGAAAAAGTATGCTTCAAATTATACTTGATTAATGCTTTTTTTTTTTTACTTATAATATAAGCTTTGCTGAAAGTACAAAAAAAGCACTTTATACAAGGCACTGAAATTATTCTACTCAATTCCATTTGGAAGACAATTAAAAAAAATAATCAAATAAGATCAAGTCACTAGTATTAATTAAACTTATTTTTGGACTTTTAAATTATTTCCATATTATAAAATGTTTTTGTAATTGGTCTTAAAAAGTATCAAATGTCGCAAACACCAGCTTTTCATGTTTGAGGTAAAATACCTCCTATTGTCACTGTCACTGTAGGTGATTGCACAGGTTCTATACTATCTGCGCTTGCACAGCGTGCTTGTTGGCAATATGGCGACGAAGGTTGCCGCGATGGTAGAACATCCTCGCGCACATCTCGCACCGCAGCTGAGGCGGTTTGCCGCACTCCACGCGCAGGTGAAGGTTCAGCGCAGTCTTGGAGCGGTAGACCCGCTGACACCGGGAACAGCTGATGATGGACAGACCTAGAAAATGTCTGGTGTCAGTGGACGGTCAAAAGTGGAGTTTTATTATTGAAAGCAATTACTGAATAGCAAACAAATTAATTATTTGGAAAAGAAGTTATTTAATGTGGATAAATTAACAACATTAAGATGCCAGGATAGATACTAAATATGAAGGAAATTCTTCTACTAAATATGTAGTATCTTAAGCTACTCTCAACAAACTGAAATCAAAATTAGTTGTTGCAAAACTCCCCTTGATGAAAAATACTATTAAACACTATCAATCAAATTGCAAATGATTCAGTTAAAGCATATTGCAAAAATGACATTGATTTCTAATACAAAATTGTAGTACAGTAGGTTAATTGGTAACAGTATTATTTGATGATCCATAAAACATAAAAATAGCAATATCAGAATTGTAAAATTTGTGCCTCCCTTTTCGACGAATCCAATATCAAATTCTAGGCCAGCCATTTCGAGTTGAGTTCGCATTGTATTTGCTTAGCGAAATCCGGGATGATTACCTAAAAGACCATGTTCCAACGGTTATCTACTAGAGGGGACTCTGTTGTCCTAACCTAGTTTTAACTTTTACTGAAGTAAAACCGGTAAGTTATGATCATACCCTTTGTCTTCCGAGCTCACCTTGATTCCACGTTAGAAGTCACACTTGGAGGGATGCGCCCCGTGTGACATGACCTGATGCCTCTTGAGCCTCCAGGCATGGTGGAAGCGGCGTTGGCAGAAGCTGCACTCTAGACTGGGCTCGCGCAGGCACTCATTCCTCATATGGTACAAGAGGTTATGGTGGCGATTGTAACTCTTGGGGCACTTGGTGCATTTGAATTCACGAATTGGAAATGCCGGCTTGCAATCCTGATCATCTGGAATGAGGAGAAATATTTACCAAACATTCATAGTTTTGGATCTTTTAACACTGTTCAATAATAGTTAAGTGATAATCAATGTATTTTGTGATACTACTTATTTTTAAAGATAAGTGCTTATTTTCCCTTTACAATAATATTTTTTCTGTAAAAAATTACAACAAGCGTTTCTTAAGGACTATTTATTATTTCAATTATGTTTGCTATAATCAACAAAAAGCACAGATATAATAAAAAATTAATAGTATTTCTAATTTTTAAAATGCAAAAATTTCAATTTCAACTTTCTATTGGTAGTAATATTTGTAAGTAATCTTAATACTAATAAATATTACTATTCAATATTGAATACTTTATTAAGTAGTCAATGTGTGAAGATTAGCATGTAGTCAAGGAGAAAGCAGGTAGAAACGTGAAATCTTTCATGACTGGCTGAAACCAAAATTTCACTTAAAGTAAGTGAATATCAGAAACAAATTAATAAGTTCAAAAATCGATAAGCGTAAAAAAACAAGTTTAATGAATGTTATGGCTACAGCGGCAGGTTATGCACAGTGACCATGTGGCGCTTGAGTGTGGGGACGTGGTGGAACCGGCGCAGACACACGTGGCACTGCGCCGACGGCTCCTTGCCACACTCGAGCCGGCGGTGGCGCGTCAGGTTGTGGCTGTGGCGGTAGCTCTTGCCACACTCGCACTTGTGGGGCCACTCCGACGAGGGCATGGCTCGGCCGTAGCCCATGGCTGCAACAACAATGGTGATAATGTGTTTGGAATACATGATGGTGGGGAGGTAATGTTTGAGAGCAAGATACTAAAGTAGGCCTCACAAAATTGTGAGTCTGAATTTACAACAGTGATCCCGAATTTGTGCCGACTTATCCAGCTGTTGGAATCTGGTATTAACCACTTTGAATGTAAGTAAAAATCTAAACAGACAATGCTATGTAAGATTAATGTTAATCAGCTGCCAACTGTTTGAATTTTGAAGCTCGCAGTTTCATGGCGCCTAATATAGTTGTGGGGTTCTGCATTTCCGTTTTTCATTTCTTTTAAATAAACTTATTGTTTGAGTAAATTGTCTTTCTTTGAGAGAAAAAGTTAAGACCAAAATAATTTATGGCTTTAATTTTCATGTACATTACTAAACTATATAATGGGGAAATTTTTTGAAGGGGCTGTACCCGCCAGGTGATTATAAATAAATTAATTACAAAACTCAAACAATAAAACATTAATAATTTTATTTAAACAAATTTGAAATCATCCTGATTTTAAACTTTTATGCAGTCTCTAGCACATTTTACTAACAGTGAATTGCAGTGTCAGTGTCCAGTTTTAAAAACTTTACAGTACTAGGATATTCAGTAGAGAAAGACAATCACACTAAGACATATGTGTCCTATCTTGAATGCTTTTCTTTCTGTCTGTCCGTAAGGTATATCATTTTTCATTCATCCATGACATCCTAAAAAAATATTTAAGTTTTTAAGATACGAAATTCAAATGATCACAACTATTAAGTGTGTTATTTTGCAAATTTATACTTTTTAAGGTTTTAAAAGAGCGGCTATTTTCAATTTTAAAGCTAAATATTTTAAAATTATAAATTTTAATTAACACGTTAGAGTTGAAAACTTTAGTAGTCTAATTAGTAATAACAAGATTGTAAAGGTTAAGCGATAAACAGTAGAACTTGAAAATTAAATTGTAACGAAATCATGGTTTTGGTAGTAAAATAATGTGTTATTAGAACTCATACTTAACCAGGAAGGGGTTTATCTCTTTCTGATAGAGCAGAATTCTATCACAGCAACACTGATAGAGCTACTCCTGTAACCAAGCTGTATCCCAACTAATAGGTCAACATTTATTTCATTACAATTTCAGACATAAACAAAAAGTTGTTACAGAAATTTAGAAGTTTGTACGTTTTATTGTGTGAAATGCATTTGTTAGAAACAAGTGAATTAAACAATAAACTAGGGCATATTTTAATGTGAATATAAATTAAGGATCAGTGTAGAATGAGTGTGATGCCTTGTGTAGCTTTGTTACTGTCTAAGATCAGATGGCTTTACAGGGTTATTAATTAATAGCCAACCAATGGAAGCTGGGTCCAGTTTTGACCCATTAAGTCGCATCCGCACTGGTCGAACATCGGGGCGAACTTGTTCGGCGACCAAAAAAATCAACAAACATTCCGAATGAACAATTACTGGCCATATGATTTACATTCTAAAAGGTTAGCAACGAACAAACAAAAGTTCGGAAGAACTTTGTTCGGCGAACATGTTCGGCCAGTGCGGACACGGCTTTAAAAGGCTACTCACTTTTCTAAGGAACAAAGCCATATGTTAAACATATAAGTCATCGTACCCATGGAAGTTTATCAACATTTCAGAAAGAAAGCAAACAAATAAATAAACAAATAAACAAATAAAAGAAAACAAACTAATGCTTTCCAACCTCACTTTTATTCCAAAACAAAACTTTAATTTAACAACGCTAACAGAACAGGTATTGCCGCTAAGTGTGATGGGTGGGTGTCAGGTCGCGATGGATGCATCGGATGTGTCGGTTCATGCTGCTGGCGTGATAGAACTTGCGCAGGCAGATCGGACAGCTGAGGGCGGGCTCCTTGCCGCACTCGACGCGCTGGTGAAGACTCAGGCTGGTCTTGGACCGATATACCTGCAGCAGAACAATAAACATTTCGGGTAACAAAACCATTGAGTGGTTATGTTGATCAATTAATATTTTGATGAGGTAGTTTTGGAGTATTATTTCTTTAAGAATAAAGATTTAAATTACGAACAATGTTTCAGACAACATTCAAGTATTCATTTTAATTTTAAATACCCGTTGCTCATTTTGAAAAAATTTACTGTCCTATCACATTGAAGACGCTTCTGTAGGTGGAAGGTCTAAACACAATAGGTTTGTGATAAAAAATATACATGTTTAACCAGTGATTCGAATTCATAAAGTACTTAAGTATTTCTGCTACCTGTTGTACAACTGTTGCTACTGTGCAAGAAGTTTTCATGATGTTATTTTATTTATGTCAGTGGTGTTTTTAAGTGGATAAAATAATAAGTGGTTTTTAGTGGTTAAATGTAATGTTATATTATGAGTAATAGAATTAATTATGGATGAATTCTCTTATCACTAAGATCAAAATCCAATTGGCAAAATAAGGCTTTTAACTCCAATTACTGAACTGAAAGTTGTGAATTTTGTTTACTAATCAGTGATGGAAAATGTCCTCAATAATTTACTAAACAATAACATTAACTCACCACCACCAACAATGAACTTTAAACAAAGAACTGTTTTAGTTGTTATAAAATTTGTTTAGGTTGATCGGAATAGCCTCAGAAAATTAACTGATTGAGTGCTTTTTCCATTTTCCCAAATCATTTGAATTTCTGTATTTGGCAAATTATTTGAGTATACCCAACTAGTAACGTCTTTAAACAAATTTTGAATGTCGTTGTTGTTTAACATTATCGACAACCCACCTTGTTGCAACCAGAGCAAGGCCAGCTGGGCTCGGCTGCGGACGGTGGCAGCTGACCAGATGACGTCCACGGTACCATTCCACCGACCAGAGATTTGTTGAAGAAGCTGTTCGATTTTGTAGCGTTTAACTCGTAGATTCGGGGTTCGGAAGCTAAAACATTCGTCACAGTTAGGTGGCAAGCTTCGATAGATATCCCCAGAAAGCCCAAATAAAATAAAATTATAAAAAACTAAAAATTTGTTATATTAATGACAGTAATTAAAAACAATGTTGTGTAAATTTTTTAGTTTCCAACTAGGCAAAGTGTTCTCAGCAATATTTTTCCCACGATTTGATGACAGGAAAATCTGACCGTAGACAAATTGTTTATTGTCACCAAAGAAATTATATAAATAGAATTTTTATAAGACTAGCAAACTTTCACACTCCCTAGGGGTACTTGCTGTTTGGACATGAAAATAGCAGCATGAAATAATATTATTTTCAATGCAGTACACTCATTATGGAACAACTAATTGTATTCTATGACCATAAATTGAGATTTACATGTTTAGAGTAAAATAGTAATACTAAATTTTATTCATTTCTCCATTTGGTGTAACGCAACTTACTTATTACATTTAGGGAATCTTACTTCGGTTGGAAGGTAACTGGTTCCATTCCAACATTGGGTACCAAAATTTGACAGCTTTGGTTCCTAAATACTAATCTTCTAAGGAATGAACAAAATCTTTGGCATGAACAAAAGAAATATGAAATTCTATTTAGGAGTAATTTTTTCTTGTAAGTAATTTGTAACTTTTTTGTGTTAGTTAGTAATATAAATTATCAGTCTCGCGAGGTCTAACTATTTAAGTAAACAAATGAAATAACTGAACAGTACACGCTAAAATCCAAAGATTGAAATCGGTCGTTCTTTAGGTGGAAGAATTCAAAAAAATTCTTAAAGAGTTAAAATTTCACTCAAAATAAGCGTAGAAAAAATGTATTTTGAAAAGGATGAAATATACTTTTATTAAAAGAATGAAAATTCGATATAGTTCAGAGTGTCTGAATTTTACTTCCAAAAATAACTGGTTTCATTCTATTTCGGATGAATCCTGGAGTCACGTGACGTGCATGAGTGACTAGCCTCTCACAGCACAGGAGTAAGATTTTCCCTTCGCCATCTTAGTTATGATTATAGTGGTTGGTTAGTGGTTCAAGTGGTAATGTGGTAAAAAGGAAGATTGAAGATTATATCCAATAAACGCGAACACTAGAGCCTATACCTTTACTTTGCTTTTAATAAGCACCAGTACAGTTCACACGTGTAGCCTAGGGCCTTATGGCGTTCACTGATAAACTACTCTCATGAGTTGGCCTATGCCAATGTCTGTCTAATTAACTTACATAAATTATAACCCATATTTATAATCTTACTATCAATTGTCAATAACTAGCTTGATGAGCCAAGCCAAGAATTATACAAGGGTCTGTAAACCACCTAATTTGGAAAGATTTGTTAGGTTAGGTTTAACGGAAAAAATCTTTTTATGAAAGAATATTAGTTCTTCATTTAGTGAAAAGTCACTCTTTTGAGTAGTTAATTTTACTCCTTTAAAAATTAAAATCCTTCCTTTTAGGATTGATTTTCACTCAAATTTGGACGAAAACATTCACTCTTTTGGTGGGTGATCAAAGTTTCTCTTTTGAGGTAGTGAATTTTCACTCTGAAAGAGTGGCTCAATTTCAACTCTTTAGAAAAGTGGTTAAATGACTCAACAAGAGTGAAAATATCTCCTTTCCCTTTTACAGTGTAAATACATATAAGTGGTAAGTGAATATAAAATATTTTCCATGTTTTAAAGGACATCTTCGTGTCTTAAAACATTTTTATGGAAATAAAAAAAATTATAGGAAATTGCCACTTTCGACAATTATTAGTCAGTTATGAACCTTTTTTCTTTCTTTATCGAGAGTTTTTGCGACATAACCGCTATTTCATAATAAGCAAATTTATGAGTAAATATGATATGCAGAATAGCTAAGCTTCATATATGCCTATACAATGAGTGCCATTGATCACTTAAAGAGTTTTTGTAACTTCAAGCAATGCAAATAGCTAAATCCACCGTTTAGCTTTTACTATATTCACATACCATAAGTACCAAAACTTTCTAACGATTCAATGGAAAATAAAAGTATAAACAAATTTAAACAAACATAAGAAACACAATCTCTGTTTTGAGTGGTTTTGGTGGTAAGCCTTCATCCTTAAAAACATTTTAATCCTGCCCTCTGAATTCAATTTGGACCAAAGGATTTTGCCATTCATCACTATTTGGCTCCAATTCAGTTATATTTATTGTCTATTAATAATTCAATAATTCAAAAAATTGTCTATTAATAATTAAATTTTATAAATTTTTTTACCTAATTGACCATTTATAAGGACATATGTGATTCTTAGACAAATGGCTCACGGTTAATCAAGTTTATTAATTTATTTGTTGATGCCTATTTTCTCAGTAATGTTGTATAAAAAATTTTCAAGAGGAAAAAGGCTTAAACATGTTTTTACGCAGTTAATATTCCTATAAAGAGATCACTATAAGTTCAAGTGTTACCACTGAAATTGGCAGTCGCTAATTTAGCTTTTAGTTTATCTTTCAAAACATACATTAAAGATAGATATTTTAATGCCAAATTAATGTTTTTTCAACCTTGATTGTTGATTTTGGAAATAAATTAACTGGTCACAACCAGAAACAATGCATGGCAATAGGGTGACCGGTCACTCTTCTTTCCATAGTGGTTATTACTGCTTCAATGTGGGTTGCGCTCAGTCAAAACTCCAGTAACGCTTATATCAATTTCCCGTCAACTTCAGAACACAATTTTCAAAAACAATTACCTTAGCTTTCATTGTTCAAACAAAAAATTAAATTGAAAACGCCAGCCGAAGAGTAAATCAAAGCGAAGCCGGTTTCACTCAAACTTGTATCATTCTTTTTTATTTTATATTGTAGCTCATAGCGCAGTCATACCAACCTCCGCAACTTACACATAGAATCCTAAACAGTCTACTAAACCGATTCTGGCACTCACATGTCTCTACTTTAATCCCAGGCTCCACCAGATTCAAAGAAAATTTACTTTTTAAACAGCCCTCAAGAAACCAAAATAAACCTAATTTTCTTGTATTTTTTGTGCCTTTTGAATTATATGTAATAAAAATCAAAATAAGGAATGTGAATTGGCCCAGAAAAACTTTATTACGGCTAGAATTCTGACAAATACAAGACTCCAATAATCGGTTGACCAAAATTTCAAGGTTATTTTAAAAAGTGAAAAACAATAGAAATAAATAATTCAATATGGCAAGTCTTATCAATGTTGTTCCTGTTTTTTTATTTTATTTATTTATTTAAAACCTGTCTGTCTTAATTTTTAACTAATCCAGATATCTTGTGATTGAACACAACTGTTACGTATGTTTAGATTGAAATTTGAAATTTTGAAATTGCTAGCTTTAAAAATAACAGCCATATTTTTTAAAATTTTAATCTTGAAGTAAAAGAACCATTTTTTACTTTTATGCTTAAAAATTAATAGTCATAATACCAATAAACCCCTTGTATTTGTACTTATTTAAAATGCTAAGTAGATTCCTAATAAAACTCGCTGATCAGGAATAAAAAATGTTTCAGTTATAAAAGTTGTCTAAACAAATTGGTTCGAGATGGTCCACACCAACTGAATTATTTGTCGAATTTCGATCAAGTTGGATCTATTTTTTTTAAATATTGTCAATAACTTTTTTCAAATAATACCTGGCTATCACCTAGAAAAATGAAAATTTCAAATAAGAATGGAGAATGAGTAAAAAATAAATACATTTAATAATAAGACTGTTTTAAAATACAGTATTCAAATCCAATGCAAAAATGTGTGGTACTGTAATTATGTTATAATTAATTATGTATAATGTATTTTGAATAAATAATTATTGGACAATAATAATTTATCTTTTTATTGTAGGTTGCATATTTTAGTAGAATTCACAAATGAATAAATTTATATAATACACCAGTCAGCGGCTCATTGATGAGTGTGTTTCTTCTAATTCACCATTTGTACATACGCAGCAGTTGCATTGCGCCTCCTGGCTGCAGGTCATTTGCGAGTGGTAGCTCTGGGTCCTTCTGCTGCAGACTTAGAGCCTGACGTCAGCTGGGCTCCTGCGGAAACAGAGCCACCAGTGGCGGACAGCGTCCTTGGAACCACCACGGATGTCATACTCGGTGGTATTGGAAACATGGCTGGGGGCATTAGTTGTGACGAGAAAATCTAGCTCTTAAGTGTCCTATGTCTGATCTAATGGTCAGGGGATTTACAAAAGTTAAGAAAATACAAAAGAAGCTCAACAAAAATGAGAAATATATTTTCCTTTGATGTATTTTTAAAACTATAATAATAAAAAAATGATTGAGCAAAATAAAACAATGATTGAGCCATAAAAAATTGTTGCTAATATTGTTGCTTGGTTTAAAACTGTTTAAAACCTCTGCAAATTGTTTTGCTGTGCTTCATAAGCAAAGTTTGTGAAAATAAAGTATTAGACATTTACATCTTTTTGTTTAAAATATATTTTTAAAACCTACTTTGGTTAACTTAAGATAATACCATACAGTAGAGATTCCAAACAGCCAGTTATCCAAACCCCTGAACAGCCTACTAATTCAGTGTACAGTAGAAAAGAAGAAAAAAAAACTGTTACAAAATAGCAACCTAGCGCATGTTTTATAAATACAAAGAAATGTGTACTATTTTTTTGTTTTTATCTCTTTTATTCAAAAATCCATAAATTAATTATAAATATTTTTAACAGTCACTGAATTGTTGAGTGGTAAATAAATTTTGTGTTTCATTATCCGAACAATTTGAATACCCAAACCACCTGCCCGGATGCAATTAGTTTTAATAATCAACTCTCTGCTGTATATATATTCTATACTGTCAACTTGAATAAGTATATGTTTCCTTATACATAATAACTCAGGGACAGTCAATTAGCATTAGGGATATGATGAGCAAATATTCTCTGGACTACAAAACAAAATATGTACTCTTGTCCATGTACTCAACCCATTTCAGAAAGTCCTCTACAAAATACGCCATAATTGTGTTTTCACATCATTTTAGAAATCCTTTTCACATGGTTAAGGAAATCTTGTTTTACATACTGGAAATTGTGTGTTACCATAAAATTTTCTAATTCTGACATAATTTCTGAAAAATTTCGGTCGTATCTTTCAGAAGATTTGCTGGCCGACTCTTAGCGGACCATGAAGGGAGAGCAGTTCCCCTGCCGTGGCATATAACTGCTAAGTATTGCAATGAGCAACAAGCATAGTCAGGCAGCTGTGAAGTCTGCATGTTTATTTCAGTAAATTCAAATAATATGAGCCAATGCACTGAGAAACCTCCTGGCACGATTTGAACATTAAGTGCACAGATTGATAACCAGTCATTTTTTAAAACTTCTTGACTAATAATTTCTTCTAAATAAAAAATGTTTTGAAAATTTTGGGATAGGATAAAAATAAAATACTTGAATGTGAAAAAATAATGTATGAATGTACAAAACATCAGCTATTATCTGCTTTGCTTACAATGGTAGATATAAATTTTTATCACATCTCCAACCCCATAACTTTTTATTAATCCAGTACAAGCATTAACCAAAACAATATGACTACAATATTGTTTGTAGGCCTATTTTGAATTTGTTATTATTTCAATTACCTTAACAATTTATAGATTTATGCACTACATATGTTACAAACTGTTTTTACGAGCTAAGTGATTTTCTTAACGATCATTTTAGAAAAAAACTTGCATAGTGTTCAGAGTGTCAATGTATTTTTCATTCAAATATCAGTACGGTAACAATTGTTTTCTTTAGTAAAAATTACAATTATATCATCAATTTAGGCAATTGTTGATGTAATTTATTTTATAAAACATGATAAAAATTAACCAGAGCTGTCCCATCAACGGCACCAACTCTACCCAACAGCTGTCAATGACACTACTGTGAATAAAATGTCAGAGTCTGTTTATAAATTTGATATATCATGGTTTAAACACTATAGAAGAAGGAACGCCAGTCAGTATATATTTGAAAATTACTTTTGGTACTTTCTTTAACTTTTGAGTGTTAGCCACAAACATGCAGACGAAAAGCTTTGAGGTATCTGATTACTGTATGAAACATTTCACAAATGATCAACATAGCTTTTAGTCCAAGCAAATAGGGTTATATTAATTAAAGGAAATATAATATATTAGACAAAAAAATTATTGGATGCAATCAAAACACATTTTGTGTTAAAGTAAATAATAGACAAAGTTCTAAATGAAACCTAGAACTAGAAAGTTGTAAAAGGCAACAAAATTGTTTGGCAAATTTACATAACTATGAAAATAGATCAAACTTTTACAATTAATTCAGAAAAAAATCTTCTCTAAAATACATAAAACTTTGTAAAACTAAGAATGGTTGAGGTAGCTTTATTATGTGACATGAAAAATCATAAAAATAAAAACTACGCTTTTCCCTATCAAAGTAATACTTTGACTAATAGAAAACTACTATTTACAGTATTATTAGTACTTATTAATTGGTTTTTCGGACGGAAAAGAGTGGTTATTATTTTTATATACAACACCATTTGTGGCAAAGGTCATCAAGAAGCTATAACATATTAAAAATGTATAACTAATAACCAATTTTTAAAATATATCAATCATCTTAGACTACTTTAAACATTTACCAAAGTTATTTCTCATCTATATAAAATATAAACCTAAACCAAGTCTCTTAAATATTACATTAGAGTAAACTTCCTCTAATCCGGTATGACATTCAGAAAAATTTTTAATGATAGGTATAGAAAATAATGAGTGTTCAAGTTCGTTTGGATTGGAAGTCGCGAGGGGACAACCTATGCCACACAAAGCACTTTGGAATGCGTGGAGGAGAGACGAGTCTTTTTCATCCAACATTGGGTGACATAGCATAATTCTCATATTAGTTTTATAATCAGGACGGTGTTTTTCATTAATATATGTTATGAAATGTGTTTATACTGAAGGTAGTAAAGCTGTTTAAAGAATAAAATACATATTTTAATGTAATTTTTTTCTTTAATTTACATTTTTTTTACATTCATTCTGTAATCTGGAATATTTTGTAATCCAGCATACACGTGTCAAGTCCCAGACATGCCAGATTAGAACAAGTTTACTGTACAACTTAACGAAACTTTGCATTAAACTTAACCTAACAACACAATTCACAGTAAAAAGTATGGACGTATAAACACAACACTTCTGTGATGTGGATTGAGCTGGGAAGAGAATCCCGACGAAAAATGGATCAAATCGTCTGGAACAAAACACGAATACAACGGAGAAACTTTTAATTTGAAAACATTTATACATTTAAACACTTAAGTGAAGCTAATCACAATGGATGACTACATAATTTATGACTATTTCTGTCTTATAAGTATAATAATTGTTATTTTATTGGCATACATGTCCAAGTAAAAAAAGCAAAGGATTTTCTGGCCAACAGAGAATACAATTTTTTGCGATTAATTTTCAGCTAATATGAGCATATTTTTTACTAACAATACAAAAAAAAACTTTTTATCGTACACAAAATTTTTTTTCATAAAACTTACAAAAACAAATTACATGACAACTTGTATTTATTTATTTTTTTTTTATTAAATTTGTCTGAATCAAAATTGTGATATCTTTAGAATAACAAACATGTGTTTAAAGATAAAAGGCAAAAGGTAGGATTAAGTGTAGAGACTATTTTGAAGCTCTGGGGCCAAGAACGGTGGGGTATATGTCAACACCACATTCCCTGAGATTTCTCAATTATTAGCTCAGGTTTGTTTGTGTATCTAAAAAAAGGTTTTTACCAACTACTATTTCGACAAAAAAAAAAAAAATTCATTTGATTTAAAAAAATTAAAAACTTAAAATAATAAACCAACTGTGGCTTTTCACTTAAACATTTTTTGTTTTACGTAGTGTTACAATTTTTACACCAATTAGTAAGCACAATGAAAATGATTCAAAATTGTATTAAGATTGTAGACCTATTAAAAAAATATATATGTACCTAACATTTTAAAATTTAATACATACAGCACTTTTGTGTTGAGTAATTTAAAAGTTATGAATTTACTTCTAATAGGGACAGAATTTTACAACTACAAGATTGACCTTACAAGAGGGACAACTATGCTAATTTACAACCCTGGTGACACTGACCGTCTTCGCCGCTAGATGGGTTGGTCGGCCATCTTGTGTGAGTAACGGATGTGTGATTTGAGGTTCTGTGCCCGGAAGTACTTCTTGGGGCACATTGGGCAAACCATGGTCGGCTCCTTGCCGCAGAAGATGTTCTTGTGTTCGATTAACGACGAATGATTCTTGTAGGACTTTCCGCAATTCTCGCACGAGTACAGTGGCATCACGATTTTGTTCCATTCTACAAAACACAGAACGTGATTGGGATGTTTATAATACAATTTAATGTATTTTTATTGAAATTTTGTTTAAAGCAAAGCAATGAGCAGTTAGTAACATTTAGTCTTTTTGTTTGAATCTTCTTCACAGGTGAATTTGCATATTTCAAAAGGTCAGTTTAATGTTGGGAATTTAGAGAACAATTTAAAATTAGTTATATTCTAAAAATGTATAAATTTTTCTAATAATGTACACAATTTTATGATATTGATGTGTGCTTGGTGAAAGATAATTTAGTCAATAGTTATATAATTCCGTAAGCAAATCAGTCCCCACAAAATATTTCGAGATGGGAAAAAGATAGGATTAAGTGTAAGGACTTATTTTGAAGCTCTGGGGCCAAGGACGGTGGGGGTATAGGTCAAAAGTTACCTGAGCTCTATCCTGTTCACCCTCAAAGTTCCCATGTTAATATAAATGGGAAGACAGTTTCCTAAAAGTTACCCAGCAGATGTTTGTAAAGAAATTTTTTTTTATTTCCAATAGAATTGACTTATTAGTGGACGAATGTAATGAGTAAAAATTACTGTAATTAAGTTACTGTATTAAGTCTTGATTTTTACAATGTGTCTAATGCAGTGTTGTAGTGGCAAATTTTCCAATGTGGGAACGCTTAATATATTTGTCAAACTCCCTGAAAATTAATATAAAATTTCCCTGAATGCGTACGATAGTAATAGCTAAGCGTATTAGGCTATGTATTTCAAGCTAACTGAATTCACTAAGGATTCAAGAAACTATTTAATAATTTGGATGATTTTGCAAAAATCAAAATAAAAAACTAGTATATTTTTATATTTAACTAACTTTATTATTTCACAAAAGAAGGTTGTTTTAGAAAAGGTTATTAATTAATTTATCAACTACTTTTATGTACGTTAACCCCCAAAATAGTAACATACATAACCTAATTTTTAAATGACATATTATTCTATTCAAGTAAAAGCAGAGAACTAAAATACCGTACTCTGTGCACAATACAAAGTTCAAGCGAGAGTGAAATTATCTTTGGAAACAGATAGAGTAAATCGTGTCTACAAAATTATTGCATTTTATTATTGGAATAAAAATACTATTTTTTTATTTGTGTATTGTTTAATTAATATTTGTATTTAGAGATAGGCCTATATTAGCTATTTTCCCGGATTTTCCCGGGTTCTTGAAAACCAGTGTGGGAACGCCGTTCCCACGCGTTCCCGCACCACTACACCACTGGTCTAATGTTTTAGTGAAGAATATTGTTTTATATATTGACCAGCCTTTAGCATACTGGTTTAATTCACGTTTTTTTAGGGATATTTTCCTAATGACTTCCAATTGGGATATTTTCCCAAACTGAAAATAGCCAAAGTTTGCCCTGTTTACAAGAATGGCCCTAGAGATTTGCCTAAAAGCTACAGGCCTCTGTATCTGGTGCCAATAAATGGGAAAGTCTTGGTTTGCAATCAATTAACTCATTATTTTGAATCCAACAATCTGTTTGGTTAGACAGTTTGGTTTTAGCAAAGGGTGATCCTCTGTTCAAGCTGTTGATAGTTTGATAAAAACTGTTTTGGAAGCTTTTGAGGATCGAGGCTTTGCTCAAGCCATCTTTTGTGACTGAAACTTAAACACTACGGTGTTTGTGGCCAAGAGTTAGCCTTTTTTAGTCTTATCTTGAGAATTTCTTTCAGTTTGTATGCACTTCTGTAGGCAAGTCCGCAAATGTGAACATGCACTTTGGTGTACCACAGGGCTCTGTGCTGGGCCTTTTTTTATTTCTTGTTGCAGTTAATGACCTTACTTTTAATGTCAATTCAAATTGTTATATGTATGCAGATGACACAACTTTTCTGATTTTAGGTCTCATTGTAGGCCTCTGTTTATTAAGCTTAAACGGCAAACCATTATTAATATGTATGTTTTTTAATTAGTTGAGTATACAGTTAGTGAACTTCCAAATTTGACTTTAAGGTGTGATATTCATAGTTATGTTACCAAGACATAAGAATGACATTGACTATCAGGGTGTCTACTGCCAAAGGATATAAAAATCACTGACTTTTTGGTGACTTTTGGGAGTGAAAAATTTAAAAATCAGTGACTTTTCCGTCACTAAGATAGAAAATGTTGGGGGGAAATTGTGAAAGTGGCAAAACTTTTGCTCACAATCACATTATTTTCACATTTTATACTAAAAGTTTTTGACTTCGGTGACCATTAACTAAAATCAGTGACCTTCGGTAATTTTTGGTAACTTCAGTGACCAGTAGACACCCTGACTATTCATGTTATAGATTAACTAAAACTTTAAATTCTTATTGACATATTGGCTTGTGTGTTTTTAGTAAGACTAGGCCTAGCCTAGGTTCAGCTTTAGAAAAGAAATGTTTTGATAAGTTGTATGAATGGCTTCTGCTAAACCCTTTTTATGCACTTGAATTTTTAAAGCTAAAAAACTGTATTATTAGCTCTCAAGTAAAACTTTGTGATTAAAACGTTATTTGTTTAAATTTTAGATTCTAAATCTTTGTACTTGTTGTCACTTGTGTCATTGTTAGATTATCTGTTAGCCTCATGTCAATTAACCAACCAACCACCTATTTTTACAATTTTTAATTTTTAGTTTGTATTTATATTGTATGCCAAACTGTACAGTATTGTAATGGCTCTTTTTGTATACTTCATAGACCTAGTGCAATCATTGTACTTTAATTTTTTGACCTGGCCTATTGTGCTAATTGATGTCCTTAATGGCAACAATAAATGAACTTTTAGTTTGAATTTATACGTTGTACTAAGCATGATACACTTGTCTTTTACTTTTTTGTGCTTGTGTATATAAAATGCACATTTAAAAAATGAATTGTTTGTATATGAACTTGCTATTGTAAAACTTTTATGGCTTTGTGACTAGTTTTTTTAGGAGTAGTCATTTTCTCATTAAATTATTAGCCTATATAGCTTGCAATGCATTTAATGGAAAAATAAAGTCTTATTGAGTCAATTATGCCATGTCACTTGAAAAGTGTGTATGTCTTACTAGGCTTATAAACCAAAAGTTTGTCTGAATTTTTTCCAATTACAGGGCTGGAACAAACAGCCATCTAAAAACACTTTTTAAAAATTTAATAACTTTATACAGTAGACTCCCTCTTAACCGGCCACCTCGGGACCAGGCCGCGGCCGGATAATGAGCTGGCCGGTTAAACCGATGTTCATTTAAGAACGCCAACCTACAATTTTATATGGCGTATAAATATAATTATAACTTGAAAAACAACTAAATACATAACTGTATATGATTTATAGCTAACATCTGACACCCATTAAATCCACAACCAACATAAACTAATTAAAAATCGTTTCTTTATTGAGGTGTACTAACTGGATAGTATGTAGATCCAAATGCATTGACTTCTGGTGGCATTCACTTCCGTCCAGGACGGTACATTTTAATCGGTTTGAGAACGTCTATATGAAATAATGTTGAATTGAATAATACAATAGATAAGAAAACTACGTTTCCGGCAAAAACACAGCCGGTTAAAGCAATGTTGGGATAAAACATGGCCGGTTAAAGCAATGTTGAGATAAAACATGGCCCGTTAAAAAGATGTTATTGTTGTGTCAGGGTAGGCCGGTTAAACCGGAGACCGGTTAAAAGGTGGCCGGTTAAGAGGGAGTCTACTGTACATACCAAATTTGAATAAAAAACTTTTCAAATACTTTAAACATACAAAAATTCCTAAGACCACTGTCTTGTATCTGCCAAGATCATAGAAGAATCATGGAACTCTATATATACAACTGAAATGCTCACACAAGGCAAAAATTGAAAAAAAAAAACACGTAACCCGTATTCTGAAGGGCAGGCAAAAACGCAAAATGAGTAACTAAAGCTATTAAATGTGCTCAATTACTCGCTTCTCTTCCAATTGCTACTTTCTAAATAAATTTAAATATATATAGTTTAAAGCAAAATATTTGCTTACTACAACGATGTAAATATTTTAGTAAATACAATAAATAGTAAACCCCATGATTAAAAACGTACGTCAATACACCACTATAACTGGAAAAAGCTACTAAGCATACACTTTTTTTTTATTTGTTGGTCAGGAAAACTTAAAGCAAAAAAGTTGTAGATAATGAAATGACTTTATGTATTTGCATTTAACAATTCTCTATAAAGTGAACGGTTTTCTCAAAGAAAAAAAAAATATAAACATGTACACTGCAGTACGCTGAAGATTTTCGAGAATCACGTCTTTACTTCCGATGTTCGGAGTGATATCCAAACTGTTTAGGAACACCATTCTTACAATGTGGAGTATTTTTACTTACCTCAGTATAAATTTATGACTAATTTAACAATTTTTTCTTAAATATACATGTTAAGACAGTGATTGACTCACTGCTACCACAGTTTGTTTAGCAATGCAACAGCATAGCATGGTGTTGCATAACCACTAGTGTGACAGCGGAAGGGAAACACGTAACTTCTGCTTTGTGCTCGATTATTATACAAACTATAAATGTTAAATGTAAACTTGCTGATCAACTTGTAATTTGAAACTTTGCCGCAAAAAGTTCCTAGACCAAAAATAAAAACTTGTTCTCGCAAAAGTCACATTTTCAAAAGTATTTAATAATATTTGATAAACACAAATATTTTTACATCGTTGGAGTTTCCAAATAATTAATTTTTAAGGTTCAATTAATTAATTTATTTATTGTATGCGCGAGAAACCAGCCTGTGAATGACCACCCACGCACTGCCAGAATCGGTAATTTGATCGGTTTTGCCTGCCCTCTTTCTGCCAGGTTAAAGGTTCTGATAATGGTGTGAGCTTTCCAGGTTTACGAGTTCTATGAGAATAATGCATGGCCAAAGTAATGCACAATAAACTTAGTTGCTACCAAAACCATGAGGGTAAATAAAACTCTCATAATTAATTAAGAACAAGTTTCTTATCAAGTTCTAAATAATACATAAAATAACACTTTGTAAGACTAAAATATGGTCGAGGTATTATTAATCATGTGACATTAAAATCATAAAAACAATAACTACGCTTCATTCTGTCAAACTAATACTTTGATTGGTACTTAACTACTATTTACAGTATTAATTAAAATGTCTTTTTGACAGAAAAAAGTTGTTATTATTTTTTATATTCAACAATATATATGACAAAGTTCATCAAGAAGCTAATATTAAAAGTGTATAACTAATGACTAATTTTTAAAATATGTCAATCATCTTAGATTATTCTTAACATTTTACAAAAGTTATTTCTCATCTATAAAAAATAAACCTATTGTAAAAATATAGGAACATACTTTCAATTAACGGAAGTCTCAAGACTGTATAACATTAAAAATAGCATTACAAATTAACAAAACTTTGCAATAAACTTAACCTAACAACAAAATTCACTTATACTACTACTTGAGGGATTGCAACATATTACAGTTAAGGTAAAACGTAGAGACACAATTCTTCTGTGATGTGGATTGAGCTGGGAAGAGAATCCCGACAAAAAATGATCACCTGGAACAAAACACGAATACAACATAGAAACATATAATTTTAAAACATTTATACATTGAAACAACAAATAAAGTTCATCACTATATAAATGACTTCTTAATTAATGATTATTTCTGCCCTTCAAGTATAATAACTGTTATATTATGAGCATAAATATCAAATAAATAAATAAATGAATTCCCTGGCTAATAGAGAATATAATATTTGTTATTAATTTCCAGCTATTATGAAGATATTTTTTTACAAGTGTATTGTAAAACAGCCCAACACATAACAAAACTATTTCCTGTAAACCATAGATCAGAACTTCTAAACTGTTAAGGGGTCGTCCGTAAATTACATCATCTGAAAATAGGGGGGGAGGGTCCAAATTAAAAATGACGGTAAGGTGATGTGCAAGGGGGGGGGGTCGGCTTTGATATGATGTCATTTTAAATTAATATCAAATTTTAACAGTAAAACAATGATAAAGGCCGGTTTACACTATATAGCTGGAGAGCTACATAGCTCTGCTATATAGCAGAGCTATATAACAAATGAGCTATATTTAGCTCCGTCAGCTACATGTAGCAGAGCTAGATATAGCTCAGTTTCCCTTTGATGTTTACCGAAAGTTATGGGTAGCACGTTTTCTGCTATATAGCAGAGAAAAATGGCTTAAATTTGCTATATAGCCGGGCTATATAGCCGATCTCAAGTAGAGCTATATAGCTGTGCTATATGTAGCTCTGCTATATGGCTTTGCTACATAGTGTAAACCGGGCTTAAATTCTAACACAACTCAACTATTATAAAACAAATGACGTTATTTTTCCGAGAGGGGGGGGGGGGGGGTCAAACACATTATGATGGTAGGATGATTTTAGGGAGGGGGGGGTCCAAAAAGCGATGACATAATTTATGGACGGCCCCTAATGTTATAGAATTAACACTGATAAATTTGTAAGTCTAATTGCATTAACTTGTATGTAGTTATGATTCTACATTTTTCACAACCCACGTAAAAACGGAATAAAATTCAAAGTCATCAAAAAAGTTGTATCTATAAAAAAATTCATACTGGTCTTCTGTATTCATTAATACAAGTCTAAAAGTTATTTTTTTATTTATTAGTCTGAGTAAATTTTTTATTGAGTTTGTCTGAACCCCAAGAGAAGTCTGAACAATCTGTGTCTTTGGAATAATGCATCAGTCTGCACTCCACATGCCTTGACAGTACTGATTCATCATATCAGTACGATATGGTCAAAAACTGTTAAATTGAAAATCATACTCCTGTATACACCAAAGGTGTTGTACAAAGAATTTTGAGAAAAATTACTAAAATTTTACATACACCTTTATTGTGGTTTATAGTAAAACAATCTCATTAATCATAACAATCAAAAATCTTTTAACAGCTTTCGAATTTTTTATTAACATTGTGTGTTTTATGCTGTGTTTTAATTTTTGCATCAATATGAAAAAAAATAAAAAATCATTTAGATGTACGCTTGTAAAAAAATTTTAAAAATTTAATGCATAATTGTTGTTTAGACATATGAAAGATTGGACTTTTTAAATAGGGACAGCGTTTTTTACAGGGAAATTCAACTCTTCCCATACCGTGTTGGCATTACTGATTGTCCCCGCCGCTCAGCCAGAGTTGGTCAGCCAGCTTGTGCGAGTAGCGGATGTGCACGTTGAGGTCGTACGGCCGGAAGTACTTCTTGGGGCACATTGGACATAGCATGGTGGGCTCCTTGCCGCAGAAGATGCGCTTGTGGTCGATCACCGAACGCTGGTTCTTGTAAGTCTTTCCGCAGTTCTCACACGAGTAAGGCTGCTTAGAGTTTTTAGTCCGTTCTATAAAACACAGAGCATAATTCGTATGTTTCTAATTATTTAATTTTTTAATGACAAAAGTTTATAGCGAAGCAATAAACAATACAGTTAGATATATTCAGTCTTCTTAAAAAGCCCTTGATTTCTTGTTTCAAAATTCAAGGTAAACTTTTTGTCAAAATTATTGGTGACGTAGCAATTCAAAATTAAACATTAAAAGAATGATTCAAAGTTAAAAATTCATTGTATAAAAACAGTATATAAGCTTTTTCAATAGTTTAGTATAGACAATTTTATGCTTGGATGTGTGCTTCACCAAAGATAATTTAACAAAAAGTTACATTGAGTGTATATTTAATTACAGTATTAAAACTGAATCAAAAAAACTTATTCATCACTGGATTTTTCAAATTTTAGCAGTAGATTCAGAATATTCAGAAAAATAAAAACATGATAAGTAAAATTTGCTACCTCACTTGAAAAGTGATTACTAGACGTATAGAATATAATAGTTGGTCTCAATTTTGTTACATTCACAGCTAGCTGAAAAAAGATCAACAACAATTGACCACAAAAAAAAAAAACACTCAAAAATTGTAACCTGAAATAATTTTTGACTAGAACAATAAAAGACAAAAATAGTTTTTCCTCATAACTATTGAAATGGCTAATCTACTTTAACAATCTAAAAAAATAATATCCGTAGGCAGTGGCGGATTCACCACTAGGCCGACTAGGCCCTGGCCTAGGGCCGCGGGCTGCAGGGGGGCCGCACGGAGTCCCAAATATACAGAGTATATATTTTTAAGGATGTACTTGCATGGTGAAGATGAACTTCAGCTTTGAGCTCTGATTTTTTAGCAGACTAATTTAGTTGAAAACCCGTAAATTCACAACACAACAGAGAGACTTTGGTGAAGTCATTCTGGTTGACACCAGTCAACGGCTGGTGTCTGCCGTTTTCCATGCCAATTTCGGGTGATCATCAGCTACCTGTAGGTTAAGTCACATTCATATTGGTGGCAACTCTGGGCGATGATGCGGCAGCCCCTTTGGGTTTTTATTATAACTAACTGAAGTTACCTCTCTGTGTCTAAAAAGTGCACCACTTTCCAATTGATATTTTTTTGGGTGCTAGTTTGCTATTGGTGAGACGCTGTCAAAATGCAAAATCTGGGTGACATTAAAACTAATGTTAGTTTATTTAAAGATTTTCTAAAACCATTACCATTTTGTGTATCAAAACTTTATATAAAAATTTTGTGTACCATAAGTATCAAAATTCAGAAAGCAACACATTTATACCAATATAGTAATATTAACAAAGTAATTCAGATCAATATAAGGACCCCATTGCACAACTACAGTTTGGTAAAATTGAGTACGGATAGCCATCTTGACTATTTTGATAGCCTACCACCAACAGCAATTTGACCAACGTTACGGACATAACATCCCTAAAATACAGCGGCACGCTTTTCACAAAAGTATGAACAGAGAGAAGTGACTCCAGTTATAGCATAGATCCATTGACTATAGATATTCAATGATAAAGCATAATGGACCCCATGCCCCACCCCTATTTAACAGCTGGATAATCCATTATCTTTCCAAGACGAGCTCGTTCTCAGAGATCAGAGTGTACACAAACAATTACACTTTACTGGTACCAAAGCATAGGATAAAAAATTAAAGACGATTTTAGCTTAATTTGATGACTTCAGATACACTCATACTTCAGTCGGTGAAGAGGAGGGCCCCACAGAAAAGTTGGCCTAGGGCCCCAACCTTCGTAAATCCGCCACTGTGTAGGGAAAATTTGTAGTAAACATTGTCACAAACAAGTTGGTTAAAAAATCCTCAAAAGAACTCCTAAAATTTTAAAATCAAACTAAAATTATTTTATTGTTCATAATTTCAATCGGTTTATAACAGTATAATTTCTCAGACCCAATATTTGGGTGTAATATTGTGTCCTTTGAATAGGGAAGGAGTAGTTCCTCTTTGTTACAAAATGCATGAAAGAACCACACTTGCCTCAGACCGATTTCTAGTATCTTAAAATTTTATAGAAGCATGCATGACCTGAGTAATGCAAAATTAATTTATTTTCCTACAACTTTCTGAAACCACCACCATTTTATAATAATATGTCTAAAATTTTAGTTATAAATCCCCTGGTGCAATGAAGTACATTAAGTTTTATTGATTCAAATTTAAACTTTTATAGCTTTCAATAAATGAAATAAAAAATAATAAAAAATGAAAAAAACAAAGAACTGTATTGTTAGAGTTCTTGTTTTTCATGGTTAGTGATTGTATGATTGCCTCTAACCATAGAATTATTAATATTAATATAAATAATTATCAATATAAATATTATTAATATAAACACCATAAACACTTATTAGTTGGAGGACACCATTAAAAATTGCATTTAAAACTTTTCTGGTATTTGAGAAAAACAAATAGAACTAAAAGAATGCACATTTTTAATAACAGTAGCAACTTAAAAAAAATATTGTGGGCTTGAACAATTATCACCAAATATTAAACGTTCATGAAAGAAAAAAACTAATAATCTTATCGCTACAGTAAAATTAAAAAAGGTGTATTGATTCAATTATAATTTTCAAAGGCCTACACGAATTAACAGGAGGAAATAATTTTGCACCAGCAGGATATTTACTGAGTGTTAATGATGAAAAAAGAAAGTGACAGATGTTTTAAAGAGTTCATCTTTAATATTCCAAAGCAAACCACTAGATAAATTAAGGTTTACTTTAAATTTCAATACTTGATCTACTTAATTTAATGTAGCAAGTCAATACTTCGTATTCCATGATAAAACTTAGGCTACCTTATCTAATAAACATAAAATAATATCATACCTTGCTGGAGGGATGTGAAGGGAAGAAAACCTTAATGAAAACAATTAGTTTAAATCACAACTTTTTAGACGTAAGACATGAATGTATATAAACCTGGAACTTTATAAAGCATTTATAAAAATTTCATGAACTACAACATACTAAAAACTTAAATGAAAATGTACAATAGTACCAGGATTGAATTACATCCATCCAGAGGAATTGCACGGGAATACTGCACTAGATGTTGTAAAATGTATATTAGTAAAAAATTCTTGACATTATTTTCATGCATTATATTAAAGTTTATATTACATATAATTCCTTAGTCAGTGTTACAAATTTCACTTTGTAATTGGTTCAAAATAATACAAATAATTAAATTACTTTGTATGTACTTCAATGCAAGTATTTATGTTTTTGTAAAAAGTTTATGTAGAGAAATAAAATGTTTCAGAAAACTGTCAGAAAGTAATGAATCGCAAAATTTGTATTTAATGGCACTTAACAACAATGTCTTGAGCTCAGAGTGTGGTAGTGTAGAGGGGCATCGTCTGCCGTGCAGGAGCAGAATAAGTTTGACTCGATGCGCGCAGTGACTCTGTGACTTATTCAAATGTTCGGCGTTTACCAAAAAACATAAAATTCAGATTTTATCTTCAACCATTTGACGTAAAGTAATGATATACAAAATCATTTATTTTTTTGAGATTTTTTATTGTGACAGGAAAAGTTTATTTTAAGTTGACGGTTTTTAATTTGAATTATTTTGAAGGCATTAAGCTATAGCTTTTGAATGTGAATTTTCTTAGAGGTGCAGTTTGTATCAGTTTATTTAGGTTTTGATCCCTAATATTCTACAAAAGATTATCTATCAAGCCTTTTTTCAAGAAAATTTATTTTTCATATTTTTTTGAGTCTTAGAGGGTGAACAATACTTAAAAAGTTTAAAAAAATTATAATGGAAAAAACTTGGGGGAATATTGTGAATTTGGTATCAGTGAACCAAATATTATCAAAATTATGATATTGCCGCCTTCTATTTACATCCTGAAACAATCACACACATCCACACATTCACTATGAAAACCATTTTTTGGGCTCAGGGGGCATCAAAATGACTATATACACCAACAGTTCGAATAAAAAAAATTGGTAAAAATAATGTTCTCCATATACTGTTGTTTAAGGGGAGAAGGTAAAAATAAGTACATAAAATTTTTCTTAAAATAAATTGGTTGTATTGTTAGGTTAATTCTTATGTAGAATAACTTTATTTTGTTGGATGTAATTATTCATTTTCTGGTCTAAGGTTTGGACTATCTAAGGTCACAAAAAAAAATAAATAAACTAGCTTAAAACAATAACTAGTTCAGTATTAATAATTCAAATTGGTTTATTTATAGTATACAAAGACAACAGTCCTCTCAGAGTTAAAAAATGGTTTTTTGAAATGAACACATCATCATCATGCACTAAGTCATAAATTTTACCAAATATAGGTAGGAGATTGAAACTACATTTTTATTTTCATTAAATGACTTCTTGATCAAAACTTCTTCCAACACTAATTTATATATTTACACTTACACTGTAATTTGTTTACAAGACAGTAAATATATATAAAAGATCTTATAATGGTGATTGATTTTAACCGGTGTGACTGTTCGAAATCTTGCCATTTTATGATCTTTCATATAAATTTACCGTCTTGTAAACAATTACAGTGTAAGTGTAAATATATCGATTAGTGTTGGAAGACATTTTATTATTTTTATTACTGTACCAAACATAGAATGTCATCGTAATTTTAACCAAGAAAAGAAGCAAAGTGCAGAAAATAAAATTGAATAGAGGAAAGAAAACTTAATTATTCAACAACAATTTCTTTATTCTTCTTACAGATGTATACAAATATATTTCTACTGTATTAACATCTTTTATATCAAGTAACTATTTATATTAGTAGGAACATAAAGTAAATTAATCTTGGCATAAAAATATTTACAAAACATAAATGCAGTGTCTTTAAACTCTAGTAATATATGTACATTTTATTGTTGGACTAAAATATATTAAAAATAAAATGGTGTTTTGTTGTTGAGAGAGCTGAGCGTTATGATTTTCAGTTTGATTGAAAAGCATATGTAAAAATAAAAATAGGCTAACTCACATTTGGTTCTAGAGATAATGGTTGCTTTGTCTTTGGCTAACAGTGATACCGATTTGTATAATGAAAAAATAGTTCATGTTGTTAAAACAAAGTTTGGCCAACATGTTAATTCTAGTCTTTTCAAAGAGGATAAATAAATGTTATGGTAATTTTGTTTTGCAACTAGTGGCTACATATTAAAATTTGACCTTTACAATTTATTGAGAAAAATTAAAACTTTTTCCTTAAAAATAGTCATAAAAATGAATTTAACTTTAAAAATTCACAAAAATTTTTAATCAATAACACTCAACACAATATGAAAACTTTCATAAAAAAATAAATTGAAAATTTTTTTAACAATTTGTTTTCTAATATTATCACGAATTTCAAATGAAACCTTTAAAATATACCAAAGAAAAACAGAAAATATACCACAGATTATTAAGATCCCTGGAACTTAATAAAAAGGATTTGTCTTCTTAAACAAATTGTTCACAGGTACCCACCGTTATTTGTGTCCCCTTTAGTACTATTTTTCAGTATTATGGGTCAAAATTGGTGATATTAAATTGTTCACCTCAACATTATTATGGCCTATGTAAGATGACATGAATGTGTTAATTTATTTTCAACCCAATTGATAATTTAAAACTTATGATAATCCGTAAACAAACATAAAAAACTTTAGAGTTCCATGACAGTGTACCTCACATTGGCCTCCTTTTTAAGCTTATTATTGTTGTAGAAAAGAATTTTGATTTTATAATTATATTGTGTAAATTAAATAATGGACGGAATGAAAAAAAATATATACAGCGGAAGTAGAAATAATTCATTGCAAAATGGATTAAAAATTTTTTTGACAGCCAAACGTCAATATTCTCAACACATTATAACACTGGATTGAAATATGGTCCTGTAACTTTTTGTACAAAAATGATACAATATTAATGTGTATTGTAATGGGTAAAAATATATATCACAGCTAACTATATGCTATGAGGACAACAAATCAGTCTCATTTTAAAATAACTAAAGTAGCTTAAAGTACTAAAATTATTGAAACCAATAAAAATTGTTTCAATAGACATAAATTTTATTTCAACATTATTTATTATAAACTTATCGTACTGTGTGGTATTTGATTCAAACAAATAAAATGGCATTAATTGAAGTGGTAACAACGAATTGATAAAGTTCTCAGTACAAGAAAAAGTATTTTAACAAACATTTTGAGTACTATATATTAATTTGGAATACAAATTTTTATTCTGAAGACAGTGGACATTTTTTATTAAATTTCAGACACATGCTACAAAAGCCTGTTTGTTATAATGATTGATAAAGCAGTTTTGAAAGGGTAAAAACGTTTAATTAAACTTAAAGGCCAGTTCTTTTTGACTGACAAAGTAGATTTGGAAAGTGGACACATTTTAATATTTTAATCAACTAGTAGTTTACTCCTCTCTTATCCACAAAATTTATTTAGTTTCTCTCATAGAGCAGATTTTAGTAACACAAAAATACCTTTTACAATATTAGAAAGAAAAACTATTAACTACACTAATGCGCAAATAAAATAAAGACCCTGTTTCTGAATGGCTTATAAAACTAAACTTGTTCTACAAAAATTAGATCAACACTGACTAGAATAAGCAATATCTCTCATGGTAACAAAAAAGTAACATGGAGTGTATTCACATACTACAACAATAATGATAAAACTACAAAATATAACTGCAAGATTTGATTGCAATACCTCACAATAGAGATTTTTCATTAGAGAAAAGGAAACTGCAAATGTAGTTCAAGAAAAATAGGGTAACATTTAGTTAACTAAAAAATTTGTAAACTCAGAGATTGTGTATTTTGATGCAGCATGTCAAATAATACCAGTGCATACCCATCTAAAGACTTAGGCCCGTTCCTATGTGGGCGACAGAAGCGACGCGACGCGACGAGAGCGACAAAATTTCAAACAAATGTATAGGCATTGGAGCGATTTTAGTGGCGACCGGAGCAACGACAACTTACAATGTATAACATTATGGCGATGCAAGCGTGTCGCTGGCGTCGCTTCAGTCGCTCTCGTCGCGTCGCATCTATCGCCCACGTAGGAACATGGTAGGAACGGGCTTTATTCCATTATTAATATTTGAAATGTGTCTTAAATTAAAATTTTCATAAAAATCAACTACAACTATACTGAATAAAAAAAACTTTAACCCCTATTACTTTAAAAAAAAGATAAAAAACAACACATCTTGCAGTGATACCTTGTCTGCAAACATAATACAATCACAATTTTGCTATGGTAGCTAGACGCTAGAACCCGAGTCGTTAGATGGCAACGTGGCCCATAAAGCATTGGTCGCCATGCTTCAGCCTCATGTGGGTGACCAGGTTATACCGCTGAGCCGTGCGCAGCGGGCAGTACTCGCACTTGAACTGTGGGGGCGTCCCACAACCGTACCTCTTGTGCCGGTTCAGCTCTCTCCTTCTGCAGTAGAACTTGTCACACCCGGGGGTGTCACAATAAAATGGTCCTCCAGGCTCGATCAAGTTTAATCTTTTTCTCTTTGGTTTTTCTTCCACTTTAATTTCTGTACACTCTTTCTTTTTCCTTCCCCGTTTCTTTTTCACCATCTCAGGCAGTATTTGCGTTGAGGTCGCAGAGTCCTCTGTGATCAGGCACTCTAGCGCCACGCTCGCCAACAGCCCGTCGTACTCTTCTTCTGACTCTCTCTCGTCGCTGTAAAACACATTGTTCCACAGGTCGAAGGCGGGGTATGGCAGGTACGCTTCATCTGCAAAGAATATTGGGTCAGAATGGAGGCAATACAGTGTCTAGTAAATTCAACTTAACTCCTTGGCCAACACATCTAAGAATCAACTAGACTGATTGGTAGGTTAATATATTTTTATAATGTGTATCGTCTTAGGAAATGTGCATCTGTTTAGTACTTTTTAGAAAGTTTGTCAAACAATTTTTCTTTCAAAATTTTACGAAGAATTAAAAAATTTGAAAGTGCAGTTTTCATCTCACTTACTGAGGGGGCTAAAGGGTCAATCATAGTGGACGTTGCTGAAACTACCTGAATACGTTTTGCATTGTTTACAAGCATACTGAGGGCAAGAAACAATATCTAGTATTTGGTGTAAAACACTGTAGATAAAGAAACGCTGCTGCACTTCAGCATGTGTGAGACCCAAGACTCAAGTAGATGATGGTTAGGAAGGAGATTTGGCCACAGAAAGCAGGCTTAAATTAATACATGATATTCATTGGATTATTAGATACGTTCATAGCCTGCGGGCCCAGCAATTTCAGAGACTGTCATTATCGGGGGTCTCGCTGGTCTAAATTTCATCATGCAGTGTTTCACCTACCCCAATTTTTCAGCTTAATTTTAGGTCCGATAAAAGTGGGAAGAATTTTAAATGAAAGATATATACTTGAGTTATTTGACCTTGTTTTTTTTTAATTTTTTTTTTTTTTAATTTAAGTCTAATATTAATTACTCTATTACGAATAACTACTACAAGACTGACATAAGATCAAAGCTATCGTAACCTTAAATTATTTTTGACAAACTAATTTGACACAACATGACTTTTGTACTAAAGATTTTGTCGTGACATTGTAATCTTGATGATGACAAATAAGTAATAAATGACAGTTCTGGTTATTGTTTTTCTCTTCTGATAACAGTGGCATTCTACCAATTTCTTTGTAATTAAAACACATCTAAAAAAAAAAAAAAAAAAAAAAAAAAAATTACTTAAAGGATTGTTGATTTCGAACGAATTAAAATAAATTTGGTATTGTATCATCTATATGGTTACCTTGTTGTATGAGAGATTTAGACGGGAGGGTTTATTTCTTCCCTCATAATTTCTTCCCTCTTATTTCGCACTGTTTATTTCTTCCCTCCACAAAAATTATAAGTGTATATTACTTCCCTCTACTAATCAACTGTTTATTTCTTCCCTCTGGTACACTCAAAACTAAAAACATAGACTTAGTCTAGAGAAAACTCAGGGACAAAATTACAGAGGGAACAAATAAACACTCTAAAACATAATTCACTAAGCAGTTTGTTTATTTCTTCCCTCTGGGAGCCAAGTGTATATTTGTTCCCTCTGCGCGGCAAGTGTTTATTTCTTCCCTCTGGCACAGTCAGCGTACCAAACAATAGACCTCGAGCCTGTAGCATGCGTAAAGTGGCGTGCGGGAGAGGGCGTCGGGTCTCACTTGGGCATGCCACCCCTCCCTGTACGAATGGGCCGCCTACCTGAGTCCGGGCAGCCGCGTTCTTCACACTTCAATGGTTTCTTTTGAAACCTCTGCCATTGTTTATACTTGGGGGGCTAACGCGTGCGTTCCAGTACAGTAATTCGTTTTTTTTAGTTTCTTGCTTCAACGCGTGCATTCCAATACAGTAATTCGTTTTTTTTTAGTTTCTTGCTTCATGTTGTATGCATTATTGTTCGAATTATGGCCATATTGTAAAGTACTATCAATGACGTTTCAGTCATCACTATATTTATCTTTTCTTCAGTTTATACTATTGGAAACCTCACTTTTATTGTTACCAATGAGACTAGAGATGGCTATGGTTTAGCTTTAGAAAAAATATTTTTGTGTTTAAGTTGTGCTTTTAAGAACATTGCTTGTAGAAATATTCAAAGTGCTACAGCTAGTAGGGTCCACGTTTACCAATTATATTCTTATGGAGAAGAAACCACATGGCATATCTCGCTTATGGATTAATAATATTTTAATGAAACTAAGTTTATGGCTTAATGTGGTTTTGGCCCATTGTTTTTGCCTAAAACACTATTTTTTGGGTTCCTTGTTACAGCAGACCTAAGTAGTCAGCCTAATGTTGTTAAACATTAGATTAGATAATAAAGTCTTGGTTATTAATAAATGTATGAACCGTAAGAAGATAAGATCCAATCTTCGTGATTTTTTATAAGATTTGTAAAATGGCTTCCAAAGTGGTTGTTAGGTATATGTAGTAGAATTTGAAATCCGTTGAGTGCGTACCGGGTATTTAAGTATTACATTTAAATGTTGTAAAATCAAAGTATGATAAAAAAGGGCCGCATAAATAAAATACATTAATTAGTTGATAACTTGAAGGTTTATTAAGCACTTTTTACATTAAAAATACAATATACAGTTACCAATAATAAATTAAGGAATGATTCAAGATACAAGAGATCAGTCTTTGTTTACAAGTTAAATCCAACTGGGCTCTGTTTCAAATTGAGTCTACAAAGATTGTATTATCATATTTTTATATTGTAATACAAAATACAGCATTTTAAAACAAGTTAAAAATACCAATATAACAAATGTACAAAGTACAACTTACTAATTTTAATAAGCTGATTAGGGATTCGTTGGTGGTTACTTGGAAGTTGTTTTACTGGTAGGTCTACCAATAGTTTGTTATCAAAGTCTAATATTTATCATGTGTAATTGTTCCTTTGTATTTGGTAACTTTTTTGTAGTTTTTTGTAGGTTGTACTTTGTAGACTCAACTTGAAACAGGCCCCTGATGTTGATTAATATAATGACAAAAATGAAAAATAAACTTAAAAAAGTATGTAAATGCTACACAGTGGAAGCGGATAAAAGAAATTCACATGTACTGTAATATGCTTGGCTGTGGTGAAAACATTACCAAATAAGATTAAAAATTAATAACAATTAATAATTATTGCAATGAACATACAAACACATTACAAACTAAAAGATGATTGTGAAACCCTAACGTAGAGATAAAAATGATAACTGAAGAATAAAGTGTTATACTTAATTAGTTAAGAAAGCATAAAAAGGTTATTTGGGGTAAAGCTCACATATGAAAGGACATACATCCTAATATAAGTCAATAAGGATATAACAATTAAAGCCATAGAAATATAGGTGTTAAGCCGACTGATGGTGATAAATATTGTGAAAATGATGAATAAAAAATAGTAAAAAACTAAAGGAAAAGCGGATTAAACCATGATATCAACATTGTAATATTCTTAGTTCCATTAGAACATAAAAAATTACAATAATTAAAAAAATCAATTAAAATTAGAAGAAAATGCATGACAAAACAAAACATCACTGTTAAACCTTAACGTATAAAACTAAGTTATGTATATTACAAATAGTGGAAAACATATTGCATGAATATCATGCGCTTTACAATTTCCTAAACAGTACATTGATCTGGTTTCAATTGTAATTTCATACTCGTACTTATCACTGAGACTTAACAGTCATTAGTAAAAACTATGTTTCAATGTAAACACTTTAATAACAAATGAAAAGGGAAGTGCTTAAGTTACAAGGGACGCTAATATCGTTAAGTTGTACTGAATATATTGTTGTTAAACTTTATCATAGAAAGATTATAAGCATATTCAGACAAATTATATAAAATTCAGACCTCACTGGACGGTGCATTTTATTATTATTATTACGAAGGCTTTGTTGTAATTCTAATGTTTAGCTTAATAACATCAGATACAAACCAGAAGTGATATTTGACAGAAACCTATATACAATCTGTTAGCAAGTTCTCTAGGCTATAATGAAATAAGGTACAAGGTAAGGTTTAAGGTATAAGGTTTTGAGGAATTCCACTGTATCGGCTAAGACTTTAAATTAAAGGAAACTTGTGGTTTTTTTCATTACGGCTACACTTGAAACGGTCCAAATGTGCTCGAACCGATAGTAACAGAGATAAATTTACAAATACGTGAGATTTATATTATTAAAATTTTTATTGGTATTGAAAATAGCTTTAATTGCCTACTATACCTTACAAGTATTATAAAGATACAAGTAAAATATTTGTTACAGATTTTTTATTAATAATCCTTATCCTTCCCTTTTATGAATAAAAAAGGGTTGTATCATATTTACTTCGAAAGTTGAAGTGACGAGTATGCTTCCCTTGCAACGCAAGTTCCCTACCCCAATATGCACTACAAAACATCTAGTACTACATCGAAAAGGTTACCTTTTTCATTTACAAAATACATTGTAACATCAGCGAGTTCACTAGCCGTAGAGAAGGGTGTATCCATTTTGCCTCACGGTGTCGGGCCCATCTCAAAACAGGACATTTGCCCCACGGGGATAACAGGCAGAAAAAATTATCGCCAAGAACAGGACACTTGCTCCACCAGAAGAGAGGGAGGTACAGCCCCTCCCCCAACGGCCAGCTGCTCTCTCGCCTCTCTCGCTCTCTCTCTCCCTCACTCGGCTTGGCTGGTGGTGGCCTGGACACTCTGTTGCGTGACGTCATCATAAAGCGAAATCCTGTATGAATTGCATTGTAGCCCCCTGCTTAGCTTACTTACATTACGACCACATGTGACCCACTAATTGAGCCGAATAGATCACTTAACATTCCTGAATAAATATTCGTTTCTTATTCGATATCAAGAAACAATATTAGCGCGTTGGCTACCGAACGTCACACATATGTGACGTAATGTTAAAAGAAAACCTTAAATATAGACCAGCGTCACATATATGTGTCGCTCAAGGTGTTTCCAGTGTACCGACGACACATATATGGGACGCTCAGGTCAAATCCAGTGTACCGACGACACATATATGGGACGCAGTCACGGTTCAGTTAAATGACTCGCCACGCCCATTTGGTACACTGAATCAACCTAAAACCTGTTTATCGGTCTATAGGAATGTGTGACACACATGTGTGTCGCTTGGTCTCTGGGTAGGACCTCAATTTGATTTTTTACACATTTTCAAAGTTGGCCATATGGTCTGCTCACATGCTGCCATTAGTATTTGTTTACTAAACATTCCAGATGGCGTTTTTTATTGCGTGACACATTGTCCTGTATATTTTAGTATTTTTTAGCGTAGTAAAACTATTTTTCATTTATTTCCCAGTCATCCAACTCATGACACATATGTGAGACAGTCGGTCTATAGCAAACAAACATAATACAAAATATACTATAGACCAACGTCACACATATGTGACGCAATAAAAATGCTAAAAGAGTACTGAAATAATTTTTTTCCCAACTTTTATGAGCAAATATATATGTTACACATCAAATTATATTGAAATAGCGAAACAAAATTTTTGGTCTCTGGGTTAGTGTTAGTCACAATGACTCAGTCTGTGGTGAGAGATCGAGTACTAGGATCGGTCTGCTGGGAAGTCCCGGCGACCCGAATTTCCTACCGTCGGTAGCCAACGTGTTAAATATGGTGTATGAGTATTAAAAGAAATACAAAATGCTAACATCAAAATGAGAGAGTGTACAAAACAGTTTCCCATAAAACTGCATGTTAAAGTGTCCCTCTTTCTGTGGCCCGAGAACGAGAGTTGTGATGGGAAAAAAGTATACTCCTAGAGTTATTGTATTCTCCGGCTTAGTGATATCTTTAGTATAAAAGAAAAAATGCTTCATGTCCACTAGTTTTTTCATTGGAATATTGCATACTGTTTACTGTAATTAAACAGAAAATGAAACATTAATTTAAAACCACACGAGAATGATATTAGATTAACTAATGATGATCTATATATTAATAGGCAAGCATGTTTCTTTTCCTCCTTTTTTCTCAGCTTATGAGCATCGTAGGAGAAATCCCCGCATACCGTTAGAAAGGTATCGTCCTGTAGATGAGCAGAATCACACTTTGATTTGCATCGGCCCCCGGGGCTATGCCCTACAGGCATTCAAAGCTTCAATGTGAATCTTATGGGAGAAGAATAATTGATGGAATCATTAGACAGCTGTTGTAATAACAAATGCAACCGAAGAACAAGTCAGGAAGAACAGATGTTTCAGTTATTTCATTTCAGTTAATTCATAGTTCATTTAAATTGACTCAAGATCAACTGAATCTTTGGTCAAATTTCGACCAGTGGGCGATCTCTAGTTTAACTTAATTATCCTTGTTCTAATTAAATACCATAATTTAATTAGGCCTACACAATGAAGCCTTGTAATATTACACTGTTTGAACAAAAGAAATCAGTTACATGGCTGCTAATATAAAATAGTATAGTAAATATTAATGTTGAGGCTTTTATCATTCTAGATTGAAAACCTTCAATCTGGTGTTTTTGCCTTGGGATTAAAGACTAAAAAATGTTTAATCACTCATGGAATAAAAAAACCCATTTACATATACATAAAATAATTTATTAAAATAAAACACGTGCATTCAGGCCACCACCAGCCAAGCCGAGTGAGGGAGAGAGAGAGCAAGAGAGGCGAGAGAGGAGCAGGCCGTTGGGGGAGGGGCTGTACTCTCTTCTGGTGGAGCAAGTGTCCTGTTCTTGGCGATCATTTTTTCTGCTTGTTAACCCCTTGGGGCAAATGTCCTGTTTTGAGATGGGCCCGAAACCGTGGGGCAAGTGGAACACAAGCGTAGATAGACACGATCCAGATTTGTGGAAAAAGACCCAAGTGAGTTTGTTTCCGTATTTACAGTAAGTATATGCTGATGTTAGTTTTCAAAAAAGCAGCTGTTTCATATACTTCTAGTTCGGTCGCCCAAACGCCATTCTTTTCCATCCCGGCTTGTGAGGTGTAGTTTTCTTCATCTGTCAGTCTCATCAATGAATCTTTCCAATCGGTTTTCATAAAATTTGAAATTTTTTTACGAAAAAATGCGTGGTTACTTTCCGTCCCTGTAACGCAGTAGGACACTGCCCTAAACCAACAGTTACCATCTCCACGAATCTTTTTCAAACTTTTCGGATTCCCCAGGTGACGGACTCCTCCATTGGGTTTAACCTCATTTTTGCTACAGTTCAATCCAAACTGACTACATAAATTCCTTTGCCAATCTTCATTGATTGGGTTATAATTGTGAGGGCTGTCAGATGATTTTAAGGCAGTTGAATCTTCCAAATTAAGTTGCGTTTTCTTTTTAGGTAATCGTTCATTAAAAATCTTTAGGTTTTTTAAGTGTTGTTTTTGTTTCAATACCAAACCACGTCATTTTTCAGGGTACACGTCTTGTTTTAATGAATAGAAGTAATTACGTATGGTCCTTTCCAGGGAACTTGACTAAAGCCACCTTTTCGGTCGTCTCTTCTTAGATTTCTTAATAATACTTTTTGCCCCGTCCTAAAAGTAGATTCAATGTTGTGTTGGTTGTTGTACTGCATCTTTTGCCTTTCTTGACTTTGTTTGATGTTTTCCATTGCCTTTTTTTCTATACTTTCTTTCATTTTGAGGATAATGTTAAGGTGTGCATTGTATTCTTCAATATCAAATTCTTGATTACTATCATCTTCAAATATCTGTGCATCGTCGGCTTCATCTGGTGGTGGACTGGGCAGTTCGACATCAACTGGGAGAATAGGTTGTCTGTTATACATCATAAAAAATGGTGAGTACCCTGTTGACCGGTGTTTTGTCGTGCGATGAGCAAATAAAACACCCTGCAATATGTTAGGCCATCCCTCGACGTTGTTCTCCAAAACCTTCAATAGCTGATTTTTGATTGTCCGATTTGGCCTCTCGACAAGACCATTAGCCTGTGGGTGGTACGCTGATGTAACTTTTTGTTCTGTACCACTCAATCGGTGCAGCTCATCAGAAACCTTATTTACAAAATCCCTGCCTTGGTCATTGATCTGTATTTCAGGGCATCCATGTCGGCATATAACTTCAAAAAGAAATCTGGCCACTCCCGATTGCTGTTTTATCAGGCAAAGCTGCTGCCTCTGACCACTTGGAAAAGTAATCAATCGCAATGACAGCGTAGCTCATTATATTAGCCAGTGGTAACTAAACAATGTCCACACCTATCTGATTCATAACTTTTTCTGGAACAAGGACTGGATGGAGTTCTGGTACTAATTTAACTGTCGCAGAATTGCCTAGTTGGCATTTTTTGCATGATTTGATATAATTTCTGATGTCAGATGAAAAAGCTGGCCAGTAAAACCTTTCAGCAACCAAATCCTGTGTAGCATTGATTCCTCTGTGCCCGGAAAGGGACGAGGCTTCCTCGCTCAATTCGTTACCCTCGTGGAGAGATCGTACTATTCGCTCTCTTTCTATCTCACACTTTACTACTTGAACGAATGAAATTTTCTTTTCTTGGTCTTTTTTCCTACTTATCACTCTTTTCATAAATAGTTTACCATCTCGTATAGAATATCTTACACATTTCCTACGAAAATTATGTTTTTCTTGCTTACTTTTAATTTGCAGTGGATATGATCTCGTAGTCAAGAATTCAGTTATTTGCTCAAGGTTTAACTGCTCAGTATCTGCTTCTTCCAAAGGTGGAATTACTGCCAAAACCTTTTTTGCCTCTGCGTTGTTGTGATCTGAAAACAAATAAATACTGTAATCAAGTATTAGCATGAGTCATACAAAAGATAAATCATAATGTTATAAAAAAATCAGGGCCTATTTGATCTTCTTTAAAACTTGCCATAATAATCTAATTAACCTCTCCAAGGTTTTAATCCAAGGTTTTATTCATGGAATATTGTTCGAATATTACATGAATTTTGTTTAAAACTGCAGACAGTGTTTATGACTTCCTATAAACGAATCCATAATAAGTGTGCTGCGTGCGAACTCGTTTATTCTCAATAAGAATAAAATTAGAAGTGAGAACGTAGGTTTTCTGCAACAAGGAATATAAAAAATGTGTACTTAACTCAACAAGCTGAAGAGAATATACTACGTTTTATTGATTTAGGTTCATAAATAACGGGCCGTCAATAAATTACGTCATCTGAAAATAGCCGAAGGGGGGTGGGTGGGTCCAAAGTGAAAATGACGGTAGAATTGTGTGCAAGGGGGAGGAAGATCTAAGATGACGTCATTTTCAATCATCAGATTTTTGTAGGATGGTGTCTGATTTTTGTAGATTTTCTTCATATAAAACCTTTTATATGAATAAAATACCCCCGTCACAGCGGACCTGCGTACTCAGCGAATTTCCAATGGCATTTAAGATTATTTACTTTCCCCATAAAAACACCATAGGATTGAGTATGTAGGTTTGCTGCCATTGGGTATGTTGTTAGAAAATCCAAGTTAATCAATAATTGGTGAATGTAAACACAAAATTGTATCAAACTCTGGCAATATTTTTAATTCCCCATAAACCCCATGGGGGTGAGTATGTAGGTTTGCCGCCATATGGGTTTTGTAAGCAAGTATAAGTTAAATCTTATATAGACAATGTACATACCAAATTTGATTAAGTTATGTCAATAAATAAGCAAGATATAATGTTTTCTTGATTTCCCATAAGAATAACATGGAAAACACATTTTTGGAATTGCCCCGTAACCAGTTATGCCATGATAAAAATTCAAATTACCAAATTGTTTGTTTTTTAAGCTCTTTTGAATGGTTTCAGTTAAAATTGATGAATTCTAAAAATTAAGGTCCAAAAATGCCAAAAACCCACTTTTGACCCCTTTGAAACCCCGTAAAACCCCTTCTAGCCAACCTTTTCTTAGCTTGACTTTTCAGTTGATCATATCCAGTTACCTTGTGTTCATATATTGATAACTAGCCAATTTGTCTATGCGTGCATTACCACAAAGAAAAGCCGTTACCGTCGGTTCGGGAAGGAGCGAGCGGTGGCGGCGGCAGACACCGTCGTGACCAGATCGAGGTCTATTGTTTGGTGCGCTGACTGTGCCAGAGGGAAGAAATAAACACTTGCCGCGCAGAGGGAACAAATATACACTTGGCTCCCAGAGGGAAGAAATAAACAAACTGTTTAATGAATTATGTTTTAGAGTGTTTATTTGTTCCCTCTGTAATTTTGACCCTGAGTTTTCTCTAGACTAAGTCTACGTTTTTAGTTTGGAGTGTACCAGAGGGAAGAAATAAACAGTTGCCTAGTAGAGAGAAGTAATATACACTTATAATTTTAATGGAGGGAAGAAATAAACAGTGCGAAATAAGAGGGAAGAAATATACACACCCATTTAGACAAGATGTTTAATACAAATATAACTACATTAGTCTTCTGAAATCTACAGATTTTCTTACACAAAATTATACTATTTCTATTTAATTACATAATTTAAAACAGTTTTTAGGGGAAATAGAAATAAAATTTTAGAAGCCTGAATCCTACACTCCAACATTACTAAGGTTTATAAGTCTGTATGTTTTGTGTATGCAATTTTCTCTAAATTTGGATATTAATAAGTTTTTCAAACAATAATATTTATAAAAGTCTATTCTAAAAAAAAATTATTTCGTTAAAATCATGAATTCAAATTTACAAAAATTGTGTAGGTTTCATGAAATTTAAAAATCAACACCAAATATTTTATTGATGACTTTGTTTTTATTATACAGGGTTAGGCAAAAGTCTGGATACCCCCAGTTAACTTTTTAACGCGTTGCAGTAGGAAAACCAAACTCGGCACATGTTTACAACATCAAAAACTGCACTTTTTCATCAACTACACAACTTTGCCCCTGCCCCCAAAATGGGGTATTTTGGGGGCAGCCCCAAATTTTCAAATGTAAACCCCTATCGAGTGACCCCTCATTTTAAACGGTTTATCAAGAGAAATTAAATGGCGCAAACCGGAGGTCGATATCTCACCCCTAACCAAAATGGCAGCCATTTCAAAATTTGACATGGGCAAGCAAGTATAAGTATGGACACCCCCAATTAATTTTTTAACACGTTGCAGTAGGAAAACCAAACTCGGCACATGTTTACAACATCAATAACTGCACTTTTTCATCAACTACACAACTTTGCCCCTGCCCCCAAAATGGGGTATTTTGGGGGCAGCCCCAAATTTTCAAATGTAAACCCCTATTGAGTGACCCCTCATTTTAAACGGTTTATCAAGAGAAATTGAATGGCACAAACCGGATGTCGATATCTCATCTCTAACCAAAATGGCAGCCATTTTAAAATTCGAGAAAGGTAAATTGACTTTACATTAAATCAGAAAATAGCTTTTTTAGAATCGAGAATATCTGGAATTATTTTAGAATTGAACCTACTAGTTCATTTCTGCTATTAGGTTCAATTCTAAAATAATTCAAGAAATTATAAATTCCAAAAAGCTATTTTCCGATTTAATTTTAACAAATGTAAATTTACCCTTCTCGAATTTTAAAATGGCTGCCATTTTGGTTAGAGATGAGATATCGACATCCGGTTTGTGCCATTCAATTTCTCTTGATAAACCGTTTAAAATGAGGGGTCATTTGATAGGGGTTTACATTTGAAAATTTGGGGCTGCCCCCAAAATACCCCATTTTGGGGGCAGGGGCAAAGTTGTGTAGTTGATGAAAAAGTGCAGTTATTGATGTTGTAAACATGTGCCGAGTTTGGTTTTCCTACTGCAACGTGTTAAAAAATTAATTGGGGGTGTCCATACTTATACTTGCTTGCCCATGTCAAATTTTGAAATGGCTGCCATTTTGGTTAGGGGTGAGATATCGACCTCCGGTTTGCGCCATTTAATTTCTCTTGATAAACCGTTTAAAATGAGGGGTCACTCGATAGGGGTTTACATTTGAAAATTTGGGGCTGCCCCCAAAATACCCCATTTTGGGGGCAGGGGCAAAATTGTGTAGTTGATGAAAAAGTGCCGTTTTTGATTTTGTAAACATGTGCCGAGTTTGGTTTTCCTACTGCAACGCGTTAAAAAGTTAACTGGGGGTATCCAGACTTTTGCCTAACCCTGTATATATATATATATATATATAATATATATATATATATATATATATATATATATATATATATATATATATATATATATATAATTAATATATATATATATATATATATATTTTTTTTTGCATTAAACAGCAACCTTTGAATACAAAGGCAAGCTCAGCTACCCAAAACAGAACAATTACAAAACTGCTGAAGAATAACTGAGAAAGTGTCACCCAAAGGTATTACCAGATATTACCCCTTCAGGAAGGTTCGAGCATGTACTTCCTGTTGTAGTAATAATCTCAATCACATAGACATGGATGCTGATCCAAAGGCTTGTTTATTTTCAAGATGCTCTCATTTACCCACTTTGTTAGCTCGCCCATATCACTTGATCCTTTACTTTGCTCCCTAGCTTATCAGAATGATTCAATTATAGTTTTAAGGATGCTGCAGTATAAACCATTTTTTTTAATGTACCATCTTGGTTTTACTTCTACATTTATTACCTGGTTGTTAATTAATTTGCTTTTACTATTAATACATTGCATTTCTTGGTTTAAAGTTCATTGTTGGTGATGGTGAGTTCATGTTATTGTTTAGGAAATTATTGCGGACATTTTCCATCACTGATTGGTAAAAAAATTCACAGCGTTTTATTTGCCGTGTTAAGTTCTAAGTAAATCTTCCACCTACAAAGGGGATCAGATTCCAAATCCCGAAACGTCCTTATTTTGTTTTACTATCAATCCTATCAGTGATGGAAAATGTCCGCAGTAATTTACCAAACAAAAACAAATTGCATTTGTCATTTTACTTTATTATATTTTTATGTAATCTAAACAATCATAAGCAACAGCATAAAGTATGACTCACAAACTGATAATTTTTATTACATGAAGAGTGACTGGTTGAAATGAAAAGCACAAGTTTATGGTTGAGCAAGTGGATGACATTTTGACAGCAGTCAGCTATTTTCATTAATTCTTTTATTTTGTATTTTAACTAAACAATACTAATGTTAAAATTTTTAGAATTTCATTTCAATATTTTAACAAAATAACAATTTTCCTAGAGTATAGTTGTAACTTCTAAATATTGTTTTTATCACAAAAGTAAGTTATTCGTAAAATTTGGAGAAAATTATTAGAGCCGTGTGATCACTGACACTGCATACATACAAACTTTAGCAATTTTAGAGTATGGTAGGCCTATAGGATATTTAAAACAGTTCATAAATTTTTTAACCTTATTTTATAGCCTAGTGGTCATAATTTATAAAGATTCAACAAAATAATTATGCAGTTGGTTAGCCTACAATAGTAGTAAAAACAAAAGAACTGCTAGAAATGATCAAATCAAGCGATAACTTAATTAGCAAAATCTAAATGTTACATTCAACATGTGGTTCAACATATTTATAACCAAATGCAGCACCCTTAAATCAAGCACCAAAAGGCAAATCAGTGGAGCTGGTCTTTACAAGAATTTCACTACAAGTGAATAGTAGAACCAAACAGTTAGCCAATTTGTTTAGTTGCAATACAGGATGTCCCCAAAACTACTGAGTGAAACTTCACCAGTTATGTCTTAGGTCGAAATAAACCAAAACTTATCATGTAATGTATAGTCGTATCTTACATGGACTGTAAAGAAAGTATAGAACGAGGGCAATAACGGTCTTTGTTGATTGCCCGACACCTCGATCGACTATGTGTGCATCAGTTAGCTCTATCCATCATGTCAATCTGTTCAAAGTTTCATTATTAAGATCACGCGTCTTTGAACATTTCAAAATGCACATTGAAAACTACTGAGCTAATATGTAAACTTGGATGCCTGTTTTCTTGGGACTGTAAGGGTTTGATCCATCCATGTAGAAGTTTTTACACAGGAGAATCTGACTGTTAAGTCAGATGCCTATACCAAAACAATTAAAAGAATAAACCTTACAATACAGAACCAAAGAAAGTCAAGTTATCTTCTGAAGTTCTTGCTTAGTTCGTGCCGATGAAATTGGATTGTGCATTGCCTTAAATTAAAAGAAACTGCCGATAACATGACAAGTCTTTTGCATTTTTTACCATTGAAGGGCTTGGCAATATTCACTTGGCTTTATTGTTTTTTTTTCCTTTTAGATAATCTCTACCTAGATTATACCATCCCTTAAGGTACAAAAACCAGGTGCCATATTGCACTTTACATTTGGCAAGAGTTTCATTATGCCATTTTGACATGTGACAGGGCGACACAAGATTAAACTTGGCACAGGTTAACATATGCAGAGCTAAATGACTGGTATTCAGTTGTGATGCTATGAGAACGGTTATAAGCTTGAAATGCAAATATTTTTTATTTCTGGATGACCTAAGGATAGTACATGTTTCTATCTGTCAGTCCATAGCCTAATTTTTAATTGATATTTTTTATCTCTGTTGTTCAGATATCAAATTGTAATGTGGTATTTTCATGATAAACATTAGTAACTTTTTAACGGCGCACCGAAACTGCGATCCTAGTTTTAATCCTCAAAAGGGTTCGCTAATCCCACAACCGAAACTGCGATCCTGGCACAGCGGCCCATCAGCAGGTAGTGGAGGGTCCAGCGGGGATTCCAGCGTCCGGTGTAGGCTAATGGCTCTGGAATCTTTCGCCGTCCGACTCCGTTCGTTGTGTCGCTCAAGTCACTTTTCAACTAATGCCAATGTACTGGGACTTATACTGGGACGCATACCACCCCCTTAAGAGTCAACTTCACCCCTGGGCCAGTAGTCCATTGTTGCGCAGTCGGCAATGTTAACTATACGGCTTTTAATGCAAAACATGGTATTTGATTCCCCTTTTTCGGACGCCGTTTTTCAACCGATTTTCTTTAAACTTGGTAAGTGTTTAGTTGAATAGTTAGTTATATTAGGTCCCTCATACCTCGAAATTTTTGAAAATTTTACAAATATTACTAAGGAAAATCGAGTTACTTAGCGACGTCACAGAGAGTAATATTTGTTACATTTTCAAAATACCGAGGTATGAGGGACATAATATAACCATTCAACTAAACACTTACCAAGTTTAAACAAAATTGGTTGAAAAACTGCGTTCGAAACAAGGGAATCAAATACCATGTTTTGCATTAAAGCCGTAGCTTATAGTATAGCTTTTTGTTGCTATGTAAAGGGTCTTCCAAGAGTTCTTCCACCCTTACATGATGGAAGCAGTAAAGTTTGTTTATATGCTGACGACTCAAACATTCTATTTTCAGGGCAATCAATAGAAAATGTTGAAATTTCATCGTTTTTGGGTTTAGCAATGATTAAAGACTTTTTAAATGGTAAAAATCTTCTACTAAATTCAAATAAATCAAAATTTATTTTATTTTCCACAAAAAAAGCAGTAAATCATAATTCACCACAGATTCTTTTGGATGAAGATTCTCTTGACCAAGTTCAAGAAACAAAATTTTTGGGCCTAATCATTGATGAAAATTTAAGCTGGGACAACCATGTAACCCATGTTGTTGGTAGAATTTCCTCTGGTATCTTTGCTTTAAAACAAATGGCAAAATTTTGTAGCTTGGAAACTTTAAAAATAATATATTTCTCAATGATTCATTCTTATTTGTCTTACGGGATTGGCATATATGGTGCAACATCAAAAAAGAATTTGGACAAATTACTTCTTCAACAAAAAAGAGCTATTAGAACCATGCTGAATTTAAAAACTACAGTTTCTGTTAAGGAAGAATTCACAAATCTGGGAATTTTGACTGTTTATGGGTTGATTATCCTTGAAACTGTAAACTTTGTCAAAAAATTTGCTAACCCTCTGTTACAAAATTCAAATCATTCGTATAACACCCGCTTAAATCGTAAGGTTGAAAAACATAATTTAGAATTTTTTAAAAAGAAAACGGTTTTTTTTAGGAACTAAATTTCTTCATCACCTCCCACGAAAGTTCATTGTGGAGGTTGATGAATACAATTTTAAAAAAGGGTTAAAGGATTACTTATTGAAAATTCCACTTTACTCTTTTCAAGAGTTTTTTTATATGAGGCTCAACTGATCCACCGGCTCTATGAGAAAATATTATAAGAAATAAAAAGAATTCATTTTGATTTAGAGTTATTACTTAGGGAATGGTTTTTTTATAATTTCTGATTTGTTTTATTTTGTTAAACACTTGACACTATTCTTGTACCATGTACAATTTGTGAATAAAGAATTTATGAATATGAATATGAATATAGTTAAAATTGCCCACTCCGCAACAATGTGCTACCTGGACCAATAAACGAAGACTTTCAGGGTGTACATTCCTTCTTTATTTCCCACCACAAATATATCAGTCATTCTCGGTTTGAGAGCAAGAGCAGCAGTGACGTCTTACGTACAGTATTGTCAGTATCGTCCCGGGGGCGGCCTCCGTGCCAGGATCGCAGTTTCGGCGTCTGCCTGGGGTCGCCCTTGGGGTGAGGATCGCAGTTTCGGTGTCTACCTGGGTTTTGGATCGCAGTTTCGGTGCGCCCCTTTTTAAAGTTTAGTTTAAAAGTTAAAAATTGATCACTTCTGGTTTCAAAATGACAGTAATTCAAGTGCAAGTTTTATATGAAATGTAAGAGTTGTAAAAAATTACTTAGTAAAGAACGCCATCAAAATTAAAATGTTTTGACAACAATAAATAATTAGAATAAATATGTTTTTTTTATAATGAAAACGTGTTAATTTGCCAACTTATTTATTTTAATCATTCTGCACGAAATCAGCCTGGGGCCTGTATCATAAAAAGTGACAGGGTTGACAATTCCGACAATCTGACAAATTTGTCAACAATTAATTACGGTACTTGTAAATTGTACTATTCAACAAGTACGGTATCAATTTAAAAATTTTAAAATTTCACATGTTTTATATATCTTTTAAACAAGTTGACAACTGTCACAAAGACACATATGTCAAGAATTGACTGTGAGAAACATTAATCTGACAAATTTTTAAAGACATTGACATATTTATTTGTAAAAAATATTTGACATAAAAGTGTAAATCTCAAGACTTAAATGAAACTAAAATTCTTAGAATTGTAGATATGTCAAATGTACCTGTCACCAGTCAATTCATATGAAACAGGCCCCTGTTTTTTGTTCTCTCAATAGTACCATAAACGTTTCTTTATTGTCCTAGGACTATAAAATCAACTGGAATATTGTATAGTTATTACTATGACTGTAAAATCTGCTGTTTGCTAAGTATATTATTATTATATTATTATTCATTTATTAATTTTGAGATGTAGAATTTTAAAATTCAAACTTTATAAAGAGCATTGTTTGTAAATAACAAAAATGTAAACACTGCATATTACTTACTTATAATCTTGAAAATACAACTTTAAAGTTATATATTTTTAACGATTTAACGATTTTAAAAGTCTATCCGCACTATGATAAAAATTCCTCATTATGATAGAAAACGTTCTTCATCACTCAGAGCAAAAGTGTCTTTTTTAGGTTAAAAACTCGATTGTGCACCTAAAAGACCCACTTTTGCTCCTAGTGATGAAAACTAATTAACTAGCTAACTTGTTATTACAAGGTGTAATGGTAACCAGGGTATCTATAACAAATATTTTTTACTATATTTTAAGTTAAACAAAGGAGAAAAAAACAAGATTACGAGTCATTGTTTCTTTATTTTCTAATAATATTACTGCCTACAACACAACTTAAATGGCTCAAAGTCATATCTGCAAACTTTTATACATAAGCTCTCCAAATAAAAGGTGACTATAAATTAATCACATACAGTACCAATTTGAAAGTTTAATTTTAGTGACATGGTATTGTAAATACATTATCCAATGTAATACACATGTGGGTTATGTTTTTAACTGAAAAATTATCATAATCAAAAGCTAATAAATGAGAGTATTAAATGAGAGTATTGCGTCATCACACTAAATTAATATCGAGGTTAAAATATTACTAAAACTCAGACAATTGGCATTAGCTTCACTTCTACCTCTTTTTGTCACAATTATTCATTCTCCACAAAATACAAAAATGATACATACCTAAGTTATATAAAGGTTTTTTTATATATTGAAAGATTAAATTTTAAGTTTTAAAAGATAACTGTGATTATTTTTTATAAAAAAACTCATTGCTCAACTTATTATCAAATTTTGATATCTTCCAACTGACTGTGAACATATTTATTCACACCAACATTGCAACAGTATGTAATATTTTGATATACTGCACAAAAAAATTATAGATACTGTCAATCAATAACAAAAACCAGGAGAGCAATATCAATGATTAAATATAAAAATATTAAAAAAATGTAATAACAAATAAATGTACAAATAAAATAAAATGTAAGCACCAAAAAAATTCTACTTTATAGACAAAGGCTTAAAAAGTCAGTGCTTTTCAATTTCTTGAAAAAAATATAAAACATATTGGAAAGTATTTTCTATTTAGAGATTGTGGAAATCGTGAAAATTATCTTTTAGGTTTAACCAAGAATTGAGGGTACTCCCCAAGGGGTATGCTTAATCTATGATTAAACTTGACGAGAGGCCTACTGGCTGATAAATTTTCTCGTTGGAAACCTTCCTTCCCAGTAAAATTTAAAAAAAATTATAATATTTAGGTTTTACTTAATTTTAACTTAAAATACCTTTATAATAAGTTAAGTTAGATTAGTTAAGATGATCAGTTACGACAAAGAAGAGTTATCTGCAAGATAGATTGAGAGATCTGTTTTGCAGATAACTGTACCAGTGAAAATAATACCTTCCAGTAAGCTAACAGAAGGGCGAGTAGGTAGTCCCTTCTTGCTTGGTGGGAAATATTTACAACCAAAATAAATATGTTTATTCCCATTGTAATTTTCACAAAACGAAACCATATTTATAGTTGACAGTCTATGACAAGATTTCAATCACAAGATAGAGTGCAACAAATCAAAGAGTAAAAAGTAAGGTTAGCACAGTTTACACTTCCAAAAAGAAAGTCATTTTGACTTTTGTATTTTATGTGATCTTAAACCAGACGGTTACATTTTCATTAGTATTTATGTAGTATGTGTTTGGAAGTCTTATTAAAAAGAAAATTTCAGGCTCGTAAGTAATATAAATACATAAAGTATACTTTAACTGGTCGATGTTAGATAGTAACAAGACTGGGGTTTGGACCGTTCCCCGTCAAAACGTTGAAAAATGCCACTGGCGTAGAAACACTCAAAATAAAATAAAAACTAAAATAATGTAAATGCCAAGTTTTACAAACTAAAAATTTAATGATTACTTAAACAATGTAAATTCAGACTTTGGTCAACATAAAATACTAATTTTAGGTTATTTTAAATACTGAAGAGTTTACAGTCAAACTTATTTTAATAAATACAAACATAGGATTATTTATACAAAATAGTATTCGTTGGGAAAAAATAAATTACTAATTAATAGTTGTAGATCTAATATATCGTTGATTAAAATTAACAAAGAAGTAAATGAGATTCTATAAATATGAACACTGATACACATTGCATTGATTACAAGTTTTTAATAATAAATCTATTAATTCACAGAGCTTTAAATAATTGTAGCCTAAGAACGTAAAAAATTATATGAAAATGGTATGATTGGGGTTTAATATGATATACAGTACTTAAAACCATTGGCCTCAACTAAAACCCTGCTCAAATTAAGACCAAATATACCAGTCATCAAAACAATAATACAAGGTCATATTTTTTAAAATTATAATTGTTTTATTATCGTTTCATTATTATAGGTAAAGAAAGTAAAGAAGTACAGCACCAAGATTATGTTGCTGTAAGCAGTGAAGATTGTATACATTATGAAAATTGTTTATGGTGTAAGTAGATGATGAATCTCTAGCATATAACTTACAAGGCTTACAAGACATAATATTTCTAATATTAGTTGAGGACAGTAACAAACTAAAATATAAATAACAGATAAATTAGGAACAATAATTTGATAAATTATAAAATGATATTGCACAAGGTTGATAAGTAAACAAATTTCTTGATACAGGATAAAATAAAGTGATATATAACAGGTGTCCACAAAAGAAGTAAACAACTTTGTTTAAAAAATACAGTGAAGTTTTAATAATTTATAAAGAGTAATACACACCATTAGAAAGATAAAAACTTCAAGTTTTTTCCTGTATATTACAAGTGCTCCATATGTGAGCCACAGCTTGATCTGGAGAGATCAATTCTAAAGTCTTATTCTGACCAACCTGAGCATCAGACGTCGCTGATCTTCCGGAGCTCTTCTCTTTTCTCAAGCAACCACTTGTTTTAAATTTTCCATGCCAATTGTATATTAATTTTCTATTTGGAGAGGTTTTACGATATTTTGTTAGAAAACGACATTGCACACTTATAGCAGATAGAGTCCTTTCAAATTCCAACACACAGAAAGAATTTTCAGTACGCGTATTAACCATTTCCATCCAAATCACTAAACAGCGACTTTTTGGCATTGTTAACAACAGCCAGCTTACCGGAAAAAAAATTGAAGTGTTTTCCAAACTATTGTTACCAACCGCAGCGATGTCGGACACACAGTTTTTATTAAATTGACGTACAAAGTTGTTTACTTCTTTTGTGGACACCCTGTGTGTGTGTGTCTATATATATATATATATATATATATATATATATATATATATATATATATATGTATATATATATATATATGTATATATATATATATGTATATATATATATATATGTATATATATATATATATATATATATATATATATATATATATATATATATATATATATATATATATATATATATATATATATTACTCCAAAGATGATTGTGATCAGGGCTACTGTAATATTAATTGTATATTTTCATTTTAAAATTAACCAAAAAAAATTTTTTTTTATGTTTCAAAAACTAAAACGGGTACTTAGTTAATATAAAAAAAGAAAATAAATGCAATTAATATACATATATGGTACATATATGGTACAGTGTTTTACACCATAAAAATTTATGATACCTATGATTAAGAAAATCGTTTGGACAAAAAGTAGACAATTTTTATGCAGTAAAAACTATGTAGAAAAGATTTGTATCTACGGTACATACATAGGAAGACTCATTTAGACCCAAAGATAATATAAAAAATTGCTATTTCTTTATTGCAAGTGAGTCTATGTTATGATGATGTGTGTATTGCACATATCATTGCCAGAAAATTGATTACAATAAATAAAACTTTAATATATTACTACCAATTATTACCACAAAAAAATATATGAAATCAAAGTGTATAAAACCACAAATACATGAAACATAAAAAATAATAATACTATAAAAAGCCTTAATTAAATCAGTAAAAAAAAACATCAAATCTTATTCTACATGCATAAATATTTCAAGTAAAAATGTATAAAGTAAAAAAAGTATAAAATACGTATCTATAAAAACAAAATATACTATGTTACAAAATAAAAAAATGTATAAAATTGCTTGTTCTCTTAAAAATCTACAAATTTAATAACACTGAAATAAAATAAAAATACTTGATCGGAGTCCAGGTAATAATTGTTTACTATATTTATGATAAATTAGCCTATATAAAAATGCAAACTATACATTTTATATGCTTATACAACTTAGTAATATGTATACAGTAATACTTTACAATTATAATATCAGAGATTATTAGGAATTTCAACCACCTACTTTCAAAATATGGTGAGACACTTTTTGTTAGACATAAATCTTTTTTGCAATCTGGGGTAGTACTTGTATTTTCAATTTAAAAATTGAAAGCAAAACTATCAATTGCAGTACGTAATTCTACTTTTTATACCTGTTAATTCAATGAAAATCCACCTATCCTACATGATGTCAAAGTTTTAATGTCTGACTGTGTATTGATTTATTTTCCAATACTCTTCAGTTACCCTCCCTTTATTTGAGTTTGTCAATACTGTAATAATGCATTGGTAGCCTCTATAACACTGTCATCAAACCAACACAATTATAATCAATAATATATTAGTTAGACGGTTTCCTTATCCGTTGAATCGGGCGTTTCTTCATCTTCATTTGTCACAGTTTTAGGTTCGATCTTCACAGTTGTGGCTGTAGAAGAGGATGAAGATGAAGAGGAACTAGGAGCACTGAATACTTCGACAGGCATTGGAATAGGTGGTATAGGTTCTTGTGAATTCAGTATCCTAGTTAGTTCGGGGAGCTTTTTCACATCCGAACTTTTGTTCAGCCCTTCGGAATTGCTTTCACTCAACGGGTCTAGTAAGTTGTTATTTTCCTTAGAGATGCTAAATGTTTCTTGGATGTGAATGATAGGAGTGATGGTGGGGGTGATGGTAATGTCAGAGGAGAGTCTCTCATGAATCGGACGCTTCTGAGCAACTGACACACCTGAGGGGATGTTTGCCAAGCCTCTTACTCTTATTTTACATTCATTTGAAGGGGTCCGAAAAGATGTAGAAGCTGCAGCGTTTATTTCGGAGACTGTGAGGGGGAACTGAGTTATGCCACGAGCTTTATTGGGTTGTGACAGGATGTGACTCAGGTTGGGAGTTTTGTTTGCAGAGGGCTGACTGGGGGCGGAGCTCGGTTGTGTCCGTGTGATCGTCAGTTCTGAGCTGATTTCTTTGTTGATGCCCAAATGCTGAGCATTCACACTCACATTTGAGGTCATTCCCAATTCCTGAGCCAAAATCGGATTTTTGTTCTTCAAGGAATTTGAATTGACCTGATTCCCATCTGAGCTTTCTGAAGTGTGCTTCTTCTTTATGTGAACTTGCAGATTTCCTTTCTGATGAGTTTTTAATGGGCAGAAAGGACATTGGAAGGCGGGTTCTTTACCACATTCGAGACGTCGGTGGAGGCCTAAACTCGTTTTGGACCTATACCATTTTCCGCAAAAAGTACAATTATGGAAGGACTGAGGAGCAAACTTGGTCTTGCGGGGTTTGATGTTTGCGATGATCGGTAGATCAGCAGAACTCAGCTCTTCTGAATCTTCACTTTTTACAGAGCAGTGATCATTCTCATATCTGTTCAAAATGAAGTGATCGTACATTCCTTTATTGATGAACCCGTAGTAACTCAGGAGGTTTTGGTCCATCCAATCTGAAATAACAATAAGTGTCAGTGTTTACATACAATTTATGAAGCTAGGAACTAACAGTACATGCAAAGAAAGATTATTTAAATCTACATATTTCATGTCCTCACCCCTATTTACTTAATTACAGTTAAGTACTTACTCGTTCTACCATAAGCTGTGTATCAGCTAACACCCATACTGTACAAACATAAAAAGTGACAGTTTTATCAAAGGAAAAGCCAGTGCATTAGTGTACATAGAATTGACCTTATACCTTAAGTAGACCTTAAGATCGATCTAAAAAAAGAAGCCTTATTGAAACTATATTAGTAGACTTGAATATGGTGTATGGAACTATTTACAATTCCCTTAATATTATCATTTTCACCCTGCTGTTTTTACAGTATAAATTTTATACTTATATATTCATCAAAAATAAATTGTTTAAACAATTTTATATAAATTTTGTACAAAATTTGATTACTCTTTCGTTTTTAATTTTCAAAATATAATCAATAAAATGAAAACTAAAAACTTGTATCAATGAGGAACTATCTACCCACTTTGTAAATAAGAAAAAGCGCAAGTACTGTAATTTAATTGATCCCACACAGTATTTTCCTTTCTGACACGTAATGCCACCTTAAGTGAAAAATACAAAATGGGATAATGCCTGAGTGCAGCTTTCAACTTCTAAAAATGTACAAGAACTCATTAAGTACTGTTCAGTTGAAAAAGGTTTTCTATTGGTGAGTGTCCATGAAAAATTCCTTTAAAGCCAGAATATAATCACTGACCATGAACAAAGAAGTTACCTACTTTTTGTAAAAACACAGGAATAATCACTTGATAGTGAATCTAATCTTTTCCAAACCAACTAGCGGGGTCATGTTACTAACATTCAACTATTTACAATCAACAGATCATTAAAACATTTTAGCACTTTTGGGCATTCAATAATATAGGCCCAGCTGCAATTAACTGTTTTTCATTTCTAACATTGCATTTACTAGACATACGAAAGATTACTTTGAACTGTGTAGATTTCTGAGACACACAAAAAATTATCTGATGTCTGACCCTTTACCTCAAAGATCTTTATAAGGTGAATTAAAAGTCTAACAGATAACTTCTAACTATTTTTATTTATCAAAAAGTCGACGCAACGATGAATAATTTGATAATTTGAATTTTTAAATGATGAGTTTTTTTTTACTTAATTCAATGAATAAGTTCCTCTACCTTTTCTATATTTCTTTATTGTCGACTGATTGATCTTAGGAAATTTTATAGATACAGGGGCTTGAATTTATCATAGAGTTTAACTACTTCCTTTTAATAAATGTTTGGAGGAACAAATATCGCTAACTAATTAACTTAGTTGATAAAAGGAAGAACACAAAAACAAAAATTTATTCTACTACTTGTTGAAGCATTTCAAAAGGTAATTTATACAAATCTGTAGGAATTTTAAACTAATCAACAGGAATAATATTAGATTCAATTTCAATATCGGTGGTATCACCGACAACCATAGATTCGCTAGTTTCCCCCAAAACATCAGGATGTTTCAGCTTCAAATGGGTTTTCAAATTCCCTTTGAGCCAGGTGCGGTGGTGGCAATAGGGGCAACTGAACTGTGGCTGTTTCCCACAACGGTAGACTTTATGGTTATGGAGAGTGGTGGGCCGGGAATACGATTTCCCGCATTCACAAGAATACAGTTTCATCCCGTCACCTGTAAACAATGAGTTATCAATGTATATTGAGTTGGTCAAATGTAAAACGCGATATTGGGTATCATAGTGTACAAGTTGCATCGTTGTCTCTCAAGTCTCTTACGGAAAATTGGGGTTTACAATTCTATTAGGTTACCAAATAGTTCTTAAAACAAAACTGCTCCCTTACAACGGAAGTTTAAATATAACTACCTCAATCGAAAAAGAAATTTAACACTATAGTGTTATGTTTTTGTTACAATCATATACTATCGTGTTACTATAATTATGACAATTGCTAAAATCCAAAAATAAGTAGTATCAACTGTATAATTTCATGATTCAATGTACTCATTTGTAAAATGTTGATTTTAGGTCATTTTTAAGTGCTTATGCTACATTGCCTAGTAAATAATATTTTAATAACATATTCTAAATTACTTTATATTCATCATGAATTATATTCTAAAGTAGTTTTTTGTCTTTCTTCAAATCTAGGCTATTACTCTTTTTAATATAGCATTTTTTGCTGAGCAAATTGCATTCTGAGAAAATTTGCCATAAACCCAACCTCAAAAGGTCGAGTGTATCCGGAGTTATTGAATTTTTAATTTTCAGCAATATGATATTATTGCTAAGTTTGATCGCCTTTAATTTTTTATTCGGGCCTCCTCTTGAGGTTGGGTGGCATTGTTCTCTATTCTTAGAGGCTTAATTTGATGTTTATATTGACCTATGCTTAAATTTAAGACTTTCCTCTGACTCTTGTGGACCGTCTCCCCTTGGAGGTTCAAGGACAATAGTACTTTAGGAAATAGACTTTGTAACTCAAAATCAATTTGTGAGGTTTAGTTTTATTATTTAAATACTATTAAAGATATATAGTTTCCAGACTTTTTTACAATCTGTATATAATTTATATTAATATGGAAATACTAAATAAGTGAGAGAATTGAAGATTTTTTTCTTTGGATAATTAATTACCTACTTTAAAAACAATAGCATCTAAAATATTCAAAAGCATTTAATTTTGTATTTTTTGTTACTACAAAAATACAAGAGGCTTTAACAAATAGTTTCTCAAAGTTTATTAGAACATTTAAAACACATTTTAATTCAACTCTTTTACAAGGCCAAATTAAATTGCAACAATTAGACATTACCTTAGTTAAATTTGAAATAATTATTTAAAATTGTACTGAATAGATCTAAAATATGTATACAGTGTATAAAAAAAGAATCATCCGATTTGGCGACTCTATATTTTTAAAACTATTTAACATTAAGTTTTTTTTGTATAGATCGGTGAAAATGAAACTCACAAGTTTTCCCCACCTGTAGTAGTTTTCATGTTTTAATAACAAATACATATTAAAATTATTAATAATTATTATATAATTAAGTCTAAATAGGACAACATTAAAAAAAATTTAATTTTATTGTTATATCGAAGTAAAAATTTCAGTTAGTAAGGTTAAAGAAGCTTGTTTAGTATTTAGTTTGGTTAGTAAAAAACATAATTATAACTCAACATTAAATAAGTAAACCATAATAAAAGTAGTAAAACCAAAATTCCTCACACCTTACAAAACTATAAATGAATTATCTTCTTCAGATTATTATTCTTTTCTTGCATGGTGATTTCACCTATTGCAATTAGGCTACAATTAAGAATATATGTGAAGAATATTTTAGTACTAAACACCGGTAAAAAACTAGAAAACTATTTTCTTAATATACATTTTAACTATAATCATATTTTAAAAGCTATTCAATAAGTTTTGAAATTATTAAACAATTTATTCAACACTATAGTAGGGTTGAGAGCGCGGCGGCAAGGCAGTTTTGCCGTGCCGTGTGTCCTGCACACCATATAGTGCAATGCCTTGCTACCAAAGTCACGGCGAAATGGCGAAACTGCTGCATGGCAGAGTATAGAATACACGGCGACCACTTGTGTAGTATTGAGACCAGTAAATATTTAAACAAAAAAAGTGAATACAAAGAAATTTATGTCTAGTATGTATATATGAAAATCAAATAAGGTATAATCCGCTAACTGTAACATCTGGACAGTTTTAATGCTTAAGATACTATACAATTTAACAAAACACAATATATTAAATAAATAAATCAGAAACAACAATAAATAAATAACATATAATGCCAAACTATTACAGTGACACGTGGTTCTTGTCAAATTTCTTAGAAAAGGATATTGATAATATATTGCACAACTTCTTTTGAGAATTGCAAATTTACTAATACATTACAAAACCGCAAGTTCTTAAAATGAAGTAGAAGTTGGTTAAAATATATTCAGTCTAAATACTCTGTCTTAAGACTATTTAGTAATTTTCGATAATTTAAAAAATATTATGTTACTTTAGGTATTGTAATGGGTTCTTGTGGTACAAAACATAGTCCATGTGACAGGCCCCAAAAAATATATATAATTTTGGGCTCGCTACAAAACTTGCACATCTGAATCAAGCAGCTCTGGTGTTGGCAAAAACAAATACTATCCCAACAACGTTATTAAGTTTTTAAGATGGTGGCCTTTTAAATTGGCGGATGCATGTTTATAATAAAAATGTTATATCTTAGTTATTTGTCATCAAATTTCAATAAATTCGTTCTATTTTGAAGTTAATTCATTTTGTAGATGATTTGGCCCTCAAGTAATTTTTAAGTCCAGTAGGGTGGAGCCCTAAATTGCCTAAAAACTATATTGGCAAAACCTTTTCATAATGAGCACACATGAGCAAAGAGAATCGTCCATCAAATTTAAACCCCGGTGGCCCTTAAGTAATTTTGAAGTCCAGTGGGGCGGAGCCCTAGAGTTTAAAAAACATATTTGCAAAACTGTTTCCTAGTGAGTACGAATGAGCAAAGAGAATCGCCCATGTCAAATTTCAACCCCGGTGGTAATAAAGTAGTTTTGAAGTCCAGTGGGGCGGAGTCCTAAAGTCCTTCAAAAACTATATTTTAAAAACCGTATCCTAGTGAGTACCTATGAGCAAAGAGAATCGTCCATGTCAAATTGCAGCTCCGGAGGTCCTTAAGTAATTTTTAAGTCCGGTGGGGCGGAGTCCTAAAGAGCTTAAAAAACTATATTTGCAAATCCGTTTCTTATTGAGAGTACCTATGAACAAAGAGAATCATCTCCCATGTCAAATTTCAACACGTGTATGTGATTATAGTAATTTTGAGCGTCTGTGGGGCAGAGACCCAAAGACAACATAAACATAAACATTATACCTCATAGCTGGTTACTTCTATGATTATAAGCATTTGCTTGAATGAAACTCTCCATTTTTTAATTACTGTAGTTAATTTTGTAAACACTAAATTTCTAAAACCTGACACTGCACCATTGTATGCCCTCTGGGTCAGAGCCTTTTGGACAGATTTGCACCAAACTTCACACACACCATCCTCGAATAATGCTTAATAATTCCTGAAAGTTTCATTACAATCTGTTCAGCGCTTTTGGAGTCTATAGGCAACATACATAAAAATATATATACATACTTCCTCTTTCATAGATATAGATATCTAACTGAACTCATAAGAATGTGGTTTTTGTTGTTACGGAAAAAGCATGCTCAGAAAGATAAAAGTTGTACGTTGCACTAGGAGAGCTAGGCTGTGTGGCCTGGCTGGAGCCACTCCATTGAGCGCGTTGTCGAGCCAAACCATGACACTACAATGTTTCAGTGCACATTTTCCCATAGGCTGTATAAAAATATTATATTTTTAAAACATTGTAGTAAAGGTTATAATATTTCTTATACTATTTGTAAGAGCTAGTTAGGGAATAAATTTTTAAGGTTTAGCAGTTTACCACAATGAAAATCCATTCCCATGAATAGATTGGGAATGAAGCAAAATTTGTAAAGTAGGTAATGTAACATTTATATAACTTGCAAAATTAATTATATTAAAAATAAAACAAATTGGTTCAAATCTGATTATCAATAAACGAGATATAATCTATTAATGATGAACATGTACCCACCATCTTTAAATGGTCACCACATAGATAACTGAAAGTTTCGTTGCGAAACAAAATTATACCTTTTAGAGACCTGGTACATTGACTTATATACTTATTTGATCGTATTAAATATTATACAATATTGTCAATTATAAAAAATTCATGAAACCATTAGGCCTAGATAAATATTACTATGTTGTAAAAAAAAAACTTAGGAACTGCAAAATAATATTAAGTACTGTATATTTAATAAATTAGTGCAATTAAAAAAAACTGTTTTCAAGCTTATTAAAAATGTCAATTAAGCATCAAATGCGCACCGAAAATGATGATTGTAAAACGTTACTAACGTAAAACAATATTGTGCAGATCAATAAAACTTCAGACTGATGAACTGACAGCCAATTTCACGTAGTAGGCCTACTGTAGTCGGATATTATATCCAGATCCGAAAATCCACCATGATCCAAGCGATTGGCTGTATCTTTCACAGCCACCATTTTCCTTGGAGTACAGTTGGTATGTACAGATTCTATGTGTTTGTTCAAACTACATCTAAACCAAGTCCGATGGGGGCAGTAGGGACAAGTCATCTGAGGCGGTTTCCCGCAGCACTAAGCCTTGTGGTTCCATAGACCTGAGCGCTGGGAATACGATTTTCCACATTTACAAGAATATGATTTCACCTGATTGACACCTGTAAAAAACAGGATATCAGAGTGTCTTGAATGTAAAACTGTGTTATGGATTTCATGATTACAAGTTGCGTTATTATCTCTATAACTGCTTATTTAATCACAGCAGATTGGAGAATTGAGATAAATTTAATTTTAAAAGGTTACAAAATAGTTCTTAACAAATATACAAGGTTACAGTACATACAAGGTTATATGGTTATCTTGTACATAACCACCTCAAATAAATAAAGAATATAACATTACGGCAATATGGCAAAACTAAATTGGTACCAGAACTGAAAATATCTTTTTTTGGAGGACAATCTATTAAAAACAAATAAGACCTTTTTGCACCTTTATTTTTAAGTCCATTGAAGGAGTGTTTGATTAACTTATTTATTTTTATTTTTTGAATCTGTAAGCTACTAAGTTATAATGGTCTAAAGTTGATTAACTATGATACATAGCTTAATATGTATTCAAAATATTAAAAAATAAAAAATCGAATCAAATTTACCAAGTCTTTATCTTTTATTTAAAACTCTCCCACCTTTATCGGACTTAAAATAAAGGGGCAAAATGGGAGCAGGCGAAGCACCGAATGACATTCTGAGAGGGGTCGTTTAGCCTCTTCATTAAAAAATACGCTACAGAATCAGAGGTGTACCCTCTTATTAGAACATTTCAATTAAATTTTCTGTACTTTTAACAGACTACCTGATAACTGACTTGGTATAAACCAGGCTTTGTTCACTAGTTTTAGTTTCATTTCCATGAAAATGATAAGATTTATTTAAACTGTTATTGAATCGTTACTAATATTATAAATGTGAAAGCATGGATGTTTGTTACGCTTTCACGCAAAAATTACTCGACGAATCATCATGAAACTTTGTATACATATTCTGGGAGAACTAGAAATAACATAGGATACTTTTTATTTTAAAATAATTATTTTTTATGAAAGTTTAAAAAAATGTTGTATAAAAAAATCTAAAAATCTATTTTATTCTTTTTATTGGTTGCTAAGAAACAAATTCGATGAAAATTTCCAATAACAAGCGAAACTTGATAACGGGCAAGCATGACGGCGAGAAGCGTAGCGAACGAGCTAAGCCTGTAGTCGAGTGAGCGTAGCAAACGAGCTAAACCTCACATCGAGTATCGCGGGTGAAGCCGCGGGAAAAGCTTGTATTTTATAAGTATTTACAAATCTATAATGATTTCTTATGGTACAAAACATATAATTGGTCGTTTATTTGTCATACAGTGGAAGATTTCTTAACTGACTTCGGATCAACCACCTGTCGGGATTATCCGATCATTTTCCAGGAATATACAAACTTTCGCCATGAGAGAGTCGATGTTGTGATAGTGATCTAAAAATAACTTACGTTTCAACAGGTTGATCCTTTGTGTGGCAGGTGAAATTTAGTAATTTGTTCCCAATATTTCTTGCAGGCAATTTTTACTGTTCTGTCTTTGCTAGTTTATTTATTTAACAGTTTTTTATAGCATAACTGTATGTTTACTTTATTAACTAATTGACTGTGTTGGGAATAAATGATTGCTCTACAACAATATTTAATATTTTTCACTTGTTTTATTGATTTAACACACATTTCAGATATTATTCAATTTAACCAACCTTTTTCAATTTCCGACCATGGTCCAGTCCTGTAGGGGTCGGTTAAAAGAGCTTGAACTGTATTAAAATATTGTATGATAATTAAAAAATAGTTTAAATCTTGTTAATTTATAAAACATACAAAGAATCGTTATCCATTACTTAGGCATCACAAACTTAATTTTTCTGTAAAAAAATTACTACACCACAGTTAAAAGAAATTATGTTTATCAAGCACAAAAATTATATACAATAATTGTAAGCATTATGTAATACTAAAGACATAAAAAAGAGAATCAAAATGTTGAAGGCACCAAGTTACTGTACATTTAAACATGTTGTACAGAACAATAATATATTAGATTAATGGAAATTGAGAGTCTATTTTCACGCAGATGAGGTACTGTAGTCGGACATTATTTCCAGATCCGAGATTCCACCATGTTCCAAGCGGTTGGCAGTATTGTTCGCAGCCACCATTGTTCCTCGAGTTCGGTCAGAGTGTAAAGATTCTATGTGTCTGTTCAAATTTTCTTTCCACCAAGTCCTATGGGGGCAGTACGGACAAGTCATCCGAGGCTGTTTCTCACAGCGGTAGGCTTTGCGGCTATACAGACTTGAGGACCGGGAATACGATTTTCCGCATTCACAAGTATACGGAAAGAGAATATTGAGCACCTTGTTGACACCACCTGTAACCAACGAGATATCCGTAAGCATAGAATCAATTGCATGAAAATCTGGGTACATGGTTTTATAATGTTTAAGTTGCATATAAGTCAAACACTCAATCGCGGCAGTATTGAGAATCGGTGTAGAATCGTTTCTAAAAGCTTACAAAATATTTTTAACAAAACTATATCGTTACAATGGTATCTTGTAACCATGTCAAACAATGAAAAAATATAACATAACCTTACAGTACTACGCAAAACATAGAGAGTGATGAAATTGAAAATTTTTATGTTTGGTGATAACCTACTCTAAAGTAAATAGCCTCCACGCTCAAATGTTGCAAAATATTAATGTTTTTTGTTAAAAATACTTAAGAAGAGGAATACATAAATTGCCTTTTAAAGTTTATAAAAACCTTGAACACATTTGCTGCTGCCGTCTCCAATCGCCTCTTGGATGCGTCTGTCGCCGATTAGAGACGTTCTGCAGTTCTATTAGGAAATGTTTGGCTCCACCAGTGTTGTACGAAAAACTAAGTTGAGAGTTGGCGCGTCTAGAGGATGCATGTCGAATGTCAGTTTTCCCTTGGGTACTTGCCATTTTTTGTGGTGCGAGTGAGTGTACCTGTGTGTGTACAAATGGAGGGTGTACCAACCTAGCATTGTAACACGATATAAGTTACTCAATATACGTACCATAGGGCCTCTACTTCTCCTGCAGAGCTTCGTGTTGCCTCATCTGGGCCGGATGAAGCCTCTTCATATGCTGAATGAGGTTTCCGCGCTGGTGACATCGCTTCACGCAGAACAAACACTTGAATCTCGGCTCCTTCCCACACTCCAGCCTCTGGTGTGTTGCAAGACTTTTACGGGCTCGGTAGAGCTTCCCGCAACGGGAACAAACGAACGACGCTCCTGTCTCGTCCGGCTGAACCTTCTTTATTCTGGGATACTTTTCTGATTGGATACCAACCAAGTAGATGGTTTTTTTGGTAGCACCTGAAACAGTCGGTTGGTTACCTAACTCAATTGATATTCAAAAATTCTGTTACCATGCAATTTTTTTAAATTTTACTTAAGGAAAACATTTTATGTGATTTTGATACATTATTTAGATCTGAATTGAACAATTAACAAATTAATTACATCTATAAACTAATTCTCACATTTAAATTTGTTTTGTTGTATACTGTATAATTTATTGTAATCCTGTCAAAATCCTCTTCTGAACCCTTTTCTGCGCTAGATGGATTAGTTATGGGTCTGTGTGTCAATGAATAGTCACACTTATCTTGCAACATTTGGAAAACTGTTAATCATTCAAATGTAATTCCTAAAGGTAACCTTAGATTGCTGCATTTTAAGCTCTTCTAGTGAAGTTCTAAAAATCCTACCATTACAATGTTTTTCTTGTCTTTGAGTACAATATGAATTATATACCTTAAGATAACATTAAGGTATACATTATGTAGGTAAGCACCCAGTCATAGGACTATATCGGTCTACATTTTGTTTTTAAGTTAAGATTATTTAATTACATACAAAACTTTTTTGGTGTTAAAATTTATAATATAAGATGTATTCTGAACTAAAAGAAAGAGTTACGTGTTTTTGGAAGGAACCTTGAAATTTAAGGATTGACAGGTCTCACCTAACAATCTCAAAGGGCATGAATGTTGTAATTATCTTATGGCTATTTCATTCAAGGCAATGACAAACAATAATAATGTGGTTTAGGTTATGGGAGAATTAATAACAAGTGTCTGTTGAACGATATTATTTTTATATTTTGAATGGCCACATATGTAATTACATGGGTATTATTTAAAACTTGAGATTGCCTCTAGTCGAAACTCTACCAACATTATAGTTGATTTCTGATGTTTTTTAAACATCTATTGTCCGGGGTTTTCTATTACTAGTGTACGTGTTGCTCGAAATCGAGCAGTTTAGTTTTGTTAATTTTTACTGGTTAGGCTTGTTTAATGCTGTTTGTTAATCAGTGTATCCTCCATGGTTTAACATAACTTCTTTGGTAGACACATGTCCTTACTAGTGTGCTGAGTTTATGTAATACAGCTAAATAAAGTAAATTTGTTTACTCTGTCTACTCATGTTACAGTGCACCCAAATGCAGCTTATCACTTGCTCACTATATCAACTAAAATTTAAGGACACTTCTCAGACCTTTCATGGCAACGAGAAATTTAAATTTCGTTCACATTGACATAACCAGAAGTAACCTATCCAGACCAGAAGTCGCTTATAGATAGAAATCCCCACTTTTGCGACATTTTTGGATTCTACACGTAATCTTAAAACAACTTTACAGTTAAATTTGTATTTAATTTAATTTAATCCAAGCGATTTAAGATATAATAGCAGTAGAAATTTAGTTTTTTCCAACTATAATAACATGGGAAAAATTTCACATCTTCATCACTGAACATTTTACGTTTAGCAGTGTTGACCAAACATGAAAATTTCTTATAACTTAATTTTAAATAATATTTTATCGTAAAATATTGATTATCACATACGGTAATTAGTTTAACTTTTCCATACAGTTTTTTAATAATTTCCACCATATTGTAAGTTTTATGGAAAAATAAAATAATTTATGACAAAACTAATAATTTACATGATAACAAGTATAAAGGTAAAGTTGTCCTAAAATTTCATGTAAAATCCAAAATTGCCATAAAAAGTGAGGGTTTGTATGGGTGGTTTTCCAAAATAAGTAGCCTACTTTAAAATTTCAAAAAGTTTTTTTACATTTGTTTTTGTAAAGTTATTAAATTAAATAGCTTTTAAGTTCATAGTGTTAATACAAATAGTGGTAACTTGAAAAATTGTTTAGCTTTCAAAAATTTCAATGCAAACCATTTAATATTTTCCACACCGGTGACAATGGTGTCCACCCCAGTGACCAGAGTACGTATTTAACCGGGTCATTTTTTTATTTTTTCTCTAGCCCTCCTCATGCTCATCTTTTTTTGCTTCCTCTTCCTAGCTAAATAATCTTCATTAGTTTTTTTTTTTTCAATTTTTGTCTTAGCTATTTCTTTGGAAATAGCCTATAAAAACACCAACTAATGTAGGCCTGCATAAAATGGAAAAGCAAGATTTTTTAAGTAGGCCTATAATGTAAAGATTTTGAAAAGAATAATTGTGTAATGAAATGGGATATTACATATAGTTGAACACTCAATTATAATAGCAAGCAATATTTTTAATGATTTCTGTCATATCTCTATATAGTTATTAACTTCACCACATTAAAGTAGCTAACTGAGAAGTATGTTTAAAATATAAAAAACTTAATGATTGAATAAAATATATGAAATAAAATAAAAAGGCATGTAGTTATTTTTGTAATCTCAAGTGTGGACATTTTTTAGTCACTTGAGTGGACACTAGTGATGATTATAAACCTACCAGACTCTAGCAACTAGAACATTGGGGTTAGGTTACAAAATGTTGGTTTCTGTTTGTTTATAGTAGAAGCTGATAAAAAATAATTATAAGATAAGGAAGTTTTGTTTAAATCTTATTTAAATAAAATATTTTTATCGTTATTTGTAGATTTTTTCAGGCAAATACATCAAACTGTACACTTTTGGAGAATCATACATAGGCCTATTTAAAATTAGTGATTTTTGGTCCTGGTACATTGAATTGACTGCTGGTACATTCTGTACATTGAAATTACTATTAATCAATAGAGTACCCGGTTTACCTAAAGTTGCACAGCTGGTTTTTGTTCAAATTAATTCTCTAAATTTTAAGAGGTGTCCAGGTGGTCTGGGACGCCTGGTATAGGTGAATGATTTATTCGAAAGGTAATATTTTATGTTCTTAAACATTTTAATCACAAAACTGTTTAAAGTACACACATGAGTTGAATTAAATAAAAAAATAAATAGGATACTAGCTTTGACTATACAGAGTGTCCAGCTTCCCACCTTTACAAACTTTTCCAGGTTATTAAGCATGCAAAACAAACAGAAAAATCATATAAACATATGTCCTAAAATAATTCGTTAAACCGCTAGCCGCAATTTTGTTTTTTACACTTAAGAATTTTTATTTCCGTAACGAGTTGTTGTATTGAGTTCATATTTTGCATGTACCTTAATCACACCAATGCTCATTTTTAGAAAAATCATTATTTTTCCAATGTATATTTTCAAAATGGCGGCCATTTAAAATTTTTTAAACTCAAATATCTCAAAAACGGTAAATTTTATAAAAATATTACAAGAGACAAAAAAGTTGACAAATTTAATTATCTAAACAGTGATAACAAGTTTTTAAGGATCCGCCCATAAGTAACAGAGTTTTTAGATTATTCTCTTAAAATAAACTAAATTGTCATTTAATCACAGTGCAAAATCCACAATAACTCCGTTATTTGTTGTCGGATTCTTCAAAACTTGGTATCAATGTTTAGATAGTTTAATGTGTCAACCTTTTTGTCTCATGTAATATTTTTATAAATTTTACCATTTTTGAGATATTTGAGTTTAAAAATTTAATATTGCCGCCATTTTGAAAATATACATTGGAAAAAAATAATACTTTTTCTAAAAAATGAGCATTGGTGTGATTAAGGTACATGCAAAATATGAACTCAAAACAACAACGAATTAGGGAAATAAAAATACTTAAGTGTAAAAACCAAAATGGCGGCTAGCAGCTTAACGAAGCATTTTAGGACACATGTTTATATGATTTTTCTGTTTGTTTTGACATGCTTAATAACCTGGAAAAGTTTGTAAAGGTGGAAGCTGGACACCCTATACACTAACGTGAGTAGACTTCTCATAGCATAAGCGTATTTGAATTTACTGAGGTGCGATCTTCTGCGGGTACCTGAAGCACAAATGACATATGATAGATAAATCAGTATTACCACTCTCCTCAACCAAGGACGAAACATTTTATAACTGAGAGTTATGTTTATGTTTTGGTAAAGTGTTTTTGCAGCATTGTAAATCCAGCTGATTAATAACAACATCGATGGCAGCTATTCTGGCGCCGCGTACACCAAACTTCCAAATTTTTGCCTCAAACTACATGCATTGGATGAGAGGTCTATTCACGTTAGTGTACATAGCCAATGATACTAGGCTATAACATTATCAAACACAAAAAAAGAAACTGCAAAAAGGGCAATAAAACATACGCTGTAATGAAATAAATAATCTATATTTGTCTGTATAAGGCAAATATTTTGGTATAAAAAGGCATCTTGTGGACAAAAACTAACACTAAAGGAACAATAAAGAAGTCATGGTCTATACAATACTGTCTGATAGGATATGGACAAAACTGGTTCCATGGATAAGGCCATGGCAAAAATCCTCTACCTCAATTAAGATTAACAAAACATGTAATGAGATATATTATTAATTTTTGCACCTTAAACTAAATAGCGAAATGCCTTAGCTTGTATGGATAAAAACAGAGTGTTATCACCTTGTCCTTAACTCTCCAAATGGATTTAAAAAATTAATTTAAGAAAAATTTAAGTATCACAGCATATTACAGTAGTGTTCAATTAGAAAATCAGAATATTAGGAAAAGGCTATGTTGTGATGTGGATTTTACTGCATATTTTTATTTTTCATTGTATTATTCTAAGCTCACATTATGATCTAGTTTTGCCTTTTTTGAAGACTTGCGTCTTAGACTCTATCTGAAACCTAGGTCTCCAAAAAAGACAACATACTTGATCATAAGGTAAGCCTAGAATAATACACTGTTGAATTCAGAGGCTTTATAACTCTCAATAATATTTTTCTATATTCGTAAATTGTTAATTTTTTTGTTTACCAAAATTAAAATAAGGCTTTTGCCATGCCCAACAATATCACCTATTCTAATATAACAACCTTAACACAAGCATAGCTTTTAACATAAATAGGACAAATATAATATCTTCACAATTATAATGAGTATTATCACACCGGATAAAAAAGGACATCTAAAATGTATAATAAATAATACAGTAAAATTACAAAATAAAAATAACAGGAACTACAACACACGAAAAATGGTGTCTATCTAAAATATAAAATATCTTAATTCAATGTAGCGTGATTGACAACATGCATTCTCATATAAAATTCTAACAAACTCAATGTTAAGCCAAAACGTTAACATAACCAAATAATCTAAAATAAATAAAGACAAGGTAGGGTTGACCCCTTAAACATTTCAATCATAACAGTTAGATAGTAATTATTAAACCATATGAACGTTGTTTTTGAGTTTAGATCTCGTTTTAATAGATTTTTTTAAATTAATCAAACAAGAACAACGCATTTATACTGCTGCGGGGACAGCGACCAAGGAATACTATATTCCTTGGTCGCTGTGCAGGGATAGGAAACCTTATTTTATAGTCCATGATTTTATTTATATGCAAAAAATATCAAAATGATGTAAAACCATACTAAACTGACAAAAGAAAGTTTCTTTTTACAGTCAAATGAACACATTCTATCCTCTGATACTTACTAACTTATGGATCTTTCATCATTATTGAGTAAATTAAGCTCAAGTACAAAAGAAGAACATTGTAAAAAATACCATCCAAACCCCTCTACTCTAAAAGCTTATTAAAACAGCTTTTATTACAAAAATCCTTTTTGTAAAGCATTAAAATAAACATTCCGCGATGTTTGTAAAGTAAAGAAGAGATGTTGTTACATTTCAAAGTTACAAATCATAACATGCATAATACAATCGTAAAAACTGTGGAATTTTAAATTAATATCTTATCAACTAATATTAACATTGAAAGGATTGCATTACTTGAACCAATAAAATAAAATAATTTTTTAATGTAAATTTGCATTGGTAGGTAATATATTGTGCTTAATCACAAAACATTATATTAAATATGATTTTAATAATTAATAATTTAATAAATATGACTGAATAAATTTTATAACTTCAAAAGACATTCACAGAAAAAGTTTGTGCCTTTAAACATAAAAAAAGATTTTATTTTAAAGCTAACAAAAGCATAATGCTGTTTCTTTAAAAACTTTAGGATGAAATCCTGTGAGAATGCTCAATCTACAATGTAAAATAAATGAGGTAGGTAGTAAAAAAGATTCAAAGTAAAAAACTTTCTAAAAAATGATTAATACATAACTGATATAACATGCATTATACTAAAATTTCAAATATGTTTATAAATTAGATGGAAATAACCAATAGAAATAATTATAAGAACCTAGAGAAAAAGAATAAAGGAAGAACATGAAGTTCTTCCTAATTGACTTTTTTAATTTGGTTATTTTTCCCAAAAAGATGTAAGGTAAATAGTACTTTTAATACTTTTTAGTAGGGGTGTGTGAGTACTTGAGTATTGAGTTAGTACTAATTGATTAAGTTTTAAAAAAATAACTCATAAGTTATAGTTGAGTTTTGAAGATGATTTATCAATTTCCAAACATATTTGTACATAAGTAATAAAAGTAATTTATACTACGATTGAAATTCTTTTCTATCCCACATGTAGAAGAAAAACTGTGAAATTTAGTTATTATAATAATATAATACGATTTACCAGTGCTTGTCGGATATAGGTAACACCCATTTTAAATGTTGGGTAGTAAGGTTAGGTTGGATCAGGTTGGCATAGAAATGTCAATCGTCATTCTGTTCGCTTGCTTGTTTTAAAACAATGAGTATGATTTACTTAAAGGTCATTTAAGGTCAAATGCTCCTTGTCCGTCTTGTTCTGACGCTACTAGACATGTGGTCCGTGGTTAATTAGTTTGCGCTGTACCTATGTTGCATTTTTTAGTAGTTTTACTTTTAAAATGATTGAACGCAGATATTGAAGCCATTATTGACTTGTTCGCTAACCTGGCCTAACCTAACCAAACTACACTGGCAGAACACTATCCACTCTGCTTGCTGATATTGCAACCACAGTAAAATATTCGTTCAGCCTAAATATCTGAAATTTGTGAAAAATATTGATGAAGTACCTAATCAGTACCTAATGGTATGGTAGTTTGTCATTTTTTTCACCATACAACATTAAAAGTCGTGGTGTCCCATACTTCAGTTTTTTTCAATAACCAACAAATACCGATGTAACAACTAAGAAAAGAAGGACAGCCACCAAAGACAATATTGGCTACCTAGTTGATCGAGGTAGAAAATAACTTCAGATGGCATTGTACAAACAAAATCTCTCAGTCATAATGGTCATCTTTGCATTAGAGATGCACGGTACATCAATTAAAATCAATGTTCTACTGTAAAACATACATTCCTAATTATTAAATGTTTAAATTATATTCACTTTTGTATGGTAGTCAGCTTCAAAGCATATTAACATGAAAAATGTATTATAGGGCAGGAATTTTATATTTTTTTAATTTGTTGTCATTGATTATGAATCCTGCACTCATGAACAATAGACTGTATGTATGATGAAGTTGGTTTTGTACCTCTGTGTTGATCAAACTAAAAATTAAAGGGAGTAATATCCTATACTCTTATACGAGCAATGTTTGCTTGTTTGCTTGTTTGCTTGCTTGCACAATTATCTCAAAAACGGCTCCGACGATTTCCTTCAAATTTTGGAATAAACTTAGTTTTACCTTAAAAATACGATTGAGATGGGTCTCGCCCCCAGGGAAAATCTAATTTTGCTAAAAATTAAAGTTTAAAATTACAAAATTTTAACATTGGGCTTATGGGTTGCCATGTTGGCAACGAATTAACAACATATAAACAAGAAGTACATTCAGAACTTCAAAAAGAAATGTAACAGCTGTTTATGTACTGCATATTAAATGTCAATAAAGTTTATTCTGATATTTAAATTTACTAATATTTCACCGAGCAACGCTCGGTCCTCCTGGTACTGTTAATGAAAAGTGATAAAACCAAGAAGTGATAATAGCGAACTTTTCTTGACATAGTCTATTCAAAACCTTGGCTCTTATGTAAAAAAAAAACAAAAAAAAAACAGGAATACAAATACCAGTTTTTATGTAAATACAAAACATTATTATGATCTCACATTAGGGAAACTTAATAACAAACTATTATTATTGTTATTGTTATTGTGTATAATAATTCAAAACCGTTTTTGGTAAAACTGTAGGTATTTGAAAAAAGCTTGACTCCAAAAAGGTCAAAAGTTGTGAATTTTTCAATTATTCGGCTTGACTCAACTTGACCTTATAACCCAGTACTCACACACCCCTATTTTTTGTTTAAATAAACTGTTGTTACCGGTACATTAAAGGAATAATTTGGTTATTTTTAAGTAAACAACTTAAGCTGATGTTTATGGTATAAACAAAAATTTAAGAAAGTTAACATTTTAAATGGTTTTACAATATCTTTAAATCTTCTTGAAGGAATTTAGTTTGGCCTTAGACTTCTTTATGAATTGCATATACTTTTTAGCACCATAAGTACCAAGTACAAGTTTAAATAAGACACAAAACTAAATTAAATCAAAATCAAAACATTTTCCTGAAACCTAAGGGTAGGTTTACACGTGAGAGTTTTTCACTCTCTTAGAGTTAGTTAGTTACTCTCATAAAACTCTCAGACAGTTGTTGATAGTACTCGCAGAAACTGTCTGGCATTATTTATCTTGGAAAATTTATTAGCTGTGTAAACACCTCTGCGAGTACCTCCTGAGAGTACGAAACTCTCTGAGAGTGAAAAACTCTCACGTGTAAACCTAGCTTAATACTAAGATAGGAATCAAATAAAGCAGCTCTTAAAATATTATAAAATATCTAACCGTAATGCAAATGTTGAAAATTCCAAAACACATTATTGCACTACTCCAAATAGTAATAACAATAGTAATAAATTATCTACAACTGACCTAAATTAAATGGAAGACAGGAATTTTCTATTGTATTAATAATAAATTTTATGTAAGTTACTCTGTGGTGTAAACAATCTCTAAACTTTCAACAACAATAGTAATCATAGTGAAACATGTTAGTATGTGATTGATCTTATGTTTACAGGAACAAACAAAACTTAACTACAAGGATAACTTCAAAGTTTTCACCATTTTAAATATGTCTTTCTTAACTGTAAACAGCTTCTAAACAATCCTATAAAGAATTCAGAGAGTAGATGAACATTCAATATAAAACATAAACATGATACATAAACTTATACATTATGGTATAATCATGCATTATAATAAATTATTCTAATATATACTGTAGTCGTATACTGTGTTTTATGATAATTCACAATTCAAAAGCCTTCTGTAATAATACTGACAAATAAAAGGATAATTATGAGTACCCTTTCACAGATTTCGTAATTTAACTTAAAAATTTTCTATAAACTTCTCAGTATGAAATGAAAACCCATACAAATATTATGTTTGCTATCCAAAAATAAAAGAAATATACTAAATTAAATAATATAATTTGAAAATATGTTGATAAAGAAAGGAAAAATACTGAATTTACAATATTGAATAACTACTACAGTAGAACCTCGATAGTTTGACACTTTGTGGACTTAGAGAGTGTCGAACTATCGAAATATCGAACTATAGGGAGTATATGGGAAAATTTTAACACTAGGAGTATAAAGATCATAATATGAATTTAGGAAACACTAAATTTTTGTGAAACCGTAACCTAATTGAACTTTAACATAAACAACATTCAAATCATTCACCAATTTGTTTACATTTTCACCCTTTTCAGGCTCCAACATGGCCACTATCGGTCATTATTAACATGTTAAGTTGTCATGGACCATGTCGAACTATCAGGAGTGTCGAACTATCGAGAGTCGAACTATCGAGGTTCTACTGTAATTTACTTTAAACTACAGTTTTAGTTCACAGGAACCTCTATTAATCGTCACCCTTGGAATTGGGACTATGACGGTTAAGTGAATGGACGGATAACCGAAATGTTATTATAAACCAGGACATTAAGCAGTTTTAAAAGATTTTAGAAGAAAATTAAGTGAATAATACATAATTAATTAAACACATGGTCAATGGCATTGCATTCAACCATAACGGCACATACTCTTTTGGCAGGGTTTCATTTAGGACACATCAAAAGTATTAAAATGTGCATTTGTGGAATGACAGATAACAGAAAGTGACAAATAAAAGCATGATGGTTAATCGAGGTTCTCCTGTACTAAAAAAGCAACTTTGACAAAAACCCATAAACATATACATACACGTTACCATAAACATTTCCTTTAAAACTGAAGGTATGTTTCCAATTAAACGTGAAAACTGATAAATCCAAACAAGCTTTTCCTTACATTATAGTCATTTTCGTTTCTTGTCTTCTGGATCAATCAATTCAACTATAAAAAGGTTATGATTGAGTCATGACCGTTCCAGCGCCGGGCGTACACGCGATCAGTGTTGACGGAAGTTGTTTTAAATGTTTAGGCTTATTTTAATAACCTTAACGATTCTCAACAGTGAAAATTAATGTGTTTTAATGTTGTGATTTGATAATGAAGAACTAAATCTTCGAGACACGTTATCAACGGTAAGTTGACAACCGGATCAGCAGTCTGACTCAGGTATTGTAACCTTTTATAGTTACATTATCAGGGTGTTTACTGCCAAAGAGATATAAAAATCAATGACTTTTGGGGGTGAAAATTGTTAAAAATCAGTGACTTTTCCGTCTCTAAGTTAGAAAATGTTGGGGAAAAATTGTTAAAGTCGCAAACATTTTGCTCGCAAGCGCATTATTTTTGCAATTTATACTAAAAATGTGTGACTTTACTTGCATTTTAAAGAAAAATCAGTGACTTTTTGGTGACTTTGGTGACCATTAACTAAAATCAGTGACTTTCGGTGACTTTTGGTGACTTCAGTGACCAGTAGACACCCTGATTATAGATTTTGTTTTACTACAATGGTGCAAATTCACTTTTTTTTTTTGAAAAAATAATGTTTTAAAATGTTTGACTACTCAAATTCAATATTAATCTTAAATAATTACTTGACCCAAAATTAAAGAAAATTCTGATTAAAAAATACCATTAAAAAATTCTGATGATTTTTAGGTAATAATCCACTGGTTTATCAAGCATAAAAGTTATTTTACCCTACCATGCTTTAATGTTTGCCTACAAAAATAATAGTTAAAAAGGGCAATAAATATGTTTCCTTATTCTTTCATTCGAAAGACACAGGTGTAAGTAAGTAAATTACCTAAGAAATAGCTATATCATGTAACAGTATTGAGGAACCATGTAACACAGTAACTTAAAATAAAAATAATAAATATTAACATTAAATTAAATACTGAAACAAAAAGCAGGCTTCTACCCTATTATTGCCCCCACACAGACAAACCGAAACTAAACAAGTAGGCTATGTAATCTTAATTCAAATGCTGCACAGCAGTAATTAGTGAATAAACAATAGCTGGAGTTCAATGTCTTTAACAACTTTTCTTGCAATATGCAGAAAGGTTGCTAGCATTTAGGATTTTGAAAATTTGGATGAATTTAAATGAATATCAATTTGAACCAATTTATTACTTTGAACGCTTATGTACAAAATTCATTTTTCCGTGTCTATTTAAAAACAAGCTTGCATTGTACATCCAACGGCTGACTCTAATGCTATTCTCAAAGAATATCCAAGTAAAGAATTTTGTTATATTGTCTATTGTCCATTTGCCAAAAATATTCAAAACAATGCTTATATTGCAATACCATTAGTTTAGATTACAAGCTAATATTAATACAGATTTTTTATAAATAGTACAATAACAGCAATATAGTTAGAACTTGAGTTTTTTTAGAGGCGTTTTGATGGACAAATTCAACTGTCAATCTCTCTATAAAACTGTAATAAAGATTTTAAAATCAATTTCAAGTATATCACATTCTTGGAGGCAAAATTCAAATCCTACATATATTGATGTTAATATATCTTGCCAATATAGATGTATAAAAATATTTTAATGACACAATTTGTCTTGAAATATTCCGACCCGTAAATCTCAAAACAACTTTACAACCTACGAAGGCGAAGGAGCAATTCCTGGAGCTTTGGGCCCGTGCCGATTTCTAATGTGGGCCAGCAAGTTACCCTTCTGTTTGCACTTTTGGGGGCAGAAGGGACAACAGAACATGGCTTCTTTGCCACACTCGAAGCGCAGGTGTCTGGAGAGTGTTTGCTCCCATTTGTATCCCTTGCCGCAGGACGGACACGTGAACGGCTTGTCCTCCTTGAAGTTTCCCCCGCCACCGACCCCTGCCACCACCGACGCCCCGTTGCCACCGCCGATCGGCAGGATCGACGGCGGGGGAGTCGACCAGATGGGCCGACGGTGCAACAGCTCTAACAGTTGCATCTTCTGTGCAGCCTGCATAAACCGGTGGGCTAAAACAGCAAACGCACCAATTTACATGACATGCTCAACGTTTGGAATAAGCCCGTCTCTGAAAAACTGCCCCTCTGATGTGATTTATTTGAGGATTTTTCAATTTAAAACAATGAATACTCTATACTTAATAGGAATAACACAACTGTGAAAGATACGGTTTTTTATTTAAAAATTTTTTTAAAATCTCCAGAATAAAAAATACCAAGGTGATATTATAACCACAATTCCTTTGTAAAATAAGACCATATATTAACTGGTTTTAGCATCTTATCCTTTTAAATATAAGTCTTTTTCCATTATACTTTAATGTGTCTATAGAGAAAATTTTATAAAATTTGTTTACTGTAAATAATCAGATCAGAATAAAATTGATTTCCTTTAAACATATATGAATCCTCAAACAAATCTAGATATTTAAATAAGGAAAAGACCAAACCTAATCTAAAAAGCGCATCTAAAATACAACTTTTAACAGCAGGAAACTCAAGATGTTAAGTCACAACGGAAAATAAAGACCTACTGACTGAAGTTTAAGCTTGAAATCCAATGCAGTTTTGTTTCAATAATTTTAGTAAAGTAGTTAAGATCTCTACGAAATCCAGTTTAAAATTAAAGTTGGTTTCTCAAGGTATCAAAATCATCTACAGTTATGTAGTAAAGTATAAACATGCAAAAAGATTTATGAAGTAATTTCATCTGAAGAAGTACTACCAAAAAACTAGCTTTTATTGTCAAATAAACTCGCAAAAAATATTCTGTAAGTGAGTACTCAAAGTAGCACACTAACAAAACTTGTGATAAAAAAAAACAGAAATAAAAAACTGTATTTAAAAATATTTTGTTTTTTACTGTCTCAGTAAAAAGATATAGAAAAACTTTTTTGAACCAAACCAATCCAGTGTATATACAAAATTTCATATGTACAAAATTATGTATTACCTGTTCCACTTGTGAGCAAAAATAAAATGTAACAGATTATATATTTTACACTATATACAATATCATAACAAAATATGAAAATTTTTTATATTTCATACAAAAAATATTATTTTAAAAATCAATAATTAAAATTATTTTTATTCAGTATTGCACCATTTTCAATAGTCTCAGAAAAACGGGGGCCGAGTTGGTTTAAACATTTAAGTTTATTTTATCAAATACATGATGTAATAAAAGAATAAAAAAGTAGCCTGTTTTTATTAAATTGTAGTAGGCAATCATATATATTTTTCCTGATTGTACGATACAATGGTTAAATTTTACTTAGTAACAATGTATTGAATTCTGGATCAATAAGTTGTATCATGAGTTGACATTAAAATGATTTTATAAATAAATTAAAAATAAAATGAAAAGTTCTATATCATCAACTGGTATGTTATTATCAAGTACATGAACTATGTCATAAAAAATGTGCAACAATATAAAAGGGGGGAAATAATAACTAAGTATAAATTAAACAATTTATTGTACACAGCACAAATTTCCTGACTAGAACAAAAATTGTACATTAAAAAAAACCTCAGTGATGCATACAGATTTTCTACAGCCAAACACTACAAATTTTATATGTCTTCGGAGAATATATATACTCGCCTACTGTTCGATGATGCTCTGCTTCCATGCCCCCTTTGTTAGCTCTGCTGGATTAATTAAAAGCTAAATTGTTATTTGAGAATTATATTAATTTAACCTATGATAATACTGAGTCCAAGATCATCTTGTTAAGCAGGGAGGTAAAACTTTAATTTTAACAACAAAGAGAAACACATGGAGTCAAGTCTGCGCAATAGAAGAGCCATAGAGAGTTATGGCATCCCTTGAATAACAATTAATAATAGCAATAATAAATAAAAAATAAAAAAAACATTTTCATATTACTTTATAAAAGCAAACAGTAGTGGGTTTTAAAATTGTTAGTTTCGGGTGAGGTCAAGGAAGTAATGTAAGGAGGAAGTATTTGAGCTTGCTGGTGTATAAGTAGACTGGAACTCCCAAAGAAATAACTCAAACCTTTAAACTAGAAAAACTTTAAACAAATAATCAATTTTGGATCGGACCCCCCTTAATTTAGAAAACCCCAACTAAATTAGACTTACCCCGGGCCCCAGGCCTTGAGCCCCATAGCCCCTCTGACCTAACCCCCTCTAAACCTATACACTCACATCACTGCACTAGACACACTCCCCCGAAACTAAGTCTGCTGACCTATTTAAGCCAGAGCTACCAATAGGTCAGCATAAACAAGCTATTGTTTAATAACAGTTCCAGTCTACTCATACACCAGCAAGCTCAAATACTTCCTCCTTACATTACTTCCTTGACCTCACCTGAAACTAACAATTTTAAAACCCAACAAACATTAATTAATAATTAAATAAAACAATATTAATCCAGTTCCCCCCTTACAAAAGTATAGCAATTTCTTGTTAATTTTTTTAGATCCTGGGCAATTCTCTGACTAGGTAAATATTGCAGTCTAATGGGTGGCAAGGCAGCCTCAAGTCTTGATGGAGAATTGCTGGAATGGCACCAAGTGTTGGCTGGGCCGGTTGCGGCAGATCTTGACATCTTTGGTCAGGTTGTCCCGGCGCCGCACCTTACGGTGGCACCACTGGCACGAGAATGAGCCCTCCTTCTGGCCGCACTCGTACCGCACGTGCCGACGCAGGTTGTGCTCCCTGTTGTAGGCCCTACCGCATATCTCACACTCAAAACATCCCCCTTCTGCAACAACCCATCATATTAGAGGGAAATTCTACTGGCGTCTGCCAACCTCACTAACTATAACCCTGAGGACCAATGGTGAAGAGGGATAGGGTTGTGTTAAACCATGATAATACTGTGCTTATGAGGTGAAATTAATAATGCCAAAGGCGCCAATTATTCTATTACTCAAACCCAAAATAAACCATCTATAGCCCTAATATGTTTTAAAATAGGGATCACAATCGGTGTCACCACAAGGAATCACCCTAGCCCAAAATCAAATCTATTCTTTGTATCACTTTATAAGATTTTTCTAATTTAAGTATTGGTAATTTAATGCCAAAGGAATTTTATAATGGATTAAACAGGGTGTCTACTAAATTTCACAAATGGAATTCCCGACTTTTGAAGGCCACTTTCCTGAAAACAACCCATTAAATTAGAAGGACCTTCTACTCGCATCTACTAACCTCACTAACTAGGACCCTGAGGACCAACGGTGAGGAGGGTCCACTAAAGGAGCAGCCTCATAACCCATATTTCAATAAAATCATACAGAAGGAATTTTGAAAATTTATAAAATACCGTAAAAGTATGTTTGTAAAATACAAAAAAATCCCATATTTTTTGTAATAAAATGAGTTTTTCCGACCAAAAACCCAAATTCAAAACTTTTTCATTACTTTTCCCACGGGGTTTTATAGGGTTTCAAAACGGTCAAAAATGGGTTTTTGGCACTTTCAGACATTAGTTTTCAAAATTCAATAATTTTAACTGAACCCATTTAAAAGAGCTTGAAAAAACAAACAATTTAGTATTTTGAATTTTTAAAATGGCCTAAGAGTCATCTTCACCCCTGTCCCAGTAGCCCATTGTTGCGCAGTCGGCAATGTTAACCGTACGGCTCATTACTTTTCCCACGGGGTTTTATAGGGTTTCAAAAGGGTCAAAAATGGGTTTTCGGCACTTTCAGACATAAGTTTTCAAAATTCAACAATTTTAACTGAAACCATTTAAAAGAGCTTGAAAAAACAAACAATTTAGTATTTTGAATTTTTAAAATGGCCTAAGAGACATCTTCACCCCTGTCCCAATAGCCCATTGTTGCGCAGTCGGCAATGTTAAGCATATGGCTTTTAATGCAAAACATGATATTTTATTCCCCTGTTTTGGACGCCGTTTTTCAACTGATTTTCTTTAAATTTGGTAAGCGTTTAGTTGAATAGTTATATTAGGCTTCTCATACCACGAAATTTTGAAAATGTAACAAATATTACACTCTGTGACGTCGCAAAGTAACTAGATTGTCCTTAGTAAAATTTGTTTAATTTCCGAAATTTCGAGGTATGAAAAGCCTAATATAACTATTCAACTAAACACTTGCCAAGTTTAAAGAAAATCGGTTGAAAAACGGTTTCCATGGACAATGGTTAACATGGACTGCGCAATAATGGGCTACTGGCACAGGGGTGAAGATGCCTCTTAACAGGTTACAGAGAAAATCCAAAAATAGGTTTTCCATGTGATTTTTATATGGAATTAAAAAAAAAAAAAAAACCTGTATCCCACTTATTTATTGACATAACTTTATCAAATTTGGTATGTACATTCACTAGGTAGGGTTTAACTTATATTTACTTACAGCACCCATGTGGCTGCAAACCTACCTACTCAGACCCAAGACCCCTATGGGGTTCAAGGGGAAAATGAAAAATATCAGAATTTGATGAGATTTGGTTACATGCCCTGGGAATGGATTTTACTATATACAGGGTGTCCAGCTTCCACCTTTACAAACTTTTCCAGGTTAATAACCCATTTTTGCCCACTGTCGACATTTGTCGACGCTGTATTTTAATTTATGAAAGTCCATGGAATTTTAGGATTTTCCCATAGAAAATTGGCATTTTGGAGTGAAAATAAAATTATCTTTCGTATTTAAAGGCCGTAGTGGCACATACACAGTAAACAGAAGTAAAAAGTAGCAAAATCAGTGTTGACCAAGGTGCAACTCTCAAAGAATTAACCGATCCCGTCAACTTCCACACAAGCCTGCCACCGTTTATTTTACGGGGGCCCTCCCACCAACTTTGCCACAGATCGGCTAACCCTTTAAGAGTTGCACCACCAGGTCAGGGTTTGGTTGTGAGCGGATTCGAACCCGCGCCGACGCAGACATCCTGGCCAAGGATGCCTACGCCTTAGCCATCTGAGCTATCACGACCGGCAGCCTAGACATGAGAATTTGGGTTTTGAATGGTGCGCGCCCCTAGCGGGAAAGACTGTACGCCGTTGGTATGCGAGTTCGCTACAAGAGCGCAGCACTAAGCCACTGCAACCAATTCGCAAGAAACATTTGGGCATAAATGGGTTAAGCTTACCAAAACAAACAGAAAATCATTTAGATCCTAAAATGCTTCGTTAAGCCGCTTGCCGCCATATTGTTTTTTACACTTAAGAATTTTTATTTCCGTATCTGGTTCTTTTATTGAGTTCATATTTTGCATGTACCTTAATCACACCAATGCTCATTTATAGGAAAAATATTGTTTTTTTCCAATGTAAATTTTCAAAACGGCGGCCATTTTAAATTTTTAAACTCAAATATCTCAAAAACGGAAAAATTTATAAAAATGTTTCAAGACACAAAAAAGTTGACAGATTAAATTATCTAAACAGTGATACCAAGTTTGTAAGGATCAAATAACGGAGTTATTGTGGTTTTCCTGCAGAAAAACACTGATTTTTCACTATGATTAATGCCGATTTAGGTTATTTTAAGAGAAAAATCTCAATAAATCAGTTATTTGTAGGCGGATCCTTACAAATTTGGTTTTACTGTTTAGATAATTTAATTTGTAAACTTTTTTGTGTCTTGTAACATTTTTATAAAATTTACCGTTTTTGAGATATTTTACTTTAAAAAACTAAAATGGCCGTCATTTTGAAAATATACATCGGAAAAAATAATATTTTTTCTAAAAATGAGCATTGTTGTGATTAAGGTACATGCGAAGTATGAACTCAATATAACGACCTGTTACGGAATTAAAAATTCTTAAGTGTAAAAAACAAAATGGCAGCTAGCGGCTTAACGAAGCATTTTAGGACATATGTTTATATGATTTTTCTGTTTATTTTGGCATGCTTAATATCCTGGAAAAGTTTGTAAAAGTGGAAGATGGACACCCTGTATATCTACTTGCAATACTCCAAGGCAGCAAACCAACATCCTCGTTCCCATGGTGTTAATGGGGTATGTTGGTATGTTAAAAAAAATTGAATCCTGTTTGAAATTCGCTGGGTATACAAATCTGCTGCGACGGGGGTATTTTCTTTTTTTTACTTTCTTGTTGATGATATTTTTTAGTTTTAATTTTATTTTGTATGTATTGGTAATACCAGTAACATTTTTTATGTTTTTATGGGGAGCGGTCCAAACTCCAGTCTTGTTACTATCTAACATCGGCCATCATTAATTAAAGCATCATTAATCAATATCCCAATGAAAATGGCAACTGGACCCGGAATTGTACCTTGGAGTTACTCAGGATCAGGATATTGGTATTAAGATTGCAAACAAGTGTCAATGCTTAAATTATATGCTTTAAGACTTTGAAGGTAATCGGGAAGAAATAAGAAACATACTGAAGAAATCGTAATATTCGTTATAATTAACATTTCTAAAAAGTAACTAACTGCTCTATGAAATTTTAAACGTTTTTATTGTAAATATATAACACAAAAATCAATTATTCTTATTACGCTCTACAGCAAAATACAAAAATTATTCTTCATTATTTTGCACGAAATACACCTGTGTTTTGTTCTTTAATCATACTCGAAACTTGACTTTTTTGACCTAAAGCATGAACAATAAACTGTGTTATTTTTAAAGTCCTAGGAGTAAAAAGTCAGTTTTATGCTATGTGTTACTCGTGTCATTAATAATTTTGATATGCAGAATAGTTCCTTACCACACGTTAAAAATATTACTATTTGTAAATAACAGAAATTAAACACAGTGTATCACTTTACTTTGTAAACATGACCTCAAATATACAAATCTATCGTTAAAATTTTCAACAATTAAAAGTCTAATTACACATTATGATAAAAAAACTTTGTTTATTACTTGGAGCAAAAGCGTCTTTTTGGTACTCAATCGTTTTAAAAGCTCAGCTGTGCAGCCTCTCTTTTAAAACTCAATTGCACACCAACAAGTCACTTTTTCTCCCAGTTATGAAAACTACTACCGATTAATTTTATGAACCACACACCGGAAACCACCAATTTTTGTTGGTTCGGTGCAGTTTTTCGCTCTGTATTTGTGTGATGTTTGTGAGTTTTTGTCTGTGTAACTATTGTAGAGTGAAAGTATTATAACCAAATTCATGTAGCCCACAAAAAATTAAAAATCGTGTCCAGCTACAACCTTTACGAACATTAATACTTTATTCAGGAGGTCAAAACAAGTAAAAATACAAACACTACTACAGAGATGTATAATAAACAGAGATGTATAATGATTCTTTTTTAAATAATAAACATCATTATAATGTGTGTCCAAAAATAACTGACACAATGATAAAATCCTACAATCTACAAAGCACACAACAGTTATATTGGAATGAGACCATGTTAATTGTGAAATTATATAAATCTTATTGAAATCAAATTACAAGGTATCGGTTTGTTAGTTTTAGGAACGATCTGCCCCTTCGTCAAAGTCGGAAACACGACTAGCTGAAGAACATGTTGCCTCTTCCACTCGTTCAATGCCTTGGCTGTGATCCACTGACATCTGTGTTGATTGACATCCCTTCCTCTTATGGAGGATGAACCATGAGACAGAGACAAACTCCTTCTGACAAGTCTTGCACTTGTACAAGGACTCCTCCGTCAAATCTACAAGCAAAAGACACAATACAAGAATAAACAATAATGCAGAGTGAGATCGCTACACAGCATATGTAGAGCGATTGGCTCAGAGAGTTTAACACATCAGTTAAACTGACTTTTTTTGTACAAAAATATTTCCAAAAATGTACATTATATTTATCAAAGTTGCATTCCAGTGAATATGTACTTTCTTCAGCCTACATTTTCTATAACCTTCCAAAACACATATTTAACTACAGTGGGTGTGGTAATGATAACTTGTGAAAAGAGAGTTCCGATTTAGATTAAATTTTGTATGAAAGTATATGACAAGGTCTATTTTCATATAATCACGAACCAGCAAAATAGCATTATGGGAACGGGGTTTTGAGGTTTGAAAGAGTCAAAAATCTGTTTTGGCATGTTTTTACCTCAATTTTATAAATTAAATTATTTTAGATTAAACCATTCAAGAGAGCTTGAAAAAACCATTTAAGGTTTTGGATTTTTAACTTGGCTTAACTGGTTTTGGAGAAAACCCAAAAATATGTTTCCCTTGTTATTTTAAAGGGAAATCAACACAACCCTCTATCTCGCTTATTTATTGGCATAACTTGATCAAAATTTGGATACTGTATGTAAATCCATTTCTTGAGGCAGTGAGGTGATTAGCGACTATCGCTCCACTATTATCACAAGGAGTCGCTTCAGCGACAACACGCCTTAACACAACAACATAATCGGAAACACAATTGATACATTGTATTAGGTCGTACTTTTAACAATCATCAATATTGAAAATGACAGTAGTAATGATGTTGAAAATGTATGTGTGTAATGAAGTTTATATATTATTATTTCTTGTTCCAATGCTGTTTGTGATAGTTTGTGACTGACTTAAAAGCAGTTTTGGATGAAATTTATAATATTAAACAAGATTACAATGACAAACACCAACACGTCCTCCAAGAAGCTGATTTATTACTGGTTACTATCGTGCTGGTCATTATAGATATAATAATAATAAATGAGTCGTTGCCCGTAGATCCTCTACGGATACAGCTCCAGTCATGGGAGTGGAGCGCTAGGCAGAAGGTGTGAAATAGGCCTATGCATAAAATGTACTTTTTTAAATTACTATTTCCTTCCAACTAATCTACTGTTTTACATAATTAAGTAACTTCAAACAATTTAACAATCAAAACTTATTTTTTTTTTTTAATCCACCAACTAGAAAAGTTAGTAGTTTTTTAATGGTTCGAAACTGGACCCAGCTGCCATTGGTTGTTTGGTTATTAATTGATAATCCTGTCTAAAGAATCAGCTGATCTTAAACAGTATCAAAGCTACACAAGGTATCATACCCATTGTACACTCATCCTTCATTAAAAATACGCCCTGTAGTGTCGTCGTCGTAAAAATGGAATAAGTGATTACTATAAAATTGAAAGGTTTAAATCACATAACACAGTATTATTTTTACTTTATATTAAAATAATAATACATTATAATTATATGATATATGTTTTTAGATACCGGCCATATTGAACCAAATCCTTCTTGAGCGTTTGCTCTTCTACTGTATACCTCCGTGTGTTTACAATCAGCTGTTAGAATGGTTGTTAATTTGTTGTAAGAATTTTTAAATTTTTATTTTTGTAATATAAGGAACAAAGAGAAGGTAGTTAAAGTAAATAAAACCTGATAATATATAGAAAAGGTAAGCTTTTATTTTGTTCATGTAAATCGGTCCAGTGGAAGTTTTAGACAAACTGTTGTAATTGAAAAAGTTTACTTTTTCCCCACTTTAAATCTATACAAAAAGTTTTTTTTTATTTTTAGCAAATTTAACATAAATATTTTTTAAATACAGTAGAACCTCAATAGTTTGACACTGAGAGTCATCTTCACTTTTGGGCCAGTAGCCCATTGTTGCGCAGTCGGCAATGTTAACTATACGGCTTTTATTGCAAAACATGGTATTTTATTGCCCTGTTTCGGACGCCGTTTTTTCAACCGATTTTCTTTCAACTTGGTAAGTGTTTAATTGAATACTTATATTAGGCCCCTCACACCTCGAAATTTTGAAAATGTAACAAGTATTACTAAGGAAAATCGAGTCACTTTACAACGACGCAGAAAGTAATATTTGTTAAATTTTCTAAATTTTGAGGTATGAGGGGCTTAATATAACTATTCAACTAAACACTTACCAAGTTTAAAGAAAATCGGTTTGAAAAACAGCGTCCGAAAAAGGGGAATAAAATACCATGTTTTACATTAAAAGCCGTATGGTTAACATTTGCCCACTGCGCAACAATGGGCTACTGACCCAAAGGTGAAGATGACTCTTAATTTGTGGACTTAGATAGTGTCGAACTATCAAAAAGTCAAACTATAAGGAGTATATAGGAAATTTTAAAACAGGGAGCATAAAAATCATGAGTTGTATTTAGAAAACACTAAATTTGAATGAAAACATAACTTGTTAAACTATAACAGAGCCAAAATAAAAATAATTGACTATTTTGTTTACATTTCCATTTTTTCAGTCCCCAACACGGACATTATCAGTCATTGTTGTGCTAAGTTCATATGGATGGTGTCAAACTATAAGAAGTGTTGAACTACCGAGAGTCAAACTCTCGAGGTTCTACTGTACAAATAAAACCTGCTAATATATGACTAAAAACGTTAGTTTTGGTTACAACTCCAATGTAAATCGGCCCCGTAGAAGTCTCAGACCAACTGTCCAAAGGTGTTTTTTACCTTACTGTTTTAAATCTATGGATGTGCTGTAAAATTACTTGCATTTAAACATTTTTACATTGAACAATTTAAAGTATAACAGATCTTGATGATCTTACTTTTCGAATAATAGTGGTATTAAATTTAGAAAATTACAGTAAACATATCTTACTTATCCATCAAATTTTATTTTCCACTTCAATTTTGACAAAATTAAAAATTTTAATGTAGAGTTTTTTATGGGCACGTTTTGTTGGACATCAGTGGTAAAGAATATGATATGGAGCAGAACTAATAAATAGTGGACATTTAAAAAATGCACATTCTGGTTCAAAACTTAAAAGACCAAATAGGTAGCCTATGTAAACAAAAAGAGCCATAATTTCTTTCATTTCTTAATCTAACCGTGTTACATTTAATTCTTATGAACATATCTGATTATAATTTTCACTTAATAACTTAAGAGGCAGAAAACTTGGTTCACACTTGTTTTTTTTTTTTTTTTTTTTTTTTCAAAACTTCAAGAGGTAAAGTGCAAACTCAATATTCACCCCTAATACAAAGTATTAAAAGTAACTATTCAAGTTACACCTTTTTCGGAATGAAAATGCACATTAGAAAAAAATAATCTACTTTAGTAGTTGACCTATTTATACTAAATTTATCTATTTTTATTTTATTTTATTTTTTTATTATTTTTTGCTTGCATCTACGCCAGAGACATTTTACTTGAAGGGATGTACAGAGTACTAGAAACATTTTTAAGGGAAAACGGTCCGAACCCATTAAAGTGTGGTGAATGAAATATCTTCACTTTCCAACATTATTATTTATCAAGATTATTCAAAGTATTTCTACGAGTTATTTATATGGTATTTTAAAACGTGTTTAAATTTTACTGTTAAAAAGGCATCTTTAAATTGCCTTTTCATTTGTTTAACTGCTGTAGCATATTTTCATGTACATTAACTTAACAGCTAATTTTTTTCTGTTCTTGTTATTTCGCTAATAAAACATAACAACATGTTGTTATGATTTTGAATTTTATACAATAAACTAATAATAATCATACAATTAAAAATTATAAAAAAATAGTATCAACATCATAATTTCCAAACATGTGACAAAGTTAATTCCCAAATATTTTTAAAATTATCAAGGTTTGTTACTTATATTTTTACATATTAAAGGGACTAAAACGTTTGCACAGAAAAGGAATCAACCTGTCTTATGATATTATACATCACAATATAACTATCTAAGTTGTCTTGTATTCGAGCAGCTTTATATAAAATCATATTTCCTCTATAAGTTTACACAAAATTAATAAATAAACTCTGAATAATGAAAGCCAAACTAAAGATAACCTACCTGAATCATCCATTACATGATTTGTAATATGACTTCTCATTGTCATTTTAAATCTTGTTGTAAAAGGACATATTTTACATTTCAAAATGGGGCGACAAGGGTGATCCTGAAAAGAGTTTTCTTGAAAGTGTAATTTGCACAATGCACACTCAATTTTGTTCCCTTTGTTTATCTTGGAGCACCTGTGATAGCGGAAATACACAGCGTGATAGCTCTTATGACAAAGTGAACAAGTTTTTCTCGGTGTTATCATTGATGTTTTTTTTCTGGAAGCTTTTGAGGGTTTTCTTTTTTTTAAGGCTAGAGCCTTGCATGTCAGTTCTTTCTCGACACTGACTTCCAAAACAGATTTTTTGTCTTCACTGGCCAATTCAGTCCTTTGGTCTGCATTAGCTACTTCAGTGCTAGGGCCAGCACTGGCCATTCTTTTGCTAATTTTCTTTTTTAATGTGACTCCAGTTTTTGAGGTTCTACTGACATCAGGGTTTTGACTTTCTTTGCACTCAGTTCCCTCTGAACTCTCAACCCCTTCTTTTGCAACTTTTTGTGTTCTGTGTAACTTAGTTTTATGATTATGCATCATATATGAACTTCTAGTGACAAAATTACAAAAGCAACATTTTATTATTTTTTTGCAAGTATGATAAATGAAATAAGAGCTGTTGTATGATCTATCACATCGTTGACAAAACTTCCTTGCTGGAACTGATTGTTCCAACTCTCCTGGATTTATATCAGTCCAAGACTTGTCTGACTCAATGGAATTTCTTGATGTGGATCCAATTTTCAAAGATATATTTGAGGAATCCTTTGAACTTTCTGGAGTGTTTTCTAAGTCGAGTCCATTTCTTTCAATGCCTTTTAATTGTATATTGCTTTGTTGAGAACTTCTCACGAATTCAAGCCAGTCGTTGTGATGATAAGTCTTGTAATGTCTCATTAGTTGACTTCTAAAGGTAAGCTTTTCAGAGCAGAGCCAACACTTCACAACGTGATTTCCATCTAAAAATAAATAAAAGTTTTAATCAAATAAGCCACATTAATATGCAACTTCTCAAAGACTACCTAGCAAAAAAAAATTATTTTGTTCAATTAAACGAAATTCACTCTAAACCTACTGTCCAACAGTACAGCTTTCATACTTTCAAGTTAAATAAATGTACAAATTTTTATATTAGGCTATTATAAACTTTCTAAAGATCTGAGACAAATTTACATTTGAAAATACAAAACTACCGGCATTTTAAAGTTAAGTGTCAAAATATATTGTTAACTGATCCTCACATAGCAAAAATGCAATCAGAAAAAGAAAATTAAGTAGCACAATAGTTTTTAATGTATTCTGTTAACAATTTAACAAACAGACAAAAATGCCAAAAGTGGAGAATTCATGACCGATGTTCATTGAAACATTTTTCTGTATATTTCTCATGTGTTTAGCAATTTAACTGCCAACCATTGTCATATCCCAAAATATTGTTAGACATAACTGAAAAGATAGCATGCCCCTCCTGTCTTTGAATGTGTGGAGTAACCAGCAATTTGTTGATAAGTTAAACAGGTACCTATATTATTGATTGTTCCAAAGGTGAACTGATATAGATAATTATCAAGAGTAGTGTTCTCACTTAATCAATGAATGCTTTGATTATCGACTTTAACAGTCATGATATACTTGATCAGATGGACTAGGGTGGAAATGACGATTGTACAACAGACCAGCGGTCATTCGCAATGAAATTGTGTTTTGACCAGTCTTCAAAATGTTACAAAAAGGGATCGCAATAGTCACAATATTGACGCAATATTGGCTAAACGCCAAAAACGCTCCTGCCACTCGATAAAAAACAAATGCTTCCCAACAGACAACTCCTTACCAAAGTTGTACACCGACGGGACACGGACCCATACATCAACTTAGTCAGGATATCGGTAGTTGAACTAAGATATTTTAGTAATTTAAAATTTAACACCTCTATTTCAGCAATAGGCAATACCGGTGGCCAAATGTTTGATTTGGTGGAAACCGAAGCCAGATTATTCCCGGTCGAACTATCTGAGGCCAAACTAGAGGGCTTCTACTATACTTTGTACCAGAGCAGAGGCAGTTAATCTAAGTGTTGGTTGATCTGGGGTCAGTTAAAAGTGGGCCATATTTGAAAATGAAAATAAATCATTAAAAATCTACTTATTCGTTTAATTTTAGTAACAAAATTTAAAAAAGGTTTATTTTCATTCCAATTTTTTAAGAGTTTTAATTAGGTCTACTAAAAAAAAAAAAAAAAAAAAAATAATAATACTTACGAGAATCAGCTTTCTTTTTCTTTCTATGACTTAATTGTCTATGTATTTTTATGACACGGAAACTTTTTGTTTGGAAAGGGCAAAGATTGCACTCGTAATAATTATCTGTCACCGATTCATTGATTTCATGTCTATTATCAGTCTTGTTTACATCCTGCATCTGTTCTTCTTCATTAGACAGTGGAGTTTCCATTTTCAGTTTTTCCCATCCATCAGGGTGTTCTCTTTCTAAATGTCTGCGTAGTTGAAATTGAAATTTCATTTGCTTCCCACAGAAAGAACAACTTATTTTTTCTTCAGTTATAAGTTCGCTCTCTCCACTAGATGTTTCATGTTTTATTGTTCTAGATGTGATGTCAGATGTTTCCAATCCCCTGCAGCTGGTATTGGAATGGCGTAGAAGGTTGTGTTGATAGGTGAAAGATTTGTGGCAGGCAGTGCACTTGAAATGGCCCCTCCTCCCTGAAACATGACACAACATAGATATGATCCAAACGCATCATATAATTTGATATCACAATGGCCGGTTTTACCCCAGACTTGGTTAAGGTTTCAAGGTTTAGGCGAGAAATGAAATTTGATATTGCGAAGTGATACGTGTTATTATCACAACCGTGAGTTATTCTACTAAAAAATTTTTTATATAAAGGTTAAAACTGAATCTAAAGTAACTGAATAAAAAACAATGGTTACAAAGAATATTATAAGAGATGCACAAAATGTTGTGACGTAAATTTATTACCTGGTATGCAACATTGAAATAAAACAAAAATAACAAAAAAAAAGGCTTCAGCCAATCTAATATTAGCGAGAGAAAACAAACCCCGCCCACCAATATTTCTGTCCTCTCCCACAAAGGATCAAGTTTTAACAAATGGACTATTACATGACTGGTCTCTGAATGGGTTTCGAGTAAAAAATTAAGTTTTATAAAGACTATAAATTTTCAAAAAGTTTTGTTGAGATTTGTATATATAATTTGATAACTTGACTTTTTTATTTTATATGTAATAATAATCACAGTAAAGTAAAGTAATAAAAAGAGTTTAGATTAATTAAACCACGCTCAACTGGTTAAGAATGATATTCAAAGAATCACACTAAAAATCGCCTTAGCCATTTTTTATTTTGATAAAATTAAGAATGTAACTTCTCTTTGTTTAGTTATACTTACATTTCCATGCATCAAACTTTCTTATAAAAAGTTAAACTATTATAGACTTATGACTCTACAGGCTTGTCACAAAGGGATGATTTTAAGTTAGACTTCCTATGTAGGCATATTGTTTCAGTTATGTTTTTAATAGAACATTCAAAATATACTGAAATAGGTCTTCCGTTTGATATTCTATATACATGGTATTATTGTACATAGAACAGTTTTTCCATTTAAGGAGAAATAAATTAAATATATTTATCCATATCCATAAGGAGAAATAAAATATATTTGGAAAATATGGCTTAATTTCTGGATTTTTTAAAAATAACATTAAAAATCTCATACCCTCCACTTGTTTAGGACTAAGTGATTTAAACAATTGTTGCCAACTAATAGGCCTATAAATTGTTAAAGATTGAACCACTATGTTTAAATTGTTTGAGTCTACATAGGCCTATATTGCATTTTTCATAATTGGAGTTTCCTTGTAAAATATTAAGGAGGAGATTTCCTTTTCCTTTCTCAGTAAACTATTTGGGACGAATAAAAGACACAGGTGTTTCTCTTAAGCTTGCAATGGTGTTACTGTTAAGCTTGTTATGTTATAACTCTAAGTTGTGAAGATGACTATTTTATAAGATTGCCTTTGGCAATTCACAAAACAAAAATTAGAACATGATTGGCCAATAGTTATACTTTAATTCCAAACCTATATTAGCCCCTATCGGGCACAAAAATATTGAAGCGTTATATTTAAAAGAGGTAAAATCTCAAAATTAAAGAGGTACGAAAACTAACCTGCACTGATTTTTGGTTGCAGTTTAACTGTATGAACCTTCTTCTTATGCAAAACCAGATCTTTGTATACTTTTGTTTTAAATGGACAAAGCTGGCATCTCTTAAATACAGGGACTCCAAGCTTTTGTGAACATTGAGTTTTTTGTATTGGTTCAGGACCTTTCTTTTCTTCTAAATTCTGATCCCCAACATCTGTTTCATTCTTTAGAGCTGAACTCCTAACATTGTAACTTCTTTCCAAATCTACTCCGTGACTTTTCTTTACTCTAACATTATGGCGATGAAACTTGTGATAGCTTAGAGTTTTGGGGTTTGTGGTGGTGAAAAAGCAAAGGTTGCAATTGAGCTTGGAATTACCTTTTATGTTATGCACCCTCCTTTTATGTGTCCCAATCACCGCATTATGGTTTGAGGTGAAAGAGCAAAGGTCGCATCTAAACCTGCCAACATCTTCTTTTTTTATTTGAGGCGGCAAGATATCGCTTTTGGACAGTTTTAACAGGTCTGGATGAGAAATCCTATTTATTTTATGTTCTCGCCATTTATGTTGCCCAAGCACAGTTTTATGGTTGGAAGTGTAAGGGCAAAGATCACATCTAAACTTACCAACGCCTCCTTTTTTTGTTTGAGACGGCAAGATCTCGCTTTTTGGCTGTTTTAAGCAGTCTAGATTAGAAATAGGAATATTATTTTTTTCATGAACTCGCCATTTATGCTGCCCAAGCACAGTTTTATGGTTGGAGGTGTAAGAGCAAAGGTTGCATCTAAACCTACCAACATTTCCTTTTTTGGTTTGAGATGGCAAGATATTGTTTTTTGACTGGTTTAAGAGGTCTGGATTGGAAATCTTTTTTATTTTATGCACTCGCCATTTATGTTGCCCAAGCACAGTTGAATGTTCACATGTGAAAGAGCAAAGATTACAACTAAACATATTAACATCTCCTTCTTTAGTTTGTGATGGCTCTATTTTGTGATCCAAAGACTTTTTGAGACTGCACGGGCGCTTCATGTGAGACCTTAAAGACTTTGCTTTTCGAAAGGAGGAGTTGCATAGGTTGCACTTATACAATAATTTAGAATTTCCCTTGATGTTGTGCACTCGCCATTTGTGAACCCCCATCACAGTTGAATAATTGGAAGTGTAAGAGCATAGGTCACAGCTGTAAGTATGAACACATTTATCTTTAGCTTCAGACGGCAAGATCTCATTTTCTACAGCTGGTAGTGGTGCCGGTTTAGTGGTGCCAATAGTAACATAAATTGAATCTTCACTTTTTATGACTACGGGTTCAGTTTTTATGACACAGTCAATTGACAGAGGATCCACACTGGGCCCATGTTCCATCGGCTCGACGACTGGTCCATTATCTTGGACAGCCTGGAACTCGAGGTCGCCAGCAGTGTTGTGTGCTTCGCAATCGCTGTCGTCATCCACTACCACGCACTCTACTTCACTGTCAGAAACGATCTCCACATCACTATCCGAACTCAACAAGCTCTCACGTGTAACACTAGCGATCTTAGACAGCTCATCGGCAAGCCGCACTATTTGCTTTTTAAGTCCCTGATTCTTTTTAGTTTTTTTCTTGACTTCCTTTTTCTCCATAGATGTAAATCGACCTCTAAATACCTCTTTCTTAAAAGCAGCACCATGTTGAGTTCCTCTCTCTTTAATACAAACTGAAGTTGAACGACCTAAAAATAAAAATAAACTATTATTATATACTCAATGATCCTAACTGATTTGATAATGTTTAATTAAAATTCATGATAGTAATAGAGTTACAATTTACTAAATGGATTGAATTTTACCAATTGCTTTTATCATTAAAAATGACACAGGAAGGTAAGGAGGGAAGGTAGGGTCCTCTTGTTTTCTAGTGGTCCCTACTCACATTATAAAGAAAAATCTCCTACCTCACCTACCTTTTTGCCCTTTTACTATATTTCTTTCATGAACTCTGGGATTAACTACTCGCCAAAACTGTGCCAAAGGGTTGGCACGTGTTGCCACAATTAGTCCACGTGAGACTGCAGTTCCGGGTCAATGACCACTCATCTTCAGTTACTAATTAGATTTCTTCAACACACACTGATCAATAAATTGTGAAATTAAATTGCTTCAAACCTACGTAAGGTAACACAATTTGTATTTTACATAATTTAATATCAAATCCAACGATACAGAAATCACGTGGAGATATTATATTGACACCTTTGGTGCACTTTTGGTGAGTATAACATTGCTGGTGTCAAGGGTTTCAATATAATAATATCTACTATTGATTTCGGGTACGGTATTATTCCTGGCCTAAAGACAAGCCAAATATCATATACAAAATTTCCAAAGCTCCTAAACTAAAATAACCACATAGCTGCCATTTTGTATTTTTTATAGAACAATTTTCAATTTGAGAAAGACTTATAATAAGTTGAAATTTGGTATAAATTATTCTAAAGGCCTTATTTATTGATAAAAATAAATCAATTCTTTACAACTCATATTTTCAAAAAAGCAACTGTTTGAATTTTTTTTTTTTTTAATTGCATAAAAACTACACACCCAAGGTACCAAAATTTGTTTCTTAGAAAATTTAATATCAAATTAAACAATGCAAAAATTAAGTAAAAATAAGTTCATAAATTGGTTTTATTAGAGATAAGGTGACTTAACTACAAATTTCCCTGCATCTGAAAGGATTGCCAAGGGAAGAGTGCAGTTAAAGCGCCACTTCAGCAATGGGCCGCATATCCAGATTGCACCCAAAGGTATGGTTTGACCATGACTAGCCTCAATAAAATGGCTCTTACTCGCTTAGTATTTATGACCCGATTTTCTTAACTATTATATTTTTGGATTTGAAATTAAATTTTCTAGAAACAAATTAAAACAAAAATGTTGTTATATTAGGCCTATGTAGTTCTTATACAATTGATATTAAATATTTCAAACAGCCGTCATTTTGAAAATATATTTGTAAAAATTTATTATTTTGATTAAGTTACACCTTTACCTCAAAAACCAGTAGGTCTATACAACAAAATTAAAATTATTACAAAAAGCCGTTTTCAAAATTTAAAATATTCAATAAAATATACAAAATGGCACCTGTATAGTTATGGAGTATCTTGGCCTATGGCATACTCCACTTATGAATTCAAAGTGGTAAACATATGGTACAGTCTACAGCTTCCTCACTCTACTCCAAATGTTTGAGCTGGAAACTTACATCACATTCCAAGATATACTGTATTATCTGTAATCATAGAGCTGTTTAGGTCAGAAATATACCTGAAAAGGTGGGAAAAGAGTTCAGAGGAACAATAAAGTGTTACAATAGCTAACTTTATTCAGAAACACATACACCGATTGTCATCAGGCCCAAAGAGAGAATGACAACCAACATGGCAGACAATAATACAAGAGACTAATGTCATAGTCACACGACTTCCTTACCTGCTATTGGTCAAAATTGTACCATAATGAAAAAGAAAATCAATAAACCAAAATGAAAAAACAAAAATAACAAATAAAACAAAATAAAAACAATATAAAACAAAAAATATGTAAATAAAACACAAGTGACATAAAAACATAAAATACAAAATAGATATAATAAATATTATTAAAACACAACACTAAACCCCATTGGTAAAAGGAAATATAACCAGAGTCAAAATTTACTTGATAATTGATTAAACTATCCCTATACAGTAAATATATTTTTCATTGAAAATAAACAACACCTTCTATGCATTCATTAGGTTAACCTTCTTTTTGCAATTCCGCAACACACTCGAATCATCAAAATTTACTTGTCACTCTTCATGATCAACCAAGTACGTACATTTCATGATTGAAAAAATGTTGCCAACCTAAATGGCTAACCAAACAAGCACCTCGCTATTAATCTCCAAACCTCTTATTTTACATTCCGTTTGACAAAAGACACAGAACTCAAGTACCAGTGTGCAATGCCAATCAGCCATAAATTTACCTATTTTAACTTTGCAACCAACAACATAAAATAAAAAAGTTGATAAAGGGAGGTGTTAATTTTCTTACTATCCTCATTTTTTTTCAAAAATACTGTATGTAAAATATACTAAATAAAGGAACTCAAGGTTACCTATAGGTATGGGTAGGTACTGTAATTTATTTATTACAAAAAGCTTAATTGCCTTAATAATATATGCATGGTTAAGACTATGTCTATAAGACTATGGTTATAAGACTATGTATATAATTTTCATTAAAAAAACTAGTTTTGTTCTTCTTTTGTGATTTTTAAAATTCTTCTAGTTTATAAGTGCATTTCTTCAATAATTCCCCTTTCAATTTGATTTTAAATTTCTTTAGGTTTTCAATTCTTCTTATGCTTTCAGGTGTTTTATTATAAATTTTTATTCCCAAATAATCAACTCCTTTCAGTCTGAACGATGAATTGAATCTTGGTACATCTAATAAATTATTGAATCTTGTATTGAGTGAATGGCCAATTTTTCGTTGTTCAAATTTCCAAATATTTTTATGGACGTAAGATGAAATTTCCAGGATAAAAACTGATGGAAGAGTAAGAATATTAAGAATTTTGAAAAGGGGTTTAATTAATTAAATTAAATTAGAAATAAAATCTCTAATACGGTTTGTTTGATTACAAATAATTTGCTATGCAATTAATATCTATTATGAAGTTGGTTTTTAATAGTAAATCTTGAGTAGGGGCCTGTGCGCAAATTGCGCATTTTGTAGTATATTTCTTTCTGTTTGTAAGACTCACCCCTACAGTACAATTCAAAGGAATTATATGGCATTTCAAACAACATTTATGTTGATTATGCAGTGGCAGACCATTCATTTTGGTTAACAATCTGACTTTAAAATTCATTTGAATCAGCTGTCAGGTTAAAATTCATATTTTAAAATCTCATAATAAAAGATGGTCAACACCAGACGGAAACCACAAACGAAATGACCTTTTTGATCACCTTTTACACACATGCTAAATCATAGGTTTTAAAATAAACCCTAAATCTTAAAAATTGGTTGAATAGGTGGAGAGAAAAAGTGATATAATACACGAAACCCTTATTGAGTTAAAAAGATAGATTTCTCACAAATGTTATTTATTTTTTTATAAGAAGGGCTGAAATCAAACACTGAAATTTAATGTTTCGTTTATTTATTAACATAAAACAATCATATAGGTACCATAATCCTGAGTTATTAGACAAAATATCACCTTGAAAAAATAGGCATTTGATCTTTAATAAGTAAATAATCTAAACTGTACCATTCTATCCATATTGATCATCAAACATGACCATGATAATGGTAGTTTCAAAAATGTATTTATAAAATAGAACATAATGAGGCCTACAGTCCCGATGCATTTCTTGCACTGAACTTGCACTTGGTCAGTCTAATCGATGAAGCTTTTGCTAAAACATTAAATGAATAGAAAAGTATATAGGCCTAGTGTAATGCATTTAATATTAAAAAATCAATAAAACTAAAATAAATAGGAAATAAATCAAACTTTTTGGAAATAAAACTAAGTGTATACAATTAAAAATAGCCTACATTCTTACATTAATAATGCAAATTACTGAATAAAGCAGTATTATTTTTAATAAAATAATTATACAAAATAACAATAAAAATTAAAAGTAAAAATTTATGTAAAAATCTATCTTTTTCTAGCAAAAAAAAAAAGAAAGAAAATGTCAAAGACTTTAAAAGTAGACTGTACTGATAAAACTTTATAACACTAAAATAATAAACCATTCGCAACAACCGAAGCACTGGTCTCAGGGTTTTGAAATAATATTAAAATGAGTAAGGCACAGGACATACTATGTACCTAAAATATAACAAATACAATATTAACAATATTTCTAAGAAAGCTAAATTGCATTTTAAGATTATACCCCATCCTAAACAGATTTGGGAAATTTATTTTTCCCAATAAGAAATTGCTTTACAATCTAAAAATAGCGTGAAAACTGATTAAAACTTGCATGAATCAAAATGTGAAATTTACGTTCAAACTCCCAATTCAACTGATTTTTGCTGTTACAATCAATAGTGAATTTCCCCTGTGAGAAACGTGTTTTATTTAGTTTGCAATAACTCTTACATTTTTTTTTTTAATTTCCAATAATGTGAAATCTAGTTACAAACAAAATATTTCATAATCAAACGATTGAAAAGTTTACTGTATCAAAATATTATACTGTACTTCCCAATCATATTTATATTGCCAGAACTCATTAAGAAAATCGACAACCTAGAGGAAGAAAAAATAATTTTTAAATTTGGTTTGTTGTTTTTGTATGGTACATACAATTCTTATTGGGAAGAAAATTAATTTCAATTAGCCTAATTATCTTTATGTACAAAGACAAATACTATAAACATGTTCAACCAAAAACCGCCACTGGATAGCATTTCCAGGAGATTAATAAAAACTAAGACTAATACATACAATTGCAAAATAAACTAGAATAAAAATCAAAATAAAAAAATAAAACTCATATTACATTTTCTCTGCTAATTTCAAATACAGTATTATTATCTGTATACTGTGGATGTATTAACATTGAATAACATAATCGAATAGGCTGAATGGAAATCAAAAGTTATCTCTTGCTACAAATACTTGACTTAAGGACCAAATACTATCACACTGATAACAGAAACTTAACTTTATTATGGATTAACTGCTGTAAAAGTTAATTTGCATTAGTTTAACTGCTATACTGTTGATGATTGATGATATATATATATATATATATATATATATATATATATTAATTTTAATATATTTATGGAGTCTTTTTAATAGTAGTCGGTATAACAAAAACTAAGGCTGAAATAGAGGTATCAATTTGAAATACTTAAAACATAAATGCAACCTTTGCAAACTGAGCAAGATCATCAGCAGAGTTCTTGACAATTGTTCTGATTCCTCCTTGAGTTAGCCTACAAACATTTTGATACCTCAATTTTCTTGATTGTTCCACTCGCTGCCTCTATAATTGGGGGGTGGGTGGACATTCCTAAAATGGGTCACCATTTCATCAAGATTATCAGTTTTAAAACCACAGTAGGGGCATTCTCCTTCGTGTGTTTTGGAACGCTGAGATTTGTTCATCTTTTGTTGTGGGGCTGGCTGCTGGTTGCTTGTTGAGGGCAAGCCGAGGTGCGACTGGTTGCTTGTTGAGGGCGTTGGTTGTTGTTGTTGTTGTTGTTGTTGTTGTTGTTGTTGTTGCGACTGAGAGTTTATGCAGTGGCGCACGTGACGCTTGATCGACGGAAGAGACCCAAAACTTTTCTTGCAGATGTTGCACTCCAATAACCCATACTGTGGCACTGGATCATTTGGGTCTCGCTTAACTGCACCACAACAATACAACATCATGTTATTATCATATAAATCAAATAAGGCTATTATTGTGGGCCTCAAAGGACTTAATAAATGTCTCAAAAGTATTTTAACCACCTTCAATGTGACCATTTTAAACATATTTTTATCCAACAGCTTTTTCACAATTTTTTACCCAGAATTTTCACAAACCTTGGAACCGTTCAATTCAGTCCACATTAATTCGAGTTTGCAAGACTACTGTAACAGATAAAGGTTGTGTATGCAACATTTTTTTCAATTGGTTTGTCTCAAAACTACTTCTATACTTAGAACTACTTACTAATTTGTCTTAAACTAAGAAGTACATTAACATTTTTATTTTTTATTTCGGGCAATCACTTTAAGGGTTGTGGAGGCCAGAAGTATTAAAATCCCCGTATTTTATTTCAAAATTCACAATAAATCTATTTTGTCTACAAAGCTGAAATTTTAGGAATGTATGGGATTATTTCATCCATTAAACTTAATATACCACTACAAAAGAAAATTAGATTTATAAAAAATTAACAGTACAAATATTTTTTATCTCTTTAGATTTCAATTTTATTCATTAAAATTTATGTCATGTTGTAAAAACAATAAATATTAAATGAAAACTCAATAAATGACAGATTTATTTTAAATACTTTCCTGAAATCTTAAATACTTTCTCGGGAGAATTGAAAAACAAAACTGAATTAACGTCTGTGCTACACAAGCAGGCCACCCATTTTTCACTTAATACCAATCTTGTAGCGGCGTCTGGGGAACCAGTGCCCCCTCTGCCAAAGTAAACTCTCGGCTGCACAACTTTAATTGATAATGACCCTTAACTTAAAGGGTCATTATCAATTAAAGGGTCATTATCAATTAAAAATGTGCAGCCGAGAGTTTACTTTGGCAGAGGGGGCACTGGTTCCCCAGACGCCGCTACAAGATTGGTATTAAGTGAAAAATGGGTGGCCTGCTCGTGTAGCACAGACGTTAATTCAGTTTTGTTTTTCAATTCTCCCGAGAAAGTATTTAAGATTTCAGGAAAGTATTTAAAATAAATCTGTCATTTATTGAGTTTTCATTTAATATTTATTGTTTTTTCAACATGACATAAATTTTAATGAATAAATTTGAAATCTAAAGAGATCAAAAATATTTGTACAGGTAATTTTTTATAAATCTAATTTTCTTTTGTAGTGGTATATTAGGTTTAATGGATGAAATAATCCCATACATTCCTAAAATTTCAGCTTTGTAGACAAAATAGATTTCTTGTGAATTGTGAAATAAAATACGGAATTTTGATACTTCTGGCCTCCACAGCCCTTTAAGTAATTGCCCGAAATAAAAAATAAAAATGTTGATGTACTTCCTAGTTTAAGACAAATTAGTAAGTAGTTCTAAGTGTAGAAGTAGTTTTGAGACAAAACAAATGAAAAAAATTATGCATACCCAACCTTTAACTGTTACAGTAGTCTTGCAAACTCGAATTAATGTGGACTGAATTGAACGGTTCCAAGGTTTGTGAAAATTCTGGGTTACCGGTATCGGTAAAAAGTACATATAGTTTATGTTATTCCTATGTAAACATTTATTTATGGCATAATTTACCCAACCCAAAAACTCAAAACTAAAATGAAAAAAAAAAACTTAAGAAAACACAAAACTGTTTTGGCTCCAGACGATGAAATGGCCGGTGAAATTAGAACCCAGCGCACTCTGTTTAAATGATCAAGAATCACGAGTTATCAAAGTCTGAGTTGGCGGGATTCTACTGTATATTGTTCTACAAGACCAGGAGCCATTCTATTTATTTAGACCTACTTATTATTTTTGGGATCTTTGAAAATATATGACAACTTACTCAAAGAGGCTTTCTAAACCGCTGTCATAGTTGTATTTACAATATTTGCATTGTTTATTTTAATTTTTTATTAAACAGCATGCACTTTATTAGATTCTTAATTTTACAGACCCAATATCTCTATTCATATAAATTTTCAACTGAGAGTCAATCTCACACATGGGTGTTTTCGAAAAAGAACCAGTTTCACAAGATTATTAATTTTATTTATAGTGCAGTGAATCAAATTAATTTAACACCTTTGTTCAAGAAAATTGCATTTTTATGTAAACAATCACAAGACTGGGTAATTACTATGATTGGGTATTTCGGTTGGTGTTTAATTTACGTTGAGTTTATTTTTTATTTTTTATTTAGGCATTTAAAAAGAAATAAAATGCGATTTTTGAAACTTGTACCTTATTTTAATGGTGTATGTAAAGTCCATTTTTAAAACTAAAGTTTTATCTTTAACATATCAAGTTTTAATATCAATACATATCATTACTAATGAATTGGATAAAAAAAAAAATAATAAAAAAAACTATTTAAAGCAACGCTTTGAGTGCCACTGGATAAACATTTAGAAAGCCAAATACTATAATACTATTTGTCTAAATACTATAGGCCTAATACTATTTGTGTAATACTGTAATGACATTTTGACTTACAATTTCAAAAGTTACCAACTACTTATAGTTAACGCCTAATGTTATTTTGCTAGTTTTCTGCAGCCTTGAACGTTACTACCATCACTGTAAAAAAATTAATAAAAAAATTTGTTAACCATATTTTTACTTTCTATTAAGTTTTGCTTCAACAAAAATATTTTTCAAGATTAAAATTTGACAGCTTTAAGTCAACCCTGGCAAAACTATTACAGGTAAACTTTTTACTTTTATTGCAGAAATAGTTTTCACATAAGAAAGATTTTTTGTAAAATTTAACCTCATACTCATACATACATTTTAGACCGTGTTGATGAAATTTTCATGGTATTCAATTATATAACGAATTTTTGCAGAGTAAAGAATACGCCTAAACATGCTACTAATAATTTGGTTTTTTCGATCTTAAATGTATTAGATGGTGATAGATAATAAAATTTACTAGGCACCTAAATAAAACCAATTATTTGAATAAACAAACTTACCTTGTGATTTGCATTTTTTATTTTTGTGATTTGAGATTCTATGAGACTTGAAATCCTGTCTTGTGTTTAGCACCTCGCTACAGAATGGGCACTTGAATTTTAATTGAAATTTACACACATGAGTTTTTTTGTCTCCTACAATAGCATCAATGCATTTCTTGCACCTATTTTGCAGTTTTTTAGGTGGTGATGTTAGAGGATATTTGTTCAAATTACTTTTTTCGATCGTGGAGAGAGCAGGTTGCATCCTTTGGGGTGCCAAGTTAGAACTGTAATGCCTTTGAGAGGGACGTTGAACGCTCTCATGTAATTTGTTTATATTCTTTGATGGTGAGAAACTCTGAGTGCCACTTGAACCAGCAACGGGATTGCAAGGTAGGATGGATATACAAGAATTAGCTTGATTTAAAAATCTTTGATCCGATAAAATGTGAGATTGTGCTGTGTTGCTTAGATTTTCAAGCTTGGAATTTAACATTTCAACACTAGCTGGATAGGGCAGTTCCTGATGTAAAATTCTTGATGAATTACCCAAAATGTTACCCTGTTTTCTTTGTTGAGGAATTTGAGTACTATTGCTACTGATGGTTGTACCAGCCATTTCATTCTCAATAATTCTGTCAATAATGGGCTGAAAAGATTTTTGGACTTGAACGGGTTCTTGAGTTGACTTATTTTGGTTTGTCAGGGAGATTCTTTGGACTTGTTGGGCAGAACAAGGATTGTTTTCATTACCATAGTTATCACTGCCTAAGCCGAATTTAGACTGATGACTTTTATCACTAGCCCAAGTATCTTTTTTCTTGTTTGTTATTTTCTTAAGAGGGCTTTGTTTGTTATTTCCTGTTGCTAATGTATTTGTTTGAGACTTTAATGTAGAATGCTGATTTGTATCAATATTGCAAGTTCTGTCTAAACTGGTCAAACTTACTTCAGAAAACATTTTCCCAAATTCACGCACAATATTTAGTTCTGCTGCTTTAGAATTTTGTGTCTGTTGTAAAAGAGATCCCGAAAAAGTTTGTTCAAGTATGTTTCCTACAACATGTTTATTTGGTTCATTTTTATCTTGTTCTAAATAGGATTCAGAAACAACAGAAGTTTGAGCTTGACAGAAGTTTGCTTTTTGAGATCTTACAGAATCCTTCAACCTCTGGCTAAGTGATTTCAACCCACCCCTGACCTCTGTCTGAGAAGTGGCAGAATCATCTGCTGAAGGGTGTTGATTCTGCTCGGTTGATTCATCACATAGATTTATTTGCAGTTGATCCACTTCTTGTACATTATCCCCATGAACATAGTTCCTTCCAGCAACATGTCTTTTTCCTTCTGAATTTATGTCATCGCGATGTGGTGAATTGCGGTTTAAATATTGCTGATCCCATCTACTAATACGTATACGAGTAGAATTTTCTTCATTTTCTTTGATTGTCTCATTTGGAAAGACATCTTCATCAGTGTCGAACCACGGATTATAATGAGTAAGGATATTGCCACCTTCTTCAAGATGCTCCAAATCACCTAAAGCAAAATTAATTAGAAAATTAGATCCTTTTTTTCATCAGATTAAATTTAATCCTTAACAATGGTAATGTAACATGTAGGTCTAGAATGTTTTGTCATTAATAAAACATTTTTATACACAATATAATAGACTAAATATTAATATTATCTTACTTAAAAATCAACACATATCTTATATCAACATTTAATATAAGCTAAAGCACTATTAATATTGTAGTGAAAACTTTAATTAACCTAGATGTAAAAATTTTATATCCAGTAAAAAATACTATGAACGAATCTACTATTCCCAAAATTTATGCAAAAGAGAAAATTGAAATTTGTTTATATATAATAAAGTGAATCTTTTTAAAGCTTTATACTTTCTGTGTTTTTTCATTAATAAATTATACTGTGGAGAAAATAGTAACACAGTAGGCTTCAGAAAATTTTAAGAATAAGGAAAACAGTTGTAAAAGTTATCAGAAAACAATTTCTTTAATATAAATATTATAAGCCCACTCTTTATATTACTGTACTAGGTATATCATTGTCAAAATGTAACTAATAGTGAAACTAAGAGATAAATGACAACACAAAAAAGTTGGGCAGATAACTTATACTAAAAATTTATATCACATAGGCCTAAAAATATTGAGGTAACAAAATCAAACTATTTTATAGTTATAAAACGGTTTTATTGATATCCAAAGTCCAAAGGAAATAATTTGGTAGTACATCACCATTTAAAAAAAAAAATTTTAGCGCTGAAAAGATAAACCAGCATAACAAGGTAGGCATCGCAAAAAAAGTTGCTTCTTATTGTTATCAGATGATCTGAATCTTAATCTTACGGCGTTTCACTGCATCTTATGTCGATGCTGAGGCACTCTAGTATTGTGGCACTGTAGATGGACGGTTAGTCTTGTAGCAAACATTGTTTATATCACACTAATGAGGGCTTGAGGCTAAGGGCACAAGAAGAAAAAGGCACACAAAATGATTAATAATGGAGGTCAAACAAAAACAGAATGCTAAAGTAGAGCCACTTGGAAAAATGCTATGTATAGAAATACATGGAGCTTATAGTGGTTTTCCAAGCAGTTCCGAAGAGCCAATCGTAAATAAAGGCAACACACATTTAGTGCAACGCAGTATTTGAATGGCTTTTCAAGGTCAATTGAATTAAACCAAAAACTATAATAAAACATAAAGAATATAGCTGTAATGGTTTCTTACAACAACATTACAGTTTATTTTTTCCATCACTGATATTTTAATTTTTACAATTTGTTTAATATAACTTAATAAAAAAAATAAAAACAAGGTTAAAACTAAGTGTACAATAGTTTTTTTTTAATTTAAATAAATTCATACTATAATCAATAATAACAAATTTATAAAAATATCTTCAGTAAGGTAGACTCTCTTTTAATCAGTCAAGTCAAGACAAGTCCATCAATATACAATGTTAATAATAATGTTATATAATATATAATGTTTTACAAACTAAAGTTAGTTAAGAAGTAAATTAAAATAAAAAACAAGTTGCATTAAGATATGACCTTACAACTTCTACAATAATCCATACATGGTGACACACAGCTACAAAAATGCTTTGTTTTAAATGGCCGATTAAAAAGGAAATTACGTGAAGGAACGCTTCAATAACAGGGTAGGCCGGTTAAAGCAGCAGCCGGTTAAAAGGTAACCAGTTCAGAGGGAGTCAACTGTACTAATGAGTGTAAATTCTCTGTAAAAAACCTCTTATCTTACTTTGTTCACAAATTTTTCAATATGTGATATTGATGTATTTCCATTGAACATCCAAGTAATACACAAAATAATAATAATAATAAATGCCATAGCATTATTAAATACCTCCGTCGCAACAGAGTAAGTAACATGGTCCCGGGCTTAGGTCCTACAGTAATAGCTTCCTCTCTATGGGAAATTCGCTAAAAATAACTTTTATTATTTATAAGTGTACCTTAGCACATTCAACTGTATTAAAATCAAATATAAAACCCAATATACACTTTTAGTGCCTTTAAAAACTATATTTTAATATACAAATAAGGGACGTAAACATAACCTCGTATATATTTAGCACGTAACATGAAGACAATTAATAATTCTAACTTGAAAACGAACAGGACATTACTGTCAAGTGTGACTGTGACACTGTGATCATGAAGGGTGTTCAGAATTTGTAAAATTGAAAAAGGAAAAATAATATCAAGGTTGTAAAGATAAAAAAAAGTAATGGATAAGATGATATTTTTTTATGAAAAACTGACTTCTTATTACATCACAGATATTTAATGAAAAATCCAGGTTATGTTCTCTCTTGTTACAAAACTTATTTTGCACAATTTTTAATCTAGGTTATATATATTGTTGTTTAGATAACTAAATTTAACAATTGTTGTGTGTTGGAAGTTCTTTTTTAAGTTTTTACTCACAAAATCTCCAAATGAAAAACCAAAATGTATTTAAATATTTTCAACATTTTAAATAGGCGACAGTAAACAGATAAAAATTAATTTTTGGCTAGTACAACAAGTTTAACACGTTTGCTATAGATGGCTCGGTGTATCTGTGCTCATGGCTTTTGAGGATTGAGGGATGGTTGAGGGATAGGGAAGGGATACATTTCTAAAAACATCGGTCTCTTGTAACTATGTCGTTATCAAGATCCAAAAATGTTATATTTGATCTGAGACAAAATGCGAATAAAATAAATTTTAGGATATAAAATGTAAACTCATGAGCACATATACACCGAGCCATCTGTACCAGGTGGCTCATTTTATATGAGTCATCCAAATAGACTGCAGTGCTCTACGAACGGTGTCTGATAAGGACTAGGTATGCATCATGTGCCCACCCTCACAGACCAGACAAGAAATTATTACAGTACAGTAGACTCCCTCTTAACCGGCCACTTCGGGACCAGGATGCGGCCGGATAATAAATTGGCCGGTTAAACCTATGTTCATTTAAGAACGCCAACCCACAATTTTATATGGCCTAAAGATAATTATTACTTGAAAACAACCTTAAATACATTACGGTATATGATTTATAGCTAACATCCAACACCCATGAAATCCACAACAAATAACCTTCACTAATAATAATTTGTTTCTTTATTGTGGTCTACTCTATAGCGATGTTTAGATACAAAGTGGCCGGTTAAAAAGATGTTAGTTTGTGTCAGGGTAGGCCGGTTAAAGCGGAGACTGGTTAAAAGGTGGCCGGTTAAGAGGGAGTCTACTGTACATAAATTTTTATCATTCTTTCCACGTATACTGTATATTGTTTTTATATCAGATATAATTATTGTTTTATATATTTAGGTTATTTTTAAGTGTGGCTCAGATAAGAGCTGCCCGGAATATGGTATAATTTTTTATAATACACATGTTATTGTGTGTAGACAAGGGACCAGATGACTTAGATATGAGCTGGGATTACAGATAACCCAGAAACAAGTAAGGATGATCATATTTGAAGTAAGAACCGAGGTTGAACATGTTTACACACCTAAGGATAACAAACTAGTGGCTAGACTGAGTTGACTGCATGTTAGCTCTTGTTATACTAAGAGTACCAACTTCACAACACCGTGTTTACTATATTTGTAAAGAAACCTAGCTACCTCAAGCATATAGTATATTATATCAGTTTATCTATATACTATATGTGTCAAAGCTATGAAACAGTCCTGCATTCCACAATCGCAAATTTTGTTGCTTAGCCACACTAGCTTATATCTGAGCTGACAGGCTATTTTAAAGAACTCTACGGTTTGTATCTGAGCCACTGGTTTATTTTAGCAGACCAACCGATTCATATATATGACCCAGCCAGGCTACATTTTGGAATTTTATTGGATACCAGTAATGAACTTGTTCAAGTTAGTAACAACGAAAATTAAAAGTTGATTTAATTAAAATGTAAAATGCAACAATAGGAAATAAAGTGAAACTTTAAATGGTAATTAATCCGAATTTACTAATAGTAACATGGTTTGATTGAATAACTACAAAACATCAGTTTGACATTCCGGTACTCATATATACAAGCTTTTTGTTCACATTGGTATCTACTATCCGTCCCTGAAGTTTATTAACACGTTCCCTATAGCCATGCAGAAATTACTACCAAAATAACTTATAGAAAGGACGGATCATTAGTCCAGGAACAATAAACATTCAGCTATACATTTAATCAGGTATTTATGATTTTTGGCGCAACTGTTTAGGATGTTGGCTTGATAATTAAACCAATTTTTCACACTCCAGTGAAGAACACATTATGACCTAAATTTAAAAAGACCTTAATATTCTTGCACATCTTTGACTTTATTGGAATTTTAAACTTGAAGGACTAGTTTTATGAAAACAAGTGCCCCAAAAACCATTAAACTACATTCAATTTTCTTAAGTATGAGACTCAATCATTGAAATATATCTAGGCCTAATGGTTTTTTTCCTACAATAGCCTAATTGAAAATTTAGTAATTTTTTAAGTTTTAAGGAAAAATTTGATTTTTGTTTAAAGAACGACTATTACATTACTAATAATAACTGTTTGACCAAAGTCTGGACCCGTGATAAATTTTTATTTTGAGGTCTCTAGATGTTGAAAACACTACTTTTGTGAATTTTTATTTATTCATATCATACACATATTACATATTAATAGAGTATGTTAACAAATCCATTTTAAGGCACGCATTCTTTTGAATCAAAATATAAAAAAGATTACAAAGGTGGTGTCTGTGTTTGAGGAAGGTTCAAAATTAGGTATTTTTTCTTAAGTTTGTATAAGAGGTATGCTTATCAGGGTGATTGAACCGTACCTCAGTGTTTTATGGGGTTTTGGGTTTTAAAGGAGCCAAATCAGTATTTTCCATCTTTCATCGCTACTTCAGGGATAGCCCCACACTTATATTTACAAATGTGTGGGGTCATGTGTACATATGACTACATAAATATATGTATACTAATTGGCTTAATACATAGGATTGTTGTAAAAGGCGTATTTCGGGTAAACAACAATTAATCCTAATTATATGAAGGTACATGCCAAGTTTAAGTACAGTTACTTCAATTCATATGTAGGCCCTATACAAAATAACAAGACATGCGCTCATGATGCACTCTCCGTCAAAGTGCAAAAAATTGTTATAATTTGGTGGCACTCAACCCTCGTTTTTGAAAACAAGGTTACTGGACTACTGTACTTGTGAATCGGCCGGTACCACTAAAATAGCCCTGCAGCTCAGATATGAGCCAATATTGCTAAGCAACTACATTCTGTGATTGTGATATACCGTTCTACTTCAAAGCCTTTGTACTTTTGTAATGGAAAAAAATCTAGATTAGGGAAACTGCCTTATACTGTATACTGGATGCTTGGTCTCTGCATTTCTAGACAATTGCGTTAAATACAGTGTTGTAATTTGGTACTACCATTACCATTACCAGTCGGCGATCGTTGCCCAAATGTCTGGATGAATCTTGTCTTGTCAAATTTTTAAATTACTATTTCAAACCAATATTTACAACTTGACCTAACTAATATTTACACTATGTACACTTAGATGGCGGCCAGTTTGTTGTACTATAAGATAACCACAGCTGACTTCAAGCTGAATCAGCCACAAGTTATAACCGGAACCTAATAGCCCAGTCAATGAAGGGTAAACACCGGAAAAAATTTGTAACAGTTTGAAACCTATACCACTCGATAGTACCCACCTAAGGGGTCAAAACCCCGAAAGTCCCCAAAAATCCCCTGGTGGCATTTCGCACAGCCCCCCCTCAAAACCCCCCCTAAACTCCTAATTGCACGAGTTTGTAAAATCCCATGTAAAATCGTTACCAAAAGGACTAAGACCCTAAATCTTTTTTTGTTGAAATCCTTATTAAATTGTCTACAGAAAGTGTCATTATACATTTTTAGCTAAGGTCACTCATAAGTCAGTTATTTATAGTCAAACTTAAGTTTTCTTAAAAGTTTTAAAGTATTATTTTGATTTTTTCAGTTTAAGTTGAAAATACGAAATAATTCGTAAAAGTTCTTGGAACAAAAATCATAGGAAATTTAATAACGAATAAAATGATACATATAATATGGTACCTACGGTCACAAAAACCTTGTAACGGCCGTCCAAAGCGAGAGCGGTGCTGGAGCGGGCCGGCGCTGGGGTCGCGCCGGCCGCCGGGAGTCAACGGCTGTTTCGCTCATCGTGCACCATGCAGATATGAATAACTTTGACAGTGACGTTGAAAATAGTTTATCTTATCAGCTAGCTTATCCATTAAATTTAAAATTTCAAAAATCCACCTAACAAACGAGTGATTTTAATAAAATTTGGCATATATGTTCAAAATGAAATCTGTTAACATTTGTAGCAAGGTAATCAAACTAACAGTTAATGGCGTCTGCATTTAGGACAAGTGAAAAGCTAGGTTGCACATTTTAGTTTTCATTCCAAGCTAAGCTAGGGCCCAGTAATACTTTGAATGTGTGCTGTTTGTATGTGTATACACTATATTTATATACCGGGTGTCTCACGTAAGGTGTCTCAAATCCATTATAGATCAACAGTTTGTCCTACAATCTTGAAATAAAATCATTTACCACTAAATTGACCCCAAGGAATAATTAAAAAATATTTTTAACGTTGTATAAATACAGAATGTCCCAAAAACTGGGGGTCACAGGTTCGAATCTCGGATTTTCAAATACAATCATGTCATATTATACATCATAGGAAAGGTATATTTAATACAACCATTTTGGTGGAAACAGAATTTCGTTATTTTTATTCGTTTAAAAATGGCGTCCATTTTTTGCCAAAATCAAAATTTACCACATTAAATAGGGTAACTGGATTAAGTTGGAAATTTTATTAAATAACTAAAATTTCCAAAATTTAATATTTTTGAAAATGTTTACATAAACATAACTCACAAATTTTAAATACAAACACAATGTAATTTTGTACATCTAATTAAAGTTCAGCTCTTGTTCAGCTCTTGTTGAACTGAGCAGCTTTGTGAATTACACTAATGCCGCATCTCTTTTGGTTTTGTAGTAATAACGTAAAAATGTCATTTTACCATTTAACTTGGATGGAAATGGAAGAAGGACTGCCATACTCTCATGTCCTGATTAATTAACATGTAATTTAAATGGGAAAATGACGTTTTTACATTATCACTCCAAAACCAAAAGAGATACGTCATTAGTGTAAATTACAAAGTTGCTTAGTTTAACTAGAGCTTTAATATGACTTACAAAATGATATGTGTTTGTATTTAAATTTCTTTAGTTTTGGTTACTCAAAACATTTACAAAATTATTAAATTTTATTTTGTTAATAAATGCGGTCTTGTAGCATATCATTAGCTTATTTTTGGCAGAGCTTAGCTCATTTAAAATAAGTATTTTGAATCAGAAGTATTTTATGACCAATAATAAAAGAATTACAAGGTATGCTGTAAATTTTGATTTTGGCTACAAAATGAACGCCATTTTAAAACGAATAAATAAAAAAATTCTGGTTTCCCCAAAATGTTTGTATTAAATATATCTTTCTAATATTACATGTGTTTGTATTTGAAATTTCCAAAATTCGCAACATGTGACCCCCACTTTTTGGGACACCCTGTATTTATACAACGTTAAAAATATTTTTTAATTATTCCTTGGGGTTAATTTAGTGGGAAATGATTTTATTTCAAGATTGTAGGGCAAACTGTTGATATATAATGGATTTGAGACACCTTACGTGAGACACCCGGTATATATTTGTTTGATTAAAAAAAACACTCTTACACTGCGACTTGGATGTAACGAACGATGGATTGTTTAGGCCTACTTTGAATTAGTGTAGGCATAAGTAGGAAATAACTTATTATATATTCCTAAATTGTTGGGAATTCAATGTAGTGTATTTTTTTGTAACATGTGGCTTAAAATATTAGTGGGTGTTTTATGGAATTTTAAATCAACCAAAATAAAGTATTTTAAATATTTTCCACTTACTCATTAAAATTTCATCATTTCAGTCTAAACCATTTGAAAGAGCTCATAAAAACCAATAATTTAGTGCTTTGAATTCTTGAAATAGCTTATCTAGACACGGCATAGAAAATAATAAAAATACACACAATTTAAAATATGTTTATTTTACTATAAATAACTACCGGTAAATCTAATTATCTTGCTACTGTTTGTGTACATCTTCATTAAACTTGGTATGGACTTTAAAATATTTAGGATTAAATGTTATTTGTCCAAAATGGTCCAGTCACAGAAAACTTACATATTCCACGTCAGTAGTAAACGTAGACCTATGTGATTTTTATAAACTTCATGATCATGTTATAATTTTGGTTAGTACGCTGACATTCTGTAGCGAGTATGATATGTTGCTATGACATTAATGAAAAAGAAAAAACATTATGTATGGTACCCAAAAGATACTACTACTCACCGAACTTGATAGAATGATGCTGCAATTCATAAAAAAAAAATACTAACTGTTTTATATTTATGATTGCTGTGAAGTGAATATTTGGAGGTAATAATAACCTTCCTCAACTGTATGAATGTGCATACAAAGTTTTATGAAGATATATACAAAAATAAGCAAGATATTGGGATTTTGTTATTTCCCATAAAATAAAATGGTTTTTTTAAATATATTTTTTTAATTTCTTTGCCACCAAGTAATATAGTTTAAAAAAATTCAAACACTAAAATATTCGTTTTAGGCCTATAAGATCTTTCAAATTTAATTGTGAAGTTTCAATTAAGTATGTTGTGTAATATGGAAAATAACGCCTTTGGTCCCTTTAAAACCATATCAAAACCGAAGATATGGTTCTACCAACCTGATTATTTGAAATTGCTTATTTAACACTGATATTTGCTTAGGCATTTTTTATATTTGAGATCAAATGGATACATGAATTGAAATGGGTCTATTAACATATAAAAATAGTGTTTTAACATTTGAAGACTTCAAAATGAAAATTTATCATTGTTTAGGACTTACTTCAAACAATGAATGGTGCTCTATTATCTGTTCTTTATTGATAAAAATGAATATCTTAATTTTTCTGGAAACTTGAAAAAATACTATCTTTGATATAGTAGGCTTAAACATTTGATTTAGTGAAGGCCTAAATAGAAGACTATTTATTATATATTCCAACTATTGAGGTCTTAAACTATAGAGAATTCAATGTAGTATAATATGAGTAGTTTTTAGTGAACATTTTTTGTTAAAGTGCACCTAAAAAATTATAAAAAATTAAAAAATGAACGAAAATGTTAAGAGTTTCATATTTTTCCATGATGGATACGTCCCCCGAGTGCAAAAGTATTGTTTAATCATTAGGTTGACATCCTACACAACTTTGCAAAACATCATAAATACCCTATTTAACGCCCCAAAAATGTATATAGTGTCTGGACTATAATATAAGTTTAAACAATTCGAAATTAAAAACATATGACTATGAATTACACTTTATTACAAGCAATGACAAAAAACTTGGACAGAATGAAGGTAGAAATATTCATAATACGTGTTTCTATGAGATAAACTATTTTCAACGTCACTGTCAAAGTTATTCATATCTGCATGGTGCACGATGAGCGAAACAGCCGTTGACTCCCGGCGGCCGGCGCGACCCCAGCGCCGGCCCGCTCCAGCACCGCTCTCGCTTTGGACGGCCGTTACAAGGTTTTTGTGACCGTAGGTACCATATTATATATATCATTTTACTCGTTATTAAATTTTCTATAACTTTTGTCCCAGCAACTTTTACGAATTATTTCGTATTTTCAACTTAAACCTAAAAAATCAAAATAATACTTTAAAATTTTAAGAAAATTTAAGTTTGACTATAAATAACTGACTTATGAGTGACCTTAGCTAAAAATGTATAATGACACTTTCTGTAGACAATTTAATAAGGATTTCAACAAAAAAAGATTTAGGACCCTAGTCTTATTGGTAATGATTCTACAAGGGTTTTTATAAACTCCTTCAATTAGGGGTTTAGGGGTCTTTAAGGGGGGGCTGTGCGAAATGCCACCAGGGGATTTTTGGGGACTTTTGGGGTTTTGACCCTCTAGGTGTGTACTATTGACTGGTATAGTTTTCAAACTGTTACAAATTTGTTCCGACGTTGGCCTGTTTTTGACCTTCATTGACTGGGCTATAAACTAAAGTGTGTAAACACGTGGAACGTTCTTACATCAAATACGACCATTCTTCCTAGTATTTAATTATTTGTAATCACGGCTCATATGTAAGCCATCCCGCCAGTCAGTAACTCTTATGATATTACAAATGATATATTAATATTTACTTTACTATGAGCCACACAAAAATAAAATAAATATTTAAAAAAAAACGATTACATTTGACACAAGAACAAGGAAAACATGAGGAAAATATGAGGAAAACGTACTAAAAACCAATAATATAGAAATTTTTCCAAGTCAGTACGGGTGGTCTCACACATTCTGGTCCACAGCAGAAGATGTTCTTTGAGCATTCTGGTCTATCTCAGTGAATGGAGTGGCTCATATTAGGTAGGGAATGTGTTAACAACTTTTCTAAAAACTTTGTGTTAGCTACAAACAAACTTTACAAGTCGTCTACGGGTGACTGCGCTGTGTAGCCCAAGTCGAAATGCTCGTCGGCACAGTGATTATTCATGTCAGCCTCGTTCAGGGTCTTGTGATCACAATGCCGGCAATACACCACTGGAGTTGTACGACAGGAGGAGCCCTCCATCAGGTGAGCCTTGAACTTCATTGTGTTGTCAAACCACTCTTTACACCTGACACACCTGTATCCCATTCTATCTTCATCTGAAAATTGAACCGTACAGAATCAGGTATGTGAACTGGTAAAAATTTATTACAGCCAAAATGCATTATCAGACAAAATTCGGGTCAGTACATCATATGTAATAGGAAAGTATATGAAATACTTGGTACCATGACAAAGTAAGAAAAAGTTGAACAAAAATTTCATTTTATGAAATTTTATTGGGACTATTTATGTACAGTTTAAAGTGTTTATTTCACAATGTAGTATGGTGAAAAATAATTTTTGCACCTTTGACAAAATGGCTTTTTATAGCCTTCAAGCATTTTCATGATCCTGATTTTTGTCTCTGTTACAAAAACCCCCACCACACTCGACCACCTTCGATCTTGGGCCACCAAAATCCCACATTTAGAATTGGTGAAAAATATACTATTCTTAACTTACCATGGTTTGACACATTCTCCCTAATTTATGTGTAGTATAAGAAATAAAACCATTAGGCTTAGTTACCCAGTTCAGCAAAACTCAGGTAGCTTGAATCAGTTCAGATAAATTGTGATTCAGGGAATGCAAACAAGAAATGTGGTAAGTGATGTAAATAACCTTACATGTAATAGTGCTTACTAGTGGTGTGTCAAAACCGAATGACAATTCTCAAATCCACCAAATTTTGACCAAAGATTCGGATTCGAGAATTGATGGAAACAGAATCAACATTCGATTCTAAAAGTTTTGATCGGTAGATTTGCCCGGCTGGAATTTTGCATTATAATTTAGAAGGAACAGAACCAGAACCAGGTGTTAAAAAATTATCATTTCGTATTAACAACAATCAGTTTGTATTCCACTGTTATCAGTTGACATTAAAAATAAATTGATCCGAAGCAGGCCCGTGCTGGCCCACCGGGACACCGGGACGTATCCCGGTGCGCCCTCCGCATAGAGAATTTTTGGCGCCCTCCAGTTCCGAAACAAACTCATTTTACTCTGAATAGCAACAACGAAAAGTAAAGTTTTTTCAAATACGACTCATGTAACAGCTTTGAACGTCGTCTTAAGTAAACAAAACAATAATTTATACTAATGTAATTTAATCCAGATCATTCTTGGACTAGGATAATCAACAATAATACCGAGCGGAAGACTGAATATTTTACTACTAAATGGAACTCATGGTCCATACGGTAGCGCGCGGGGCGCCCTTGGCCTTGGCCAGTGATGAGGGCAAAAGAGGGGGTGTGGTTGGAACGAGATGTCTGCCGTTGCCGTCTTAATTTCGTCTGCCTGTTGATATTTGTCACTATAATCAGTGTCAATAACCTCATGCAGTATGCCTATTTGTAACATGTGTGGTGAATTATTCTGTGATTTATTGTCCTCGTGCAAATGTCTAATTCTTTAAAACAAAGTTAGCTTAAGTGTCGTGGGTTTTCAGTTGTTTATGTGGAGGCTGGAACAACGAGGTTAACCTAGATATAGAGTGCTACAAAGATATTTGCCTCCTCCGATTTTCATCATTTTACCCCTATTCCCGCTGTTTCCTTAGTTAACAGTCCGTTATTTACAGTTTCCCATCCGGTATCTGTCATTTTATGCATAAATGTTCGTGGTTTCTATGGTGACTAACCTCAAATAAACTCAATAGCCTGCCCAAAGACCATAAACTCAAAGTGGCTTTAGAACAACAAATAATCAGAGGTTTTATAAGTATAATCCAACGAGGTTAAATGGATATAGAATGCTCATCACATGTTAATTTTATGTCCCTTTTTGATTTGCGCCATTTTACCCATGATTCCCGCCGTTTCCTTGGCAACCATCCCACACTTTACTCTTGTTTCCTTGGTTACTAGTTTTAGCTATTCTGATTGGTCGCTACAAGCTTCAAAAATTACTGATGATTTTTAAAACATATGTTTATTTGTTGTTTGTTTTAAAATTAGTTTGATTTGATGGTCTGTGAGCAGGATATTGAAGTTGGTTACCATAGAAACGTGTGGGTAAAATGGTAAATTACTGTTGGAAAAGTGTAAACAAAGGACTGGTTACCAAGGAAACGGCGGGACTCGTGGGTAACATGACGCCAGTCAAAAAGGGACACTTTTCCCTATCTGGTGAGCACTCTATACCTATTTAACCTCCTTGGTATAGTCTGTATTTTTTTAGGCTTGTTATGGCCAACTAGAATAGCTAAAACTGGTTACCAAGGAAACGAAGACGAAGTGCTCAATGGTTACTAAAGAAACGCCGTTAATCGGGGATAAAATGGCGCAAATCAACAGTGGTAAAAAAATTGACATGTTTATCCCGAGAGGACACTATCTCGGGAGAATCTCTCTAGCCCTAAGGTTAATCTTAAAATTATACTTGTTGAAGTTTACCGTAATGATGGCGGCTACTGCTCTTACTCTTCCAAAACTTGTTATGAACAACTGAATTAATACGACTCAAAATTTAAAATAACATCACGATTTATGTTTTTAGTGGAAACTTCATTGTTGTAACGTTCTCCTTTCCATTTCGTTTTAATTTAAATTAAACTGATAAATAGACTGTAGGCTACTTTAAATATTGTTCTCTTTTCTCAGGGTCGTTAGCGGGTAATTTGGTGGGACAGCGTTGAGGTTCTAGGCTAAACAAGAAAGCACACTTTGAGTCTAAATTCACAAGTTTATTACAATGGAAATATATTGTTGTGCACAGTTTATAAAATAGAAAGAATTACAGTCACCAAATTAAACCACCGATGATTAACTTTCACTATCTATTTGAAAAGTTCCACGAACTAAAACTGAATTAACTTTTAATAATCGCCACAGAAAACTACTTATGCCACCGGCATTATTCAAAACCATGCATCGAGAGCAAGAACGAGAAGCGAGCTCTTCTCTCCACAAGGTATCGCGTAGGAAAATTTGGCAGGCGTATTCTCAAATTAATTATTTTTGTATCTGTATAAGAAATTTAGTTTGTGTATTTGTTTAAATATAATTATTATTTATTTATTTTATCTTGAGAAATTAATCTTTGTCTAAATAATCATTTAAATAATTTTCCTTGAATTATTTATAACGAACTACTTTTTTCAGCCATCTTTCCATTTCTCCCGTCACTAGTGTGACGTCGGATCATTTCCCGCCCATGTCGGATTTTTTTAAGTGGTCAATAAATTTCTTCAGCTTGACGTTGACTATAGATATACTCATTTAATTGTTTATTTATTTTAATCTGCCATTTTCCGTTCGTTATTTTGTACGCTATTGTTATTTTAAATTAAATATTTTATTATAAATTTTGATACCGTTACATTGTCGTCAATCATTAGGTGTTAACAAATTAATGAGAAAATACTAGATTACCGTACCTTGAAAACAAGAAATGTTAGATGCGAGTGGCTATAATTGTGTCCTTACAGCTATCTAATCAATGCAAGACTGTGGACACCCGGTGTATTTTTATTTTGGCATGTTTGTTTAAGGGATCTAGAAAGACAGGTAACATTTTTACTTTTCATTGTTATTTGAAGGCTAAATCACTCCAATGAAGGAGGCTGCCAAGCAACTAATATCAAACTGTGATAACTATGGACGAAGATCGAACCCGTCATACCAAATAGTTTTTTTTTCTATTGTTAGTATTTTGTTATTATGTACTTTTAGTATCATGAAATTAAGAAATTAACTAGTAAACTCTTGCAACGTGTTATTGAATGTATGTATTAACAATTAATAGTTTGAGATATTTGCTTTGTTGTTAAAATGTTATATTGTGTGTTTAGTGACTCTTGATCATGTTTCAACTACTTTTTTCTCTCTTATTCTTTTTTGCTCTAAGAAATTAGTGATATAGACTGGCCACCATGAAGTACCTATAGGGATATAAAATATTTATCTGGCTAATTATGAAAATAATTTTTTTCCCTAAAGCATAAATGAGTAAAAAGAGTAAATATTATTTGTACTATATAAAATGGATTTAAAGCTATCAAATCGTTTGATATTTGTATTAAGATGTTAACATTTCAAAATATATTCACTATATTCAATACTTAAGACCCTACGTAATTCTCCTTGTGACAACAAAGGGTGGGGAGGGGTGGTGGATGGGGGTTACACTGGCGCCCTCTGGCCATGGCCGTCCACCGCCCTAAGAAGAGAGCCAGCACGGGCCTGATCCGAAGTAAAATTTATTCATATAATTCAATTATATTAAGAAAGGAAGAATATGTTGTCTTATTGTTGAGGGCTATTCTCAATTAACTTGATGAATTGTTGATAGGTATAAAAGAAGTTCTTTTGAAAAGTCCAAATAGAACATTTTAAAAGAATTTAGAAAATGTTTTGATTGGTAGCCTATCAAAGTAAAAATAAAAAATACATTAAACAACTTAGAGCATTTGAAATATATAGAAAAATATGTGATAATGGTTGAGACGGATGCCAACCACTGTAAGATTTCACTAGCGATCCGGTCGAAGCCTGAGGTTTTCAATATCAAAATGACACTGTTATTGTAGTTGAGCTTGTTCGTTTGTTCGTTTTTCAGTGAACTTCGTTTGTTCATTTGTCAAGTTAATAACTTTCAACTTTAATATTAAATTTAGTTGTGAAATAAAGATAAAAATTTAAAAACTTTATTTGTTTTTTATATGCTTTAACTTTTGTTTTTACCACTTGGTCCAGTATAATATTTTTTTAGTTACTGAATGAGAATAAAACACTTTATTTTTTTGTCTAAGGACCCTTTAAAAATAACACATCTGAATAGATCTTTAAATTAAATTTAAAAATAGCATTAATAATTTTTTAAGAAATAATCCGTGATTACCTCCACAAACTAAATTTTCTTGAGTAATTTAATTAATGACTAAACTGTAAGGTTATAGTCAGGCCTGATTAAAAAAAGCTATACATATTCAAAATATTTGATATATCCAAAAGATTAGACAATCCATGTTTTTGGATTCGGATTCGGAATCAACCATCACTAGTGCTTAAGGCTGGTACTGATATTGGGAAGTCTATTGAAAATATTTCAAGAAAAGTATTAAGAATCAGTGTATTTAATTCAATTCGCAATTTAAACAAACGTTAACTGTATTGTTTTTATTTTGGCTTCACCACTTGAATTATTCCCTGGCAGTGATTAAGATAAACAAAAAACAAGATAAACTAGAGAGACCCTTACAGCGCATTGCGCTGCATTTATCAGAGTACCCGGTGGTCAAGCCTTGCTTCATTTGCATTAACCGAATTACTTTGAATAAAAAGTAAATTACAATACCATAATGAATTAAGTTAAATTATTAGATTACAACTCGTTGGTGTTCATCATTTGATCATCATCACTAATTCTCCAAATTTCCAATGTAATAGTGTTGAAATTTTGTGGTTCTTTAAGGCTAACTTATTCATGATTACATGATGGTTCTTAAGCTGATTTGTCTTGGGCCTAATATTTAATATTTAATCAGTTCCCAGAAGATGGATGTAGATAGTTCTTTATATATAAAACGTAAATGACAACAGAAGAAAAATAAATGTTTCATTACAACACCCCGGCCCTGTACAACGTTAGATTTCAGCCGTTTATGTATGTACTGTATGAGGTAATGGTCAACATGAACATAATGAATGAGCTCTAAATCTTCTTATAACAATCTAAATCTTCTTAAAATGAACTTTCCTTGGCAAAGCACAATTTAAATAAAGAAATCACAAAAATGACAGAGAATCTACATCTTTGTTGATGTGGTCCATTTTGATTGGTTCTGGCATTTATATTTCATTAAAATTTATCTGTACAGACCATTTTTGTAATAAGCTTGTTATCTATACTGAAGTGAAAAAACTTTTAAATCTACCTATTTTATTTTTAAGGTGTGTCTTAATATGTGTAGCGATCTGCATTAAATTTGTTATATAGTATCATAGTTACCTATTAGTATCATGGGTTATTATTTGTACACCAATGACCAATTAACCACTTTCCTGGTTCTGAGCTGTTTGAAAACCCATGCAAAAAAATTAGTGTTCTATTTTAATGTTTGTTAACTAACTTTCGTTGTTTTTAACTTTCATTTTGGTTTTACTATCAGTAGCTGTTTTATATTTGCAATTCAATAATAATTGTTACCCATGTTAATCGTATTGACAAAAAACAAACTTTAAATTTAAAGTTCCACAACCTTAGAATTTAAATATAAAAAATCTAAAACCTTATTGCAAAATTACCACCTGAAACCATTCTTTTGACATCTCAAGCATTAAAATTTGTCCAAAAATAAGGGAGGAGTTGTTAACAAAAATGCCTTCATTACATAAAGAGATAGTTTTAAAGTTACTCCCGCCATTATACTGTGTCACTTAGCAATAACCTTAAATTTTTTTATTACTTGCCTTTGTCATCAGCATCTCTGTGGTAATGAATTGTGTTTACATGCTTTCGGTACAAATTCAAACTACCACATGTATCTTGACAATATTTGCAAGGATATTTCTTTAAAGTGCATTTGTGGAAGGGATAGTATTCATGTGTATATTCTCCCCAACATTTCTGACAGACAATTAATAGTTTGGTTTTATTTTTCACTATTCTTCTCTTTCCTGAAGAGAAGTCCAAATCAACATTTAAATCTTCCACAAGGTCAGACTCTGTTTTCATCGATGATCTAGTCTGTCTTCTTCGGGGCACGTGAGTATGTGCAAACTCTTGGGAACGTTTTCCAATCTGTTCTCTTTCAATTTCATTAGATTCAGGAAAAAATACTTCTTTATTTGGTGGTTCTTCTAAGAATACTCGACAAGTCTTCAATTTCCAATCATTATACTTATCTCTTTCTTTGTCGATATCTATCACTTCAATTGGTTTTTTCCTGGGTGATGACCTTACACCCTGTATTTTTGCTTTGGCAATTTTTCTCTCTCGTATTTGTGCTCTCTTTATTTTTCTTTTCCATATATTTGCTTTCTTAATCTTTCTCTCCTGTGCTTTCATCATTCTTCTCTCTTTTTCTACCTTTCTTCGTTGCCTTAAGGCACTAATCACATTATCAGCAAAAACTTTTAAGACAGTTTCTTGATCTTGATTTAGACTGTCGGACTGCAGTGTATCCATCCTTTCAGTCTCTCTTTGATAAGTATCTCCTTTTCTCGGTCGACCTCTTTTTCTCTTTGTCAAGACTGGAGGATGACTTTTTTCTAGTCTGTTACAGTAATTTTCAAAACTTTGCTGATCATTCTTCAAAACTAATGACTTTAATTGGTTTTGAAACTCCTTTATAGAGGTATAGCTTATGACATGAGTGTTGGGAACTGTGTGATTAGTGATGCTCGTTTCATTTACTGGTATACCTGGAGGACAAAACAGATGAAGTGAGTTTCAAGGGGTTTTGTACAGTAGCTCTTGTATTGTATGTCTATAATCTCTTCATAACTTTTGTATTGATTTTACTATAAAATGTTGATAATATATCTAAAGTATGTTTTAGAAATTGTAATACTAATCATCTAATTATTTATAAATCAATTTTATTTATTAAATAAATTTACTACTTTTTAAAATGTTTGGTTGAAATGGCAAAGGGAGCCAAACTGAAATAGCTACTTCAATACTTTGTTATTTGTATTCTTATTTATGTTAAAAAACTAGGAAGCTTTTTGATGGTTCAAACTGGACCCAGCTGCCTTTTTTTTTTTTTTTTTTTTTTTTTTTTTGAGGGAGAGGCGGAAAAATGCATTACGCACACAGGTGGCCAGCCTGTAGTGTGGGGCTCCCCTAAAAAACGGGTTTACCCACTAAAAAACCTCCTCTACTCTTTAGGAATCTAACCTGGAATTGTTTATCACATTACGTCAGGCTAGGCCTAAATTTGGCTTACGCCCGTGGGGCTCGCTCCTTATCCAGCCGCTCGATCAAGGGATCTGGGCCACTTCGCGGTCCAGATCGGTTTTCTTTTCCAGGAGGATGCCCCGGACGAACTGTGACAAACAATCCCAGTTGCCCTCATCCTCCAAAATCTTTTGGCAGACCGAGTCCACCGAAAATGCACCAAAGATTTGTGTGGCCTCCAGGCGGGGCCCTTCCCAACGGGGACAGCGGAAGAATGTGTGTTCCGCATCGTCGGGAACACCCGGGCAATAAATGCAGTCCGGTGAACCGGTCTTTCCCATCCGGTTCAGGTACGACCGAAAATAGCCGTGACCTGTCAAAAATTGGGTCAGGTAGTAGTCCACCTCCCCATGCCGCCGTTCCACCCATGGTTGGACCTGCTTGATAAGTCGCGCAGTCCATCGTCCTCGGGTGTCGTGCTCCCAGCTGTGTTGCCACTGCTGGAAGGTTCGGGAGCGCTCTTCTGTTCTTGCCGTGTCCTTGCCGATCTCGCCTTGTCTCTGATAAATCGCTTTCCTCTCCCCTGCCAAGAGCTTGACAGGGATGACTCCGGCGACCACCAGGACGGCAGGCTCGGACACTGTCCGGTAGGCGGAACACACCCTGAGCGCAGCTTGACGCTGAACCCGGGCGAGTCGCAACCTGTAACACTCCTTATCTAGAGCGCCTGCCCACACCTCTGCCCCGTAAAGGAGCACGGACTGGACCGCGGACATCAACAGACGTCTTCTGCTGGATCGGGGACCCCCGACATTGGCCATCAGCCTACTAAGGTAAGTGACTACCTTAGCGGCCTTGTCCGCCGTACGGAAGATCTGATCCCTCCAGCTTAACTTGGTGTCCACCATAACCCCAAGGTATTTGGCGGTACGAGTTGATGTGACCACCTCCCTTCCCACTCGGAGTGGGACGACGGTGTCGATCCTCTTTTTCGTGAGGATCACAATCTCCGTCTTACTGAGAGCAAGCGAGAGACCGTGATCTGACATCCAGGTGTTGACCACACGCATGACTCTGTTCAACTTTAGTTGGGCCAGCTCAACGTTGCGTGCAGCAATGAGAGCTGCGACGTCATCGGCGTACCCAACCAAAGTGGTTTCCTCAGGCATCTCGGACCTCAGGAGGCTGTCATAGGCAACGTTCCAGAGATCCGGGCCGAGTATTGAACCTTGTGCGGCACCAGAAGTGACTTCCATCGTCCGCATTCCGTCCTTCGTGTCATAAATCAGGCTTCGAGAGCGTAGATAATCCTCGATGAGCCGCAACAGATATGCAGGAATACGAAAGGTGTTGCGAAGCGCATCCAACATGCGACCCAGCTGCCTTTAGTCTAATGGACTATTAAAGTAATGATCATGACAAATGAATCAGCTGCTATTTGTCAGAAACAAAGCTACAACTCCATGTGATCCATCATAGACACCTCACAATATGCACCATAGCGTGTGACAATGTATCTAAATGTATTATTTGTTGCTTATTTCAGTACTTATAAGAACGATAGTACTGTAAATTGAGAAAATGTTTGATATGTAAAAATGAGTATCGCAGGAGGTGTTGAATTCTGTCAAACTTCCACTATTCCAAGATAATTATTTATCAATTGTAAAAAATATTACTTGTTTGATAATAAAAACATTTTATTATCTTTGAAATAAGAAATAAATAAATATTGGGAGACAAGTTTTGTACATGTCTAATGCATTACTAAATTTCTAAAACTTTTATTGAGGGGGAGGAGCTTTTAATCTTAGCACTACTACTGTAATTATTAACCTTTAACACAACTAGATATTAACGATTTAATGACTACTTTAACTAACGCAGCCATAGGCGGATTTATGGGGTTACGCAAACCCCAGATTTTGGGATGATAATTATTTTAAAGTTGTAGTGAGTTGTAAGAAATTATTAAAAGAATTGTTAGATAAGGGAAATAGTCCACCATTTAAAAACAAACTATTTAAATTGGGATTGGATCTTAAACGAGTTTGGTATTCACATTCAGGGTGTCACAAAAAAAGGTTTCAGGACTTTGGGATATGATTGCTTGTACAAGGACAAGAAAAAAGTTCCCATAAACCTATGTCCTAAAATGCTTCGTAAGGATGCTAGCCGCCATTTCATTTTTTCAATTAAATAATTTTTATTTCTCTAACAGTTTGATGTTATAAGTTAATATTTGACATCGACATTTATCCCATGGCGACCATTTAAAATTTTTAACTCAAATATCTCAAAAACGGATGCAATTACCATCTCTATGCATTGATTATAATGCAAAATCAATGTTTTTAGGCAGAAAAATCACAATAACTCCATTATTTGTTGACGGATCCTTACAAACTTGGTACCATTGATTGGATAATTAATTAATCTGTCAACTTTTTTGTGTCTTGTAAAATTTTGATAAAATTTATTGTTTTGAATATATTTGAGTTTATAAATTTTAAATGGCCGACATTTCACTACTTGTGATTTATTGCTAAATATTTTTATTATTAGGATCATAGACTAATCAGTGCCAAACAGTTGCATTGTTTCTTATGAAAACCTTTATAATGCACCATTCAACTATGTAAGTTTCAAGAAAAAAATGTTTATTTTTAATATTAAAAATAATTAACTATATGTCAGTAAATTAATTGATTTATAATAAAATGATTTATCAGTAGTATTGGCAATACAAACTACATGAATAGATTTATACAATAGCCGTGATTGAACCCATTTACGGTGACAGGAATCGCATGTGGCGTACAAAACTACAGTGTTATATGATAAGTACGAATAATAGATCTACCACTCTTCTTAACCCTGCATTTAGAATTTCATAACTATTGAGGAACTTTTTTTAATGTTGTTGTGATGTGTTTTTGCAGCACTGACAAATCGCTAATACACACACCATATACTGCAGCAACTCTGGCTCATCGTACATAAATCTTTCAAAATTTCTGTATCTGGCATATTCATTGGAAGGGGAATATTTTAACAATCTATAAATCATTGCCTTCCAGGCATATGGTTGTATCTAAAAAAAAATGTATTTTTAGATTACGACAGTTTCTGAATCTCACAGACAGCCTCTACACATCACACAAATGGTCGCATCTCTATCCCTCCTAGTTTAGAAAATACAGGCTATGTCCTATCAGTCGTTTCAACGAATTGTAAAATTAAATCAGACAAATGGTCGTATCAGTTAATGATATGACCGTTCGCCTGACACAACCCAGTCAGGAAAGGTGTCGTAACTCAAGATACGACCATTCGTCCGAACTATAATTTTAACCTTGCCTAGTGTAACCTTGTATAATGTGTTCAGGCAAACTGTTGTATTTTGTTTATATATATATATATATATATATATATATATATATATATTGTGTAAGGTAAGGTATTGTGTAATCAGTAAGGCGATAAGAAAAACTTTCAGATCCGAATTTAAAGTTAGTTTCAAAACTAAGAACAATGCCCTAAGAATGATCAACAATAAAATAAACAAACAAAATGCAATAAATACAAATGATAACTTTAATCGATCAGGCATATACAAAATAAATAATTGTTCTGAATGCCAAAAGTTTTACATAGGACAAACAGGGCGGTCATTTAATTGTAGATACAAAGAACACGTTCAGGCTTACAAATCAAGAAATCAAACGACTATGAAATCAAACGTAGCTGAACATATGATAAAGACCAACCACACATTTAGAACAATAAAAGAAGATTTAGAAATAATTGAATTTGGATCAAAAGGAAACAAACTGGACGTAAAAGAAGAATTTTACATATACTCCTTCAGTAAAAAAGATAGAGACAATATAATAAACACGATGCAAGTTAACAACAGAAACCCAATATATGACACAATTATACAAATGAAAGAGAACCAAAGGCCAGCATAGTCATATTACAAAAATTAATTTAAAACCATATGGAAGAAAAAAAATCATCAGTTAATTTTGTTTATTTATGTATTTAATTTTATTAGAGGTTAACATTATATTCATTAGTTCACCGTGATCATGGACCTTAAGGTCCGAAACATGTCGGTGTTAATAAACTAATTTTATAAAAAAAAGGGTACTCTGTTTAATTATAATGTTTTTCAATGTTATAAAAGTAGCCCTAATCATATCAAATCTAATAATCATGGCTAACAACCAAAAAGTAAATGAATATAAATACCTCACCCTAAAAGTTGAAAGATATCAAGAAGACATCAAATTTAATAAGTTATGCCTTTTGAAAAATGTGACACCACGTTATGTGCAACTAAATACAAAAGCTAAGACAAAAGCTGCAATGAAAACCTTAGAAACAGCTAGAAAAATTTGGATTAAAGAGGAAATAAAATTCCTATATAGCAAACTAAATGCTGCTAAAGAAAAAATGAAAAAGGTCTTTGATGAATTACGTTCAATATACCACAGTGAAAGTATTGAAGAAATATTAGAATATGTAACTAATTGGGTCCACCCCATTATGAAAAAGAAAAAAACCGCTCATGATAAGAAGATAAATCAACTCATCAAATCAAAAAAGAAAAAGTTAATGAAAGATTTCAATATAACAGAAATGAAGTTTAATGAAGGAATAAAAAACCTTACCAATATCGAGTTTAATGAACAAGAATACAATTTACTTGGTAAGTCCATTAAATACAATTTAAATCTCGATCATAAACCTAAAGTAGCAGAAAATGATCTATTCGATGTAGAGGTAGCAATAAGACAGACAGAAAAAGACATCCAGGACCAAATAAGATTTAATTTTACTCATGAACTAAGTAAGTACAATGGGTCAAATAGTAAAGTTACAAATAATATATCCCAAAAAACTAAAGATGACATGAAAATAATAAACTCAATATCGAAGAAACTGATTGACAACCAAGCGATCATAACTAAAGCTGACAAGAGTAACACCGCTGTTATAATAAGTAAAGAAGATTATGACAAAAAAGTAGAAGAGTTTTTGAAATGTGATCAGTTTGAAAAACTGAACTCCGATCCAACTACAGAATTTATGAAAATTACTAACACAGCAATTAATAATTGTACAAGTATTCCTAAGATTGTTAAGAATCAACTTAAAACTATTAAACCTCAAGCCCCAACTTTAGGTGGTCAACCGAAGATTCACAAAGATGATATCCCAATCAGACCTGTAGTCAATTATAGAAATGCACCAACCTATAAAGTATGTGGATACTTGCAAAGAAAAATTAAAAGAAACATTAGTAATGAACAACGGTTTAATGTTATTAATACCCAGGATTTGATTAACAAAATTAAAGACATAAAGATTCCTCAAAACGCAATATTTTTGTCATTTGATGTGAAGAACATGTACACTAATATCCCTATTCGAACAACGCTGAATATTTTAAGAGATGAACTAATCCAATGCAATAATTTATCAAAAAACGAAATCAAAGACTTAATGAAGCTTTCAAAAATTGCGCTAGATCAAAATTACTTTATGTATGAATCATCCTGTTATATTCAAAAAGAAGGGTTAGCAATGGGATCACCCCTATCAGGACTGTTAGCAGATATCTACATGCACAAGTTAGAAGCAAATGATATTCTAAATCAGAAGAATCCATACCATAAAAATATAATTTACTGGTACAGGTATGTAGATGACATAATTTGCCTTTTTGACGGAACCAAAGAAGAATCAGAAAACTTATTACAATACATCAATTCTCTGTCAAAAACAATAAAGTTTTCAGAAGAAATCCAAGAAGAAAGCATCAACTTTTTAGATCTCACGATATCCAAAGAAAATGAGAAACATTTATTTGAAATTTTTAGAAAACCATCTACAAGTGACTGTATTATTCCTAAAGACTCAAGCCATCCGTGGGAGCAAAAGATGACAACATTTCATGCAATGATTAATAGAATGATCAACATTCCCATGAAAAGAAAAAGCTTCAACAAAGAGAAAAATGCTATAAAATATCTAGCTTACAAAAATGGTTACAACCCTAAAATGATAGACAACATGATTAATAAGAAATTAAAAAAGAAAAAGGAATACAATAAAGTAAAGATAAGTAAAGAAGAAAAAGGACAGAAATATATAAGTCTTCCATATAACACTCACTTCAGTAAGGCGATAAGAAAAACTTTCAGATCCGAATTTAAAGTTAGTTTCAAAACTAAGAACAATGCCCTAAGAATGATCAACAATAAAATAAACAAACAAAATGCAATAAATACAAATGATAACTTTAATCGATCAGGCATATACAAAATAAATTGTTCTGAATGCCAAAAGTTTTACATTGGACAAACAGGGAGGTCATTTAATTGTAGATACAAAGAACACGTTCAGGCTTACAAATCAAGAAATCAAACGACTATGAAATCAAACGTAGCTGAACATATGATAAAGACCAACCACACATTTAGAACAATAAAAGAAGATTTAGAAATAATTGAATTTGGATCAAAAGGAAACAAACTGGACGTAAAAGAAGAATTTTACATATACTCCTTCAGTAAAAAAGATAGAGACAATATAATAAACACGATGCAAGTTAACAACAGAAACCCAATATATGACACAATTATACAAATGAAAGAGAACCAAAGGCCAGCATAGTCATATTACAAAAATTAATTTAAAACCATATGGAAGAAAAAAAATCATCAGTTAATTTTGTTTATTTATGTATTTAATTTTATTAGAGGTTAACATTATATTCATTAGTTCACCGTGATCATGGACCTTAAGGTCCGAAACATGTCGGTGTTAATAAACTAATTTTATAAAAAAAAGGGTACTCTGTTTAATTATAATGTTTTTCAATGTTATAAAAGTAGCCCTAATCATATCAAATCTAATATATATATATATATATATATATATATATATATATATATATATATATATATATATATATATATATATATATATATATATATATATATATATATATATACTTGAACATCGAATATATATATACTTTGAATATTATATATATATATATATATATATATATAATTTTCAAAGTATATATACATTTTCAAATCTCTTGGTGTGCACTTTAAAGTTTAGGATATAATGCATTAATAACCTAAAAATAAAGTTTCTAAGTTCATTCAGAATCTCTGAAACAAAATGTAGGTGTAGTTTTTGTTTTTCTGCTCTCCTGAAAAATCACCAAAAATGAGATATGACCCTATGCCTGGAAAGCGACAACATAGTTAATGATAGTCCCCTTTGTGAATGAATAGATATTTAGGAAGAAAATTTAATAATTGTTTTATTTCTTGATTTAACGGACTTGACGGAATATTTAGAAAATTACTTAAAGATAATATTATTCAGGCTAATTAGTTTCCAAATACATTAGGCTCTATCATTTAAAGTTGTTATAGTTTACCACTTAGTAAAAGAATAGGGAAGATAAATAACACAAAAGTGAAAACTATTTATTAATTACATGTCTTTATTACAAAAAAAAAATAAAATAAAAATTGTTTTTGCTGGAGTAGGACCTGTAACTCAAAATACTTGTTTAATGATTTAAATTCTTGCAGACGGAGACTCTGTGAGGAATAATCGATGATTGTAGGGGAGATTTTCCAGCTTGCCTTATGAAATGACTTCTGAAATCCTGAAACTCAATTCTTTATTAAACAAAAACAATTGGATTATAAATACAGTAACAAGGCACTTTAGCAGATTTTTATTAGAAACATTAAATAAACATATCATTTTAATTTTCTTTTTAATAATCAAACTAATTAGTACAGTATGTTTAAAAAAAAGAACATGATATAAATTTACAATTCTAATAAATTTATATTAACATAAAACAGTCAGCAAATTTATATCAATTCAAAACTTGTTTCAAAGATCTTATGGAGTCCAGTGCTTGTTACTCGATGGATGAATTGACGAGGAACAGCAGGGATTTTTAAAACAACACAAAATGGGCAAAAAAAGCTTTTATTAAAAAAATCTTTGGAATGATTTCATTGTTTTATGAATTTATTATTTCATTGTGCATTTTGCAATAATAAACATAAAAATTATGCAAATCCCTGTAAAAAAACGACTATAATTTGAGGTTGTAATGCAATCCAAACAATTGTCTTCAACAAAAAAGGTATTCCTATTATTAATTAATGTTAACTGATTATTAGCAAACCCGCAGAGCACTTCTGCAGAGCTAATAGTTAGCTATTTATTTTAACTAGTACAACTGAGATATTTAAAAGGATAGGCCTAAAGCAAACTTAACTTTTAAGGCATTGACACAATTTGTTCTCTTGCAATAATCTGAAACCAATTTAAACTCCTCTATAACATTAATTTGAACAAACCTACTTAACTCTACTAAATTTATGCCAGTAATTTTACCATAAGCGCCTCTGAATAACCTTGTTCATTAGACCAAAGTTACCTGTTGTGCTACCATATCAAATTATTGACAGTTTGTTTCACAGTGGTCTTGAAACTCACCCCGACCCAAATTCCATGTTGTCGGTTCCGATGTTGATGAGATTTGTGGTCTACAAGAGTATTTGCAATAACTGATGTACAATAAAAAAAATTTAAAAATTTTATCAAAACTCATTTTAGCCTCTGGATTGCTTGATACTATAGTAGGAATAAATTGAAGTCTTACCTTGGCAATCCTTTTTTATGAATTTGTGAAATCGATTTCAAGCCCAAAGGCTCATCTTCAGTCACATGACAGGTCGACCAAAATTAAAATAAGTCCTCCAGGGGATTTTGTCGGTTGATAAAATTACTTTTAACACATAACACACACATTTGGCCTACAGAAATCACTAGTGAACTATGTACAAGTCTAATTTTAACCATGGTTAATTTTGTTTATGTTCCTAACCTCCCTTGTTATCACTGTTCTTGCATGCTGTTCTTGCATGTTCAGCATGCTCTTTTCAACAGTGATAACAAGGGAGGTTAGGAACATAAACAAAATTAACCATGGTTAAAATTAGACTTGTACATAGTTCACTAGTGATTTCTGTAGGCCAAAGGTGTGTGTTATGTGTTAAAAGTAATTTTATCAACCGACAAAATCCCCTGGATGACTTATTTTAATTTTGGTCGACCTGTCATGTGACTGAAGATGAGCCTTTGGGCTTTAAATCGATTTCACAAATTCATAAAAAAGGATTGCTAAGGTAAGACTTCAATTTATTCCTACTAAAAAATTTTAAGAAAATTATATTTATTAATTTTAAAGGTTTGTGAATTCTTAGTACGTAATATATGCCATGATTGAATTTTAAAACATGTTCTAAAAACACCATACATTTTCTATTTAGAAAAGTTAATGAGAAAGTAAACTCAATCAAGGTATCAAAAAATGTTCTTTGTGAATGCTAAGTAAAATTATGTTCATAATCTAAAACTGATTCATTTATGTACAATAACATACAGAATGATTAACACATTGAATACCAACCGTCACGTATACGTGATGTAATATTTAAAAAAAAATTTAAAATAGACCAGGGTCACGTATACGTGTTGCGTCGCTCAAGCTGATTCCAGTGGACCGACGACAAATATACGGGACGCTCTGGTCAAATCCAGTGGACCGACGGCACATATATAAGACCACTCAGTTTAATGACTCACCATGCCCATTCGGTACATTATATCGATCTAAAGCCTATTCATTAGTCTATAGGAATGTGTGACACATATGGGTGTCGCTTGGTCTATGGGTATGACCTAAATTTCTATTTTTTATACATTTTCAAAGATGACCATCTTGTCTGCTACCAATTTTTTTTAGTATGTAAAAATACCAGAAAAAAAAATTTTGGTCTCAGGGTTACTGTGCCTTGGTCTGTGGTGAGAGTTTCGAGTACTTGGCTTGGTCTGCTGGGAACCCCCGGTGAAAGGAATTCCCGACCGTCGGTAGCCAACGTGTTAACTTACAAAAAGTGCATGAAGAGTATAAGTTGAAAAGGAATTTCCATTAAGAGAAAATACTCAGATCTTGAGACTAGAGGAGACAAAATTGATGAGAATGAAAAACTGTTTTCCATCCGGTCTATTTTCTACGATTTTCCAAGTCAAAATTTAAACTAATAGTTGAATAAAATGATTGGATAAATAAATTGGAAACTTATCCATTAGAACCTGAAATAAATGGATAGTAGATCTTATGCTTCATTTACCCCCCCAAAAAAAGGATTAGTCTTATTCTTTAGACTAATAGGCAAACAGACCTAAAAACACATGTCTTTTTCCAATTCTTATGTACTTTTGCTTTCCATCCTCACTAGGAGCATTAAAACTCTCTTATAGACTTGCCATTCCATTTCCAAAATCTAAATAGCTCCTTCATTAATGAGATTGCACTTTACATAAGAGTTTATCATTATTTAATCCAACATTGATTACCAATATAGGAAAGGTTTCAGCGTGTGGAGTATAATATGATGTGAGTATTAAATCTCTTTTAATATTGAATATTAGTTTTATGGTTTTTTTTTTTTTTTTACTTTTTACTTTGTAAAAAAATGTGAGAGAAACGAGTGTGATAATAGAAAATCCTAAAGTGAAAATAAAGGAAAAAAAGGAAAAAAGAAATGAGGTTAGATTATTTAAACAATATAACTAATGTTACTTTTTATCATTCTGCAAGAAACTAGCCTGTTTTTTGTCTTTTAATAGTATAAAAACCGTTTCTTTTTTGTCCTAGGACTGAAAAATCAGCTGGAATATTTTTTGGGTCCTGGGACTGAAAAGTCAGCTGTTTCCTACGTATATTATTATTACTCATTTCTTAATTTTGAGGCACAGAGTTTTTAAATTCAAACGTTATAAAGAGTATTGTTTGTAAATAACAGAAATTTAAACACTGCATATTACTTACTTAATAAATGTAACCTCCAAAATACAACTTTATGGTTAATTTTTAACAATTACAAGTCTAATTCCGCTTTATGATAAAAAACGTTGTTCATCACTTGGAGGTAAAGTGTGTTTTTGATGGTTGATCGTTTTTAAAACACGATTGTCCACCAAAAAGACCCACTTTTGCTCTTAGTGATGAAAACTACTATCTCGGACAAATTAGTACAATTTTAAGCTTTTGTAAAGGTAAACCAAAATGTTTACCTTTACCTCAGCTGCGCTTCGTTTTTATAACACAATTGCGCACCAAAAAGACCCACTTTTGCTCCTAGTCATGAAAACTGCTATTTCCCTTTGATCCTGAAGCCTTTGCACCTTATTCAGAATTAATACAATTAATTACTTTATCCTATTACTAAAAGGTAATTTTCCACACTATTTAATTTCTTCATTGTAAGCTCATGATAAAACTCATGATCTTTACCTCTGGAATAAGAAGTACCTCCTCACACTTCTGTGAAAACATCTTTTCTTGATAATAGCTTTGGGGCTAAAATACGGGTCGACGCTTGCTAACTTAAAATCTTTGGTACGGTACCTCAAAATATATTCAATCTCATTCGAAAAAAAGTTAAAAAAAAAATATGCATAATCTGAACTAGTTTTAACATTATATTTTTTTCCTCTGTAACTCGAAGAGACAATATAACCCCTACCTCTCCCAGGTGTCCCTTACCACCCGTCCACCCCATTTAAGGATTTATTTAGTACAAAAACAAATTGTGCCATTATAGGAAAACCCGTTACATTCTATCGATTTACACTAATTTCAATGTACAGGGTGTACCAAAAATAACCTATCCAGACCGGAAATCAAGAATTTTTTGTGACATTTTTGGATCCTAGACATAATTTTAAGCCAACTTTACTTTTTAATCTGTACAACTAATCCTAACTGTTTAAGAGATAGTTGCGGTTGAAGTTAAGTTTTTTCTCCATTAGAATAACATGGAAAATATTTCACATCTATTATCTCTAAAACTTCTACGTTAAACAAATATGTCAAGCCTGAAAATGTAGTATACCATCATTTTAAATAAGACTCCTTTATAAAGTACCAATTATCATGCAATTAATTATACTTTTCAAACTTTTTCAATAATTTGCTTTATAATAAGGAAAAAAGAATTTATGACAAAACTAATAATTTATTATGGAAATGTAGGCCTATTCAAAAAGCGAGAGTCTGAGACATTTTCATGCTCTTAATGTTTGTTTAACAGAATATTTTCAGGGTTAATGGATGTGAAAATTTGCCCCATGTTTTTTTTTATTCATAAAACTAAACTTCAACTACCATTATCTTGTAAACTGTTGCAATTAGAGGTACAACTTAAATTGTAGCGTTATCTTTAAACTACATGTAGAATTAAAAATGCCTTAAAAAGCGGGGTATGTATTTAAAATTAATGACTTCCGGTCTAGAATATTGAAATTAGTGTCAATCGATATGAGAATGAGATTGAACGTTACTAGTGTACTTAATATAAAAAATTGTGTTTTTGTGAAAAATTAATTCTGGTAAATTTAAAAAAGGGTCTACGGGTGGGCTGAGACACCCGGTACAACTAGAATAAAAGCATAATCCTGTTTGCACTTTACCTCAAAAAGTCGAAGTTTACCTCTTTATCTCAAAGTTTTATGTCTAGCTCTGTTAAGTCTAAACCTCAGTGTACAAATTGCAACTGGTTAATGACAAATCAGGTCCAGTGTATATCTACTGTCATAATACTTTAAAGTATGTTACCTCTGTATGTCGATTTCAACCATAACTACCTCTGTAACTCAAAGTACTAAGGAGACTTTGTGAGACTCATAGAAAAATCTGTCCCAAGAATTTCGAGTTAAAAAGTCGACTAGTTTGTGAATGCCTTAGGAAAAAATGAATCTGTGTAAAAGTCACCATCTGTTTCTATTATAATACAGAAAAACTTCAGCGGAATCATCCGTCTTTTTTTTAGCCAAAAAGTGGATTGCCTATTTTTAATCTGAGTAAAGAAGTTGTATAATCCTTTGTTTTTGAGTAGTTTGTTAGAAATTGAACAGTAAAAAAACATAGTTTTTTTTAGCATGGGCCTAGGATTGTTTTTTAAACTCAGGAAATTTAGGAAAAAAGTTTACCTGATTCACTTTAGACCTTAGTTAAATATTGTATTTTGCATTACATCTTCTACTTAAGTTCCCAAAATTTGTAAAATAATTTTTAGGGGAAAATCCAAAAATAAGTAAACAGGTAGAACAAATAAAAGGCTTTTGGTTCTCATAACAACTTTAATTACAATTTTACAAACAAGTTGAGGTCAGTATTGTTTTAAGATTAAAAAACCAGAAAAAAATTACATTTCAATTTTAAAAATTATACAAACAAGTACATTGTTAGTACAAAATTTTTTTAATACAGTAGAAGTCCTCATAAACACTCTTCAAAAGGACTAGGGGGGAAAACCCAGAGGTTGGTTGAAACAAAAAGGCCCTACCACGAATGGTCAAAACAAGGGGTAAAAATAAAATGTTTGTATCAGATGGCCAAACGTCTTTTTATTAACGGGTCGGTGATTTGAGGGCTTTGATAATACCTATCGTCAACTGGAGCACTTCTTTGCAGTTTGATATAAGGTAATCATATTTGACAGTGGATATGAACCTTTCATCAAAGGAGAGCGGGTAAATCAAGGATGGTTAAGAGATCTATTATATTTTAAAACTATTTTTTTTTTTATCACAAAATTCAAATAGCTTTTTTGGGTTAGGCTCATGGTGTTTAATTAATAGTGGTAGAAAAATGATCTAAAACATTGACAGTAGTACAAAAGTACTTTTGATGTTTTAAGAAACATTGATAAAAAACATTGTTAAGAATTTCTTCGTTGTTACGCTCACACAAATCAATCCTATATTTGACCCTTGGCCATACAACTGAATCAGGTATAAAAAAATAAATACATTATACTATTAGGAAATAGAATAAATATTAATTTCAGTAAAACCGGTAAAACAATAATATAGGTTACAAATACAAGAGAGTTGCTGGATAAAATTATTTCTTAAAGGAACAAAAATTAATCCTGATATATGATATGATTACAATTAACAAACACTATGTACTTAACAATGAATAAAAATAGTTTTAAAATTTAATTTCAAATAAAATAAAAATGTATTTAAGTAGAAAATAGGCAATAAATTTTGAGAAAAAACTAATTGATTAATGGAGAAAAAGATTTGCAATTTTCACTAAAATTAAGTCCACAACACTAAACACTTACTAAGCCTTAGCACTTGTAGTACCGGTAAGTGTTACGTTTTGCGGACTTAATATTAGAAAAGTTACAAGAATTAGGCCAACTCAGATGACTAAATACAGTAACTATAGGATGGTATTTAGGTCAACTCACATTATATGAATAAATAACTAGGTTAGTATAAGAAACCATAAAATATGAATATCCGCAAAAGTGTAAAAAGTGCTCTTATAACTATTAAAATACAGGGTAATGAATATAAATAATATTGTTTTTATAATATTAAAAAAATAATATTTTATGACTAATATTTTAATTTATGTTAATTTTGTCAATGTTATAAGTTATTTTTCTGTAAACTAGTAGTATGGTACTTACCTAACTCTTTGCTTTAAAACCTAATGAAAGTTTCAATATTCAATTATCATCAAATTTAATTACTTTTGATAAATTACTGACGTAGTGGTATACATTCATTTACTACCATAACAAGTCATATTATTACTGAATATAAAAAAAAACAATTAAGATAAAATTCAATTTAAAAACATGTTTTTAAAAAGTAAAATTAAATTATTTTGAAAGGTGGTAAGACTTGTGTAAAAAAATTAACATGTGTAACTTACCTTCTCGACGTAGTATCATTACTTGAGATTTGTGCTATATCTGTTTCTTCTTGTTTCCCTTGCTATTCAAAAGTGTACAGAAGAACTTAAAAATGCAAACTTTCAACTGTATTACATCTTTTTTAAAGCCAAGTCTCTAAACACATTAAGTTTTTAGTGAGCTGAATTAGTGAGAGTTGCTGTATTTCAGTATACTTCTTTAAGTGATTAATTTACCTTTTTGTAATGAAATATTTTGGCTAGTAAGCATAGTTCATAAAATTTAATATCAATTTGGAAATGTGATAAATTAATTTGTGAAGATTATATGTTACTTATATGTCGCTTATAAAATTAATAAAATATGATTCAAAATTGAATTTTTGTCAAAGGAAAAATAAAAACCCATTATTAATAACTTTTCTGTAACTCATGTGTAGAATATTTTCACAAATATTCAAAAAAAATTCTAAAATGGTGTTTTTTTTTGTTTTTTTTTTTTTTTTTATTTACATTTGCAAACTAGTTTAAAACTGATCTTTCACCCACTCTTCACAGAGACAATATTAGCGTTGCAGTGTTTAGTTTTAATAATTTTTAGAAATCAAAGTGAAGAAACTGAAAATAAGGTATAAAATACATTATAACTAGCACATTTTCACCCAGGTTTGCATGCAATAGCAAAAATGGCAACCACTTACCTTCGCAAGGATCTTGAAGATTCAGAATGTGGTGGAAGCTCCAAGCTGATTCGCTGTGACGTTTAATAGAATAGCCTCAAAAATACCCTTTTTAAGGATTAAAATTTACAAAAAAGTCAAAAACTTTTTCTCTTTTAAACATGGGAATAAGCTTAGTACAACTTGTGTTATCAAGATAGGATGGACAAAGTTGTGACAGATCAATTTTTTTACTTTTTTTACTTAGCTGTGACAAAACCAAAAGATGACTTTAAATATTATATTAATAGACCAAATTAAACTTATTTCAAAACTTTTTTAACCCTATGAGGGCCATTTCCATAGATGGATTTATGGGGGTTTTTGTTAATTTATGGGGGATTTATTTACGTATATACCCATTTGAGATGATAATTTTTTTCAACAATTGTAATGAGCTGTAAATAATATGAACTACTGAAAGGACTATTGTTAAACTAAACAAACGGCTACCGTATCTTATTAGACCAAAAAACAAACAATTGAAATTGGATTTTAATGACCTTTTAATAGTTTGGTTCCATGATATTCTAATATCTACCGGTACGGTATCAATCACAATTTTTAAGTGACATTTGCAAATTTAAGTATATCATCCAAAATCATAATTATTCATTGTATTATACTGCCATTAAATAAACAGGTTGATTGTAGTTGACTGTATGAAATTGATGGTACGGTATACTTCCGTATGATGCCAACAAACATCCAGTTAGGAACCTATCATTTTAAATTAGGTCTATCTACTCAAATCGCGATTAATTGGTATTACTATTTTATAATAAAAACCTGGGTGAAATGTAAAAATAGTAGGTAACTTATACTATCTGACAGTTTAAAACAATCAAAGCTTCTAGCAAGTAATTTATTCAAGGAATATTTGACAAAGTAAAAAAATAAACACAAATACCGTAGGTACCAGAGCCTATGTTAAGTCTCTTGAAAACTTTGAAATCTGATTTGCAGTCAATACACGTTTTTAAAAGATAAGTTGGCTGTCAAATAATATAAGTGGAAAAAAATGTAGTTACTCACCCAACTGTTGGAACTCAAACCTGCAAAAAAATAAAAGGTTACATATAACTACTGTATTTGTATCACAGAAAAAAAATCATAAATTACGACAAGTACTCTTAATCAAAGATCTATAGTTTTTTTTCGTAAAAATCATTTAGCCTTATACAGTAGACTCTTAGTTATTCAACTCGAAAGCGTCGAAAGTATCTGGCCTAGGGCTTATCGGGCCCGGTCATGGGGAATAATAATAAAAAATCTTATCTATTAAAAATATGCTATTAAAAAAATGAACAAAACCACAAAACCTTTAAAAAAAACTAAAACGATACATAGTAAGTTTAAATTTATACTCGATTCAAGAATATCCTTCAACATGACATTTTTAATAAGCATAACTCATTTATTTTAGTAGACTGTTAGTTTTGGTAATCAGTAGCAGTAGTAGGCTATGTACAACTGTACTTGGATTTGCAATACTTGTTTTGTATTTCCTCTGCTGCACTGTTGACACTATTTTGATGTATGTATTGTATGTGTACAAGAAATGAATAAAGAATATTTGATTTGATTTTTAGCCAAAGATTTCGGTTTTTCACCTTCTATAGTTAAATACTACACTCGTAATATATTACTGTTCGCTCCTTATTTATCGTTACCCGGTACCTATTTATCCTTATTTATCGCTCAATTTGTTCAGGATACCCAATTTCTACACTAATTTAGGCTAGGTAATTCTTGAGTTAGCTACGACCATAGCAAAATGGAAATATTTTTTTTAAGATGTTGGACATTTTACACCAATTTCGAAAAAGGATAGTTTTTCCTGAGGAAAAGCTTGGAAAACCCCTGAAAATCGGAAAAACCGTTAAGAACTATTTGTATTCTGAAATACGCCGTGTGGGTATTTAATCCTCCGCACTTACGTTGCCCCCGACACCCAACTCGTTTAATATTTTCAAAACTTTATCCTCACTTTTACTCATTTCGTTGCCGAACTAATAAACAACTAACTATAAGCCGAACTGATAAACAACTAAATTCAAGCCGAACTGATAACACTTGAACAAAGACAGTGTCACAATACTCCAATCAGAGGCAGTAGCTGGGGCAACAGCTGATGGTTGCAACCACGATACCCATTGCTACCAACCTTGTACTTTACAATAAAAATGCCCTGTTCATTATTGAACTATCTTGCTTATCATTGATAGAATATTGTTAGTTGATAATTACTGATTAATTACAATAACGTAATAACTGTCCACTTTTTAAAGGACTGTAGCCTATAGGAAAGGGTCATTCCATGCCAAATCAACCAATAAAAAAATAATTTTAGACCTTAGGTGTTTCAAAATGGGTAATATTTGGCAATTTTGTTCTATACCTCAGAGTAATGAAAAATACCAAGTTTTAGATTTTTTTGGCTTTTCGTTTATGAGTTATAAATTTTTAAAAATTGAAAAATCGGCAGATTTTCGGCGTGTTTGGAAACTTTTAAATAGCTCTAACTCCAAGACCATTCAACCTAGAGAGTTCAAACTTTCACCATTCTCTTTAGAATTCTAAGAGCTTTAATATGATGTGTCACATGACTATATTAGCCAAGTAATTAAATTTTTGAAAAATCCAAAAAAAGTTTTTTTGAGAAATCTCAAAATCGAAAATTTTATTTTTTTGGGAAAAAATATATGCTTTTTGTACTTCTTATTAGAGTTCATGTAACAAATCTAATTATGGTACTCCTATGGGATCATATTTAAAAAAAATATTTACTAAAGTTTGTTTAACCACTTAACACGTATAATGCATGTAAGTTAATGTAACCACAGACTATAGATAAGCGACATAACATAATAAACATAATGAGTTTAAGTAAAGTAAAATTTACTAAAAAAATTACATTTATAGAAAGATCTTTACTATATATTACAGTAAAATGAGTACACAATAATAATATTCACAGTAATAAAGTAACAGTGCTACAGAATTAATTTTACCGAGCAGCATACAAACTTACCATCGTATTATATGTCAAATGATTCATAGTCATTTAGTTTCTTACTTCTTGTTATTAAACTTTTAAAATTCATTGTCTTGTTCTTGGTAGAGTTTTTTTGTTTAATCACTTGAAAATAATTATTATTTATTTATAAAATATTTACAAGTATATTAGGCTATATATCCAAAATTGTTCGATTACAAGTTCAATTTATTTACAATCAAAAACATTATCATCGAGTTAATTAATCACAAGCCACTGTCTTGAAACCAGGATGAGATTATTTTACGAGTACAGTGCTTGCTTCTTCTTCGATAAAATTTGAGAAGCTTTAGTCATCTCATCCGCAGATAATCTGTAAGTCCTACCAGTTGGCGTGGTAGGATTAATACTGCATATATATTTTGGAAAATATGAGTTGTATTTCTGAAAGAGTTATTTAATTTTAAGAAGTTATTGTATATACTTCAATTTGGAAGTATTTTCATTGTTGACTTTTAAGTGTCAAATGAGAACGGTGCTTTTTAAATTTAAAACATAATCAATTTATGTGGTGGTCGTTTTCTTAACTGTATTTGTTGTTTAGGAAATAAAATTAACTATGTTCATCTGAAGCATAATTTATTATTTCTGAAATACAATTTATTATTTCTCAAATTACATTCATTTATATGAAATTCAATTGAAATTATCTGAAATGAAAATCACTTACAGTACTATCTGAATTTAATAGTTTTTTTTCTGAAATACAACTTACTACTCAATTATAATTTATTAATATTAAATTAAAATTGGCAGTATCTGAAATGAAAATCACTTATCTGAATTTGATAATTAGTTTTCTGAAATACATATAACAATTAATTCTAAAATACAAATGATCTTGTCTGAAATCTACATGATTGTTTCTGAAATAAAAGTGGAAAAGGTGTAGTTATATTTTATGTATAGAGGTTTTTAAAAATATTAGCATTATTTATTGTAATTTAAATGTTTACTTAGTGGATATTGTAAGTTTAGTGGTTGAACTATTTTGGTATTTTTAATGTTTTTAAATAGGCCTATGATCCCGATTTATTAACTGTTTAGTAAAATGAATATGGTATCATTATTACTGTGAATATTATTATTGTATACTCATTTTATTGTAATATATAGTAAAAATCTTTCTATAAATGTAATTTTTTAAATAAATTTTACTCTACTTAAACTCATTATGTTTATTATGTTATGTCGCTTACCTATAGTCTGTGGTTACATTAACTTACATGCATTATACGTGTTAAGTGGTTGAACTAACTTTAGTAAATATTTTTTTTAAATATGATCCCATAGGAGTACCATAATGAAATTTGGCACATGCACTCTAATAAGAAGTACAAAAAACATATATTTTTTCCCAAAAAAATAAAATTTTCGATTTTGAGATTTTTCAAAAAAACTTTTTTTAGATCTTTGAAAAATTTAATTACTTGGCTAATATAGTCAAGTGACACATCAAATTAAAGCTCTTAGAATTCTAAAGAGAATGGTGAAAGTTTGAACTCTCTAGGTTGAATGGTCTTGGAGTTGGAGCTATTTAAAGGTTTCCGAACACGCCAAAAATCTGCCGATTTTTCAGTTTTCAAAAATTTATAACTCATAAACGAAAAGTCAAAAAAATCTAAAACTTGGTATTTTTCATATTTTCAAATAGCATTACTTGTAAAAAAAATCATTGAATTCTGAGATATCAAGTTCCAGACCATTGGTTGATTTGATATGGAATGACCCGAAAGTCAAAGTTTTGTAACCAAAACCTCGGTTATAGAAAAGGTACCTCTTGTCGGGTCCGTATTAAAATAATCAGACGATGTTCTGCTTTCACTATAATTTCGTCCTAGTTCTCTAAGTGTCCGCTAGAATTCAGGAGAGACTCAATTTTGAACCAATGTTTCTTTACGAAGTGTGTTGTTGAAAAGGGCCCTCTTGTCGGCCATGTTATTTTCCCATAAGCGACAAGAGGTACCTTTTCTCAGGGCATGCAGTGACTAACAAAATGGTTTATATCGACTTGTTTAAGCTTTGATTCGACTTTTTAATTGATATACGCCTTTTCTACAAAAAATATAGATTAATAATCGATAAAAGACCGAAAATCGATGATTTGGACCAAAATTGCTGTATTTAGCTGTACTGAAAATTTTACTTTGCCGACAAGAGGTCCCTTTTTGCTTTCCACCTCACATAATATATATATATACAGTACACTCTCGTTCATCGGACTCGGCGACATCGGAACTCCGCTTCATCGGAACTGAAAATCGGGATATTATTAATTTTTTTTCTTACAAAATAAATGATTTTTCCGTTTTAGCACCTTCAATTTCCATTCGTTCTATCCGCACAACAGTGAAGTATCACATTTTGCGTCTAACGTCATCAGGCGTTTTCCATAATCTGTACGTATCGATGTGATTTACGAGGCCGGGAGTATTAGCACAAAAATAGAAAGAGGAAGGGGGCAGGTAGTGAACATCCGTTTCGACCGCTTCCCAAACTGTCATTCAGTCTGTCTCACGTCGCGACTGCACCTGTGTACGTGGTAGTCAGTTAACTGCTGGAATATGAGTGATAAATATGGAATATGAGAATATCGATTTTGGATCTTTATTTCCTGCGTTGTTTTTATTCCTATAGGTTCATTTGTTACCATGTTCAAAGTTTGAGTGCCTTATTTTCATATAAAATCTCTAGTGTTGCCTTATAAACAAGACTGAATACAATCACGATAGGTCACCGTATGGGCGGAAATGATGACTCACGACGGCCTCCGCTTTATCGGAATTTTTTGACATCCGAACCGGCCGTCCGCCACATTAGTTCCGATGAACGAGAGTATATATATATATATATATATATATATATATATATGTGTGTGTGTGTGTGTGTGTGTGTGTGTCCGTGGTACAGATAACTTTTGAAGGGGACCTCCGATTTTGATGAAATTTGGTATGAAGGTGTAAAACCAAGTCTATTTTCATGAGTTCGCGAACCAGCATGATCGGGTTACAGGAACGGGGTTTTATGGGGTTTCAAAAGGGTAAAAAATGGGGTTTTTGCATTTTTGGAGCATAATTTTCAAAATTCAACAATTTTAACTGAAACCATTAATTTAAAAGAGCTTAAAAAAAAACAATTTAGTAGGCCTAGGCTATTTTGAATTTTTAACGTGGCTTAACAGGTTACGGAGAAAAGCCAAAAATAGGTTCCATGTTAATCTTATGGGAAATCAACAAAACCCTGTATCTCGCTTATTTATTGGAATAACTTGATAAAATTTGGTACCTATGTACATTCACTAGGTAGGGTTCAACTGATATTTGCTTACAGCACCCACGTGGCGGCAAACCTACGTTCTCACCCTTATGGGGTTTATGGGGAAAATGAAAAGAACACCATAACTTGATAATATTTGGTATGTACATTCACTAGGTAGGATTTAACTGATATTTGCTTATAACACCCATATGGCGGCAAACCTACATACTCCATGGGGGTGGTTTATGGGAAAAATTAAAAAGTGCCGAAATTGTTACAGTTTGACATTTATCTAAGGAAACTATTACATTTCCTAACAAAACTAATGTAATATTTTCTGACAATACCCCAAGGCAGCAAACCTACATACCCATTCCTATGGTGTTTGTGGGGAAAATATAATATCTCAAGATCGTTTGGAAATTCGCTAAGTACGCAGGTCTGCTGCGACGGGGGTATTCAGTTTTTAGCCACTGAAATTATACCATTTTGTGACTTTGACCCATAAAATATGTAAATAACTTATTTTGTTTACCGGAATTTGTCGCACATACGAACTGACAACAAACAACAATCAAACGACAGTCAGATGACATCAACGAATACTAAACTTATAAACAGTGTCTGTAAACAGACCAAAGGCGGTGAAATTGCTACAGAACTGATAGCTGGAGACCTTGGGATCAAAACGGCACATATTTAAAGCCAGTACGTAATCTGGATGTAAAGCACTATATAAAATACTGAGAGTCGCCCTCAGCAACGCTCGGCAATTATTGCACAACCAACTTGCGTCGCTGTGAGCGACGCCGCGGCACTCAAAGGGTTAAAATGTATTATTTCCAATCTTAAATAGTATATTTTTTTTTGAAAAATAAACATTGTTCAGTCTACTGTAAATTATAAGTCAATACGTGTTTCTAAAGCCCATGATTAAATCACCGACATAGGAAAACTTTATTCTTTCATGGCTTAAGTCTATGATGCCTTTTAAATAACCTAAATGGTTTCTGCATCTATAAAACATCATAAACTTGAAATTAATACGGTAATGAGATTATCCATTATACATATAAAATTCATGTGTAAATAGAAAATATTGGTAGGCCTAATTAAACATTGTTTCATTTACCTCTATGGTAGTTAGAATTCGTAACAATTTTAAGCCAAACGCCTGTCCCAGAACATGCCAACTTCTAAACAACGTTTTGTCCAGACTGCCTGATGCAGGTGAAGACAAACACGTTCAAAATTAATTTCAAAACATCAAATTTGATTTTATATGTAGGGTAGGCCTAATATGAATATCTTTGACTGACAGTTTTCATAATATTGGTCAGAAACGACGCTAATCACAGTATTTGGTAGGATCACGGCATTTGGGTGGTTTAACTTAAACTGTAAGTTACCTAGACAAAGTTCACCGAGTACAGTAACCCAGAAGTTGTCGGCATGGCTCACTATGGCCGTGCTGATCAATCATTTTAAAGGTCGTTATCAAATTAATGGCCAATTTGGGAAAGGTAAAAAAAATTTTTAAATTAAATTAGGCTAAATTACAAGTTATTTGTTAGTAGTTCAAAGTAAATGTACTAGTGAATAAAACCTTACACATATCAGAGCATAAAAATTACATTTAAGACTGATTTTCCTGATTTCATTTCAGGAATACACAAAGAATTTTCCCCTCGCTCACGTTATTTTTCTTGATAAAAAAGTGATAAAAATATGGTAAAGTCAAAAGTTATTTAAGCTGAATGTTAAAGGTAAATGTAATTACCAACACCTTCATAAGTTAAAACGAGTTTATATTGATTATTGTGTTCTTTATACTGGAAAATGTGCCTTATTTTAATTTTAATCTCAAAAAAACTCACATAAACTTTCCATATTTTAATATAGGCCTAGGCCTATTATTTATTTTTTTTATTTAAAAATATAATAAAACAATAGTAAAGAGTATAAACTTTCAATTAATATAAAATTTTTTAATTATTTTTATAATTTGATATTTTTTATATAGAAAATGTTATATAGAATATTTTTTTTTTTGATATTTTTTATATAGAATGTTGTGAGGGAGTGAGCGAGGGGAAAACCGCTGTGAGCGAGGGGAAATCGCCGTGAGCGAAGGGGAACTAATAAATAATAAATGAAAAACTAATAAGTAAATAAGTTGTATCAATTAATAATGCAAGGTGTAGTAGTAATAAAATGTATCATAACGATGATAATAGCAAAGGGATTCCCTTGATTCACTACTCATCCGTGAGCGAGGGGAACGTGAGCAAAGAGAAAATGTCGAAGGTCTTTAGTTTTTGGCTCGACTATACCGGCAGTATTGCGCAACCCGTTGTTTGAGGTTATAACGGCTTCATAATCAGTTCTAAAACTACCATTGCTAGCACACAGCACTGTTATAATTATAAATGAGTTGTGAGGAGTGAGCGAGGGGAACAGCAATTAGTGTACGCACGATTTCTTAACTGAAATGTGTCAATAATGGCCTAAATATGACGATTACGTTGCTGCCGTCCACAACACGTCTTCCTCGTAACTTCGGCCGAGCACTACTGACAGGAATGAATGAATGAATGAATGAATGAATGAAAATACTTCTTTATTGAGGCGAGTTTAGGGCCAACATGGCCCTTTCTTACAACTAACCTCTTAACTAATAGCCTAAAACAAACAGAACTTTTTACTAAAAACAAAAGAAAACTTACTGACAATTTAAAATAAACAGTAATCACAAAATAACTATACAAAGGCAAAATAAATCAAACAAAATTAATAACATCTCACACACTCACACTCATTCCCTGCTACACCCAGGCCTAACGCACGCCCTCCCGCCACGCCCCGGTCATCCGGCTAAGATAAACGAAATGGCTAAGGAACGGGAGAAACGAAGGTAACCCCTTGACTTAGGGGGCCTCGAAACGAAACGGTCCGCGGCGATTTGGCGGCAAATTCAAAACATCGCTACACTTTTATTGGTCTTGTAGAGACACGGAAATAATGGTGAATTATTTTGAAATCTATCTGATTTCAATTATAGTATTAGGCTACTTTGTTTCAAAATATAACTGTTGTATGAAAATTATGGGCATTTTATAGGACAGTTATTTTTTGTAAATTTGCATGGCTTTTGTCAACTGAGAACTTAGACTCTGAGGCATGGAGACAGTGAGCGAGGGGAAAAATTAGACAGATATTTTTTTTTTTTTTTTTATACATTTGTTTTCATTCAATAATTTTAATTAAAGCAAGATCATGTTTAATAATATACTTCCCATTTCTAAAAAGTTTTATTTGCATGAGAAAAATTACTTAGTAATTTTTTTACTGCAGAGACTCAAATTGGCCATTAATTTGATAATGACCCTTAAATGATACTTAGCTTACATAAAACTTAAGTAGCCTAACTTATGCACATAAGTATGGCCTAAGTTTTAGGTCTTTATTTTTTTATATAAAAAGGTTTAACTTACCTCAACAGTTAGGACTGTCAATGTGTATTTCTTCCAGATAAGTTGCACAACACTTTCAACACACTTAAACCCTTCAGACCTAACTTACAACATACACAGATTGTAAATAAAGAATACAACTAGGTCTAACTTAGGCCCAAAAACCTGTACAGCTTAGAACTGAGGTTCATTAAGCGCTAAGGTAAGTTAGCCTACTCTTGATAACAAAACATATAATGCCGAGGTAGGCCTAGGCCTAGGTACTTAAACATTTGGTTCAGGTGTAGGCCTTTGAATCCAAGTTGAACAAATCAATTTACGATAGTTTAAGGTTTGCTATGATGGTTTTTAAAATCATTTATGCAATTTGGCTTGGATAAAAGTAAGTTAAATGTAGCGGTTTTACTCATTTGATAAGTTTTTCGATCAATAATTTTCATTCGATAGTTCCACCGAGCTGTACAGAAGTGCAGCCAACCAAATAAGTTAGACCTAAAGTGTAAACAATCAAGGTTAACCTTCAATCACAGAAGAATTTTCTCCTATTGCATTTTACTCAACTGAGTTGTTTTTGTTAACCAAATAGGCCTACTAGCTTCACCGAAGTGACACTTAGCCTGTAAACTAGGCCGATCTTTCGTTTATGAAACAGTTTTTGTTTTAAAACAAACATCTGTCAGAAAATTTGTAACAAATATCGATACATCTCAATGGGGGTGTTTTAAGTAGGTCGTATTGCAAAAGCGAACACACCGTTCTCTCAACTATTAACCATAAAAAATTCATTATGTGAGACAATAACAGTGAAATATTATGAAAAGTTTTCGGCAGGATTAACTTTATTCTGGCATAACGGCAAAGATGGTATAACTCCTCACTCGAAATTACACTTCAATTCAAATGTTCAAACGCACTCGCTAAATAAATCACATCAAAATGTAACGAAAATATTATCACAATTGGACAGACCACCATTTTGACACAGCTGACTAGATCGCTGATCGCTAGATCTGGATCGGTTTTTCATGAACACTTCGAGAGTACAGTAGAGAAAGTAAAGTAACTTTAAAAGTGATTTTTTTCTAACCAGGTATTACTTCTTTGTTTGGTTGAATCATCCTTCTCTTACTAAATTGAGTGAAACTGAAAATTAAAAATTTTTTCAAATACCTAGGTTTCCTGAGAAATTAAAAAATAAACACTATAAGGTTTTTTTACTTATTTCTCCTAAGAGTAACATACAGTAACTTATTGTTTTGTCTTTTTTTAATTCTTCAAAACAAGTGACTCTAAGTAAATTATTTACATTACTGAGAGAATAGTGTATTTTAAAGCTCTTTTCGATTGTCTCTTTCCAAATTGAAAAGTTTTTTTACCATGCGAGAAAATGCAGAAAATCCCATTTTTTAAATCCCGAACGGGTTCTTGTTCGGCAAAACTAAAAGAGCTCTTCGAAATGTCGGTAATGCACTAGGAAGATTCTCTGATTTACCGAAACCCGAGCCAAGATATTGGGAGGCACAAAAAAATTCTTTTCAGGAGCAAAAGTTGAGTCCTGGTCTCCATCAACCGAACCGACAGATTTACTTTGAATGACATTGACGGCACGAACAAACAATAGAGTGACAAGCTCAGAGCTGGTGGGCTCTGGCAAATTGAGCTAGTCTACCTGCTCCGCATTCCAAAAATATCCAAATTGAGCCAGAGGCTTGAGGCTGACCCCCGTGCCATATCCAAATTGAGCCAACTATTCAACCCTCGAAATCACTGAAGCAGAATTTTAGTAGCCTTATTCCACATTTTCAGTATGGCGTATTTAGAAAACATTTACTATGTTTTATTTTGATTAATTAATGTTATTGTCACTAATATAACGAATCTAATGTTGCTTGTTCTAATGTTGCACTATTAATTATAACATTGAGAACAATGTTTAAAAAAATGTAGGTCGAACTAATGCTTATAATAAAATAAACAATACAGAATATGTTGAAAATTTCAATACAGGAAAGGCAAATTGGGTCCTTTTATACCAAATTTTAAAAAGTAAAGATAAATTTACCTAAATGTAAAAGTTTGATAGCTTATACGCTCATTTATAAACCTCAAAACAAATAATATAAACATTAAATTATGACGATACATAAAAATTTAAATTAAGGAACAGATAAATTAAAACTTGATTTCGCTGCTGCCATTGGCACTTATATATAAACACACACAGAGACTAAATGCAATGTATACAGAACCGAATAAGTAGGGACATCCTTATGGGGAAGTGATGAGAACCCGCCCCCGAAACACAGATAGCACCACCAAGACGTAATATTTATTCAAGGATTATGCTGATTGGTTGTATGGAAACAGATGGCTAGAATAATTTTGCAGAAGTTTTTTATTGTTTTGATTTTTTTAACAAAAACGCTCATTTTGACATTTAAGAGGTAGAAAAGAGTGCTTCCTGTGACTTTAAGGAGAATATTCTTAGCACAAACGCTTTGTTTTACTCTGGTTTTCGGGGGGCAAAATTAAGTAACATTTTTTAACATGGGATGTCCCTACTTCGGTTCTGTAGTACCAGGTAACCGAGCCTTGCTCGTTGGTTTTTATTCACTTTTGTTATAGTGTCAAGGTAAAAAAGCAATTAAATTTCTACCAACAACCAACTATACCTCTTCACAGTTAACAGCTGTTTCACAAAGTCTGCTTAACATTAATGTTTCTTTCTTTTTGTTTACATTTCGTTGTTATTTCGTTAAAAAAATAGCAACCCATAAGACTAATGTTAAAAATTACAATTTTAAAACTTAATTTTAGACCAAATTCGATTTTTCCTGGGGTTGAGGCTGTTTCTAAACTTATTTTTGGGCCAAAACACTCTTTAATGCAAACTTTAAGCAAAATCTAACAGCTAGATTTCGAGATCCTGGAACACACATCCCTTCAGATATTCCTCGTATTATAGTATAGGATAGGATACATTGCTAAATGTCTGGAAAAAAAACATATGTAACGTAAACATAAAAAAATTAAATACATAAGACAGACAAAGTGGAGTCCATACAAGCATTGACTATGTATATAATTAACACCTCCTAGATTTATTCTAGGAGGTGTTGATATAATCCGCTGGATTTACAGTGCTGCAAAAACACTTTACCAAAACATAAACATTAACCCTCTGTTATAAAATGTTTCATCTTTGGTTGAGAAGAGTGGTAATAGGCTACTAAATACTTTGTACACTACGACTATGTACACACTAAAGCCTACATTAGTCAAAGGTAACACCGATTTATTTATCGTACTTCATGAAGATCGCGCCACCGTCAATAGGTTTCAAACACGCCTGTGGTATATGAGAAGTCTATTTTCGTTAGTGTATAAGACAAGTAAAAATAAGACACGAAACGGTAAACTTTAATATATTGCCTAAACACACACACAGAGACTAAATAATTGACTATCAAAAAAATCAAAAAAGCATATGTAACCGTAAACATAATAAAATCGATTTACATAGGGCTGCGATCACACGACCCGACTTTTCGCATTGCGACGTGGACGGCACGGTGCCGTATATTCCTCGGCCTCGGCCGTGAACACATCGGGCTTGGCGCCGTATGGACTATACGGCCCGCGCTGGCAACGTGTTGGCCCAAGAAGGCCTTACTAGATTACATAGTGGGGTCTTGGTTGGCCGCATCGTTAATTTTAAACATAAACAGTTGTAAGTCCAACCTCTTATCGTAGTAAAAGAAGTAAATGGCATTGATTATCCCGGCATTTAATAAAAAAACTGCGTAGGCCTACATGATCACATTTCACAACAAAAACATTTTTATTCAGTATCTGGTACAAACATTTTTACAACTAGGAATACGCTCCGATGTCCGTCCCGTACAAGAATTTTTTACTCACTTTTTGAGTTATTAGGTGACGCTTTTTATGTGTGTTTTTTTTTTTTTTTTTTTTTTTTTTTTTTTTTTTTTTTTTTAAGGGAGAGCTAAGAAAAATGCATTACGCACCCAGGTGGCAAGCCTGTAGTGTGGGACTCCCCTAAAAACGGGTTTACCCACTAAAAAACCTCGCCTCTACTCTTTAGGATTCTAACCTGGAGTTTATCACATTACGTAGGGCTAGGCCTAAATTTGGCTTATGCCCGTGGGGCTCACTAGTTATCCAGCCACTCGATCAAGGGATCTGGGCCACTTCGCGGTCCAGATCATGTTTCTTTTCCAGGAGGATGCCCCGCACGAACTGTGATAAACAATCCCAGTTGCCCTCATCCTCCAAGATCTTTTGGCAGACCGATTCCACCGAAAATGCACCAACAATTTGTGTGGCCTTTAGGCGGGACCCTTCCCAACGGGGGCAGCGGAAGAATGTGTGTTCCGCATCGTCGGGAACGCCTGAGCAATAAATAAAGAATTGGCCGCCGTTCCACCCATGGTTGGACGTGCTTGATAAGTCGCGCAGTCCATCGTCCTCGGGTGTCGTGCTCCCAGCTGTGTTGCCACTGCTGGAAGGTTCGGGAGCGCTCTGCTGTTCTTGCCGTGTCCTTGCCAATCTCGACTTGCCTCTGATAAACTGCCTTCCTCTCTCCTGCCAAGAGCTTGACAGGGATAACTCCGGCGACCACCAGGACGGCAGGCTCGGACACTGTTCGGTAGGCGGAACACACCCCGAGCGCCGCTCAACGTTGAACCCGGGCGAGTCGCAACCTGTACTACTCTTTAAAGAGAGCGTCTGCCCACACCTCTGCTCCATAAAGAAGCACGAACTGAAACGCGGACATCAACAGACGTCTTCTGTTGGATCATGGAACCCCGACATTAGCCATCAGCCTACTAAGGTAAGTGACTACCTTAGCGGCCTTGTCCGCCGTACGGAATATCTGATCCCTCCAGCTTAACTTTGTGTCCACCATAATCCCGAAGTACTTAGCAGCACGAATTGATTGGGCCACCTCCCTTCCCACTCGGAACAGAATGACGTTGTCTATCTTCTTCTTCGTAAGGATCACAATCTCCGTCTTACGGAGAGCAAGCGAGAGACCGTGATCGGACATCCATGTGTTGACCACACGCATGACTCGGCTCAACTTTAGTTGGGCCAGCTCAACGTTGCGTGCGACAATGAGAGCTGCGACATCATTGGCGTACCCAACCAAAGTGGTTTCCTCAGGCATCTCCGACCTCAGGAGACTGTCATAGGCAACATTCCAGAGATCCTCGCCGAGTATTGAATCTTGCGCGGCACCAGAAGTCACTTCCATCGTCCACGTTCCGTCCCTTGTGTCGTAAATAAAGCTTTGAGAGCGGAGATAATCCTCAATGAGTCGCAACAGATATGCAGGAACGCGAAAGGTGTTGCGAAGCGCATCCAAAATATCGACACACCTCGCCGAGTTAAAGGCATTCTTGACATAAGCATACGGTAACAAGCAGCACTACTCAGCGAGAGAAATGGTTGTGGCTCTCGACTCTCTTCACAGCTCTCCATGGACTTCGGTGATAGCGTCAATCGTTGACCGTCCCTTTCTGAAGCCATACTGACGGGGGCATGAGTCCCCGGCAGCTTCCACGGCAGAGGTCAGGCGGGAACGGATCAGCTTCTCGAACAGCTTCCCAGCCGTGTCCAACGTTTAGAAAGGCCTGTGGGACGACGACAGCTCGGGATCACCTTTGCCCTTGCTGGTCAGTACAAGTCTTGCGGTTTTCCATAGGGAGCCGGAAACACCCCTTCTACCAAACAGGCGTTGTACATTCTCAACAACAAGTCAGCATTAATTGAAAATACTTTCTTTAAAGCCTCGCTGGGAATCCCGTCCGGGTCAGGAGCCTTGTTGCTCTTTAGGGAGAGAACGGAGGTTTCCATCTCCTCGAATGTGAAGAGTGGAACGTCATCTAACCGTCCGAAGTCAACCGGCGTACATCCTAGGTCTAGCCTACAAATTAATTCATACAAAGAATGATTTTAGCTAAGACCTCAAAACAAGCAAGTAACTTAATAATAATTATGCTTACAATATTAAAGGTAAATAGATTGTAGAGCGAAAAAAAAACAATACAATTTAAAATCCATGATTAATTAATCAAAATTAATAAAAATCAAGTAATGTAAGTATTGTAGAATTACGCTTACTTAACACTTAATGCATATTTTGTTACCTGAGACATAGGCTACAATGGCACAACACATTCTAATTAGTTGTTCAATTTAAATCTTTCTCCCAAATAGATATTAGTTGTATCCCATAAATTATTAATCGCATACTTCCGCACGACACCAATTAATTCATTCCACATCAAAATGCGTATCTTTTGGTAGACTATAATTTATAACTTCAACAAGTAAACATCAGTGTTAATCTATTTAATTTAACAAACAGGTCTGTCAAAATATCAATAAATTTTATTTAAAAACGTAACATAACGGCGAGCAAATATAAACAAGAAAAGGTTATGTTATGTTGTTTTCAGCATACAGCGTCAACTCAGCTGCGATGGGGGAAAATAAACTGATCATAGCAACTACATTAGTCAAACCATGTAGCCTAAACAACTAAAGTTCTGTCAAAAATTGCGAAAAATAAGCTTTTTTAATACTTGAAAATAATTGCTCGATTATAGTTTATTACCTAGTTTAAAATACTTAAAATCTAACCTGAGAATTTCATTGAAATCAAATTAGTAATAAAAAGCCTTTTGGGGGTCAAAAATTCACCTAAGAGAAATTTAAAGTCGATCTAAAAGAATTTTATACTCTATGTTCCATATAGTAAAAAATTCAATTATCAGCCTATATGCTATTTACAACACCCGCGGGCTTGTTATTTTCCATTTATCATTTCAAAAATTGTCCTAACAAATGAGTGGCGATGCTTTAAGTATGGAGATTATTATCAATTGTTATAGAATAGTTTATTTAGTTTTAATTATTTATTGTGTTTACCTCTATTTTGTAAGAGTGTTTTTTACAACATTCCTACATTCATGATTGCTTTTGTTTTTTTTTTATAGTTTTTAATAAGCTACCCGGTACCTAATATCATATGCATACATAGAAATAGATACATCATGTTCCGTGTTTCTTAAATATCAGTACTGGGATTTTTTGTTTTTTTTATTCCTGTATATAAAAGCCAAGGTTTAAAAGAATTTTAATAAACGGTATCAGATAACTGACACATACTTTCTCCCAACAATATAAAAAAGGTGTTAAAAGCTCCAAACATTAATGTCTTGATGACTCAGTCGAATAGCTACCAACTGAGCAGCGCGGGTTTGACCCTACGCTCGTCTGTGACTTTTAACAACGTACTGCGTTTACCGCTAAACGAAAAATTGAATTTTCTCCGCAACCACTTGACGTAGAACAATAATTTAAAATACTGGATTATTTAGTTTTTGAGCTTGATTTAATGGTGATAAGTAAAATTTATTTCGAGACAACAGCTATTTTGAAAATTCAAAAAAATTGATTTTTGAAACACTTTTTACTCCATAACTTTTGAACGCGCATTTTTTTGGAGATGCGGATGGTGTCATTTTATTCACCATTTTAAGCTTAATAAACCACAAAATTTTAATCAAAATCGTTAGAGCCGTTTTTGAGACATTTTGATTTTTGACGATTTTTGAGGGTTTTTGAGGGTAAACTACCCTTAAAAATCAAAAATTCAAAAAAATGAAAAAAACGCCTGGAATTATCGTGGGTTTGGACCTACATACCAAATTTCACCAAAATCGGACCATTGGGGCATTCTCTAGCTCTGTATACATCCTGACACACACACACACACACACACACACACACACACACACACACACACACACACACACACACACACACACACACACACACACACACACACACACACACACACACACACACACACACACACACACACACACACACACACACACACACACACACACACACACACACACACACACACACAGAGAGAGAGAGACATCACTCCGAAAACCACTTTTTGGACTCAGGGGGAACCAAAATAGATAAATCCACCAACAACTCAAATTCGAAAATTTTGACGAAAACAATACTTTCTCCATATACTATGGTATAGGGGGAGAAAGTAAAAATTATTTTAAGCAAGCATGTACCGATATCATAGTAGAAAAAGACATCAAGATGTTGAAAGGCACGATTGCACACTAAATTGTTACGGGTTGTATCGGAAAAGTGTCAGAGTTTGTCCGGCCGGTCCAGACAAAGTCTGCCAGTTTTCAGTCAGGCCCGTCGGGGACAAAGTCTGATACATTGCATTCCGCGTCCTTATTCGGCGGGCGGTCTTGGACAAACGCTGCCAGCCAAAACCCTCAGACTTTGCCGCGTCCCCGGAAGGGGGAATACTAGTTTTTGGGACCACTAAAGCCGCGTCCGCACTGGCCGAACATTCGTGGCGAACTTGTTCGGTGAAACACAAAAAAGCACAAACATTCCTAACGAACAATTACCTGCCATATGATTTACACTCTAAAAGGTTAGCAACGAACAAACAAGAGTTACGAAGAACTTTGTTTGGCGAACATGTTAGTAGTGTCAAATTGTTGGTGCTGGCTCAGTTCAAGGTCACCTGAGGGATGACGTCATCGAGGTCAATGACCTCACCGATGACGTCATCGATGACGTCATCGATGACGTCATCACCAATGACGTCATTTCTATGACGTCACACCCATGACGTCACAGAAATGACGTGCTGATGACGTCATCACCCCTTACGTCATCAAAATGACGTCACCGACGCCACTGAGGTCAAGGTCACGCCGAAACTTAAAATTTTTTGGCACTTTTGCCGTTTCTCGCACTACGCTCCGAGTTTCAGTCAGAGTCCCCGTGACCTTGACCACTTGGAGCGAATTTTCGACGAGAAACGGCAAAAGTGCCAAGTTAAACTCGAGTTTCTGACATGACTCTGCCTAAATGGGCAATCGGTTATCCCTCAGGTGATCTTGAACCAGCACAACACCAACAATTTGATATTACTGTGACCTTGAAAACCTAACAACGGAGCGCCGACACCGATGCGCACCCCACGACAGCCACCGAGTGACTGACTATCAGGCTCTGTGTACTCTAGGTATATATGGGGAAGTGGAGGGGGAAATCTCAAGGTCATCCAAATTGAGTTTTAAAAAAGTTGAAGAGTAGAAAGACTACTCTTGTGCTTCCTGGGCGACCTCATCAATTTCCAACGGATCTGTAAACCAATCCGATCTGTAGCGGCAGGAGTCTAGAAAACAGGTGCACCACCCATCAGGTTGTCCGTAGCACTTCCGACAATTGGTAAGATTGGAGAAGTGAAATTTAATACACCGCTGCGGACAACAAGTATAAAAGTATTTGGATTTGTAGATTTTGAAAGTTTGTAGTACCGGTGGTGGCAGCTGTTGGTTCTTGCATCTACACCTGCAACATCCGAAGCATTCACATTGCCGGCAGGCCAGCCCATCCACTTGCCACTTTGGTAAGAGGAAACACTTATCCTCACAGCAATAGGTTGTCCCCGTCTCTTCCTCCCAACGCTTCTTTGCACAATATGTGACGCCTTGTATCTCCAAACACCTATGCTCGCAACATGAGATGCGCTTACTTTCCATAGCTGATGTTGCTTTGACGAGGGAGCACGATGAAGTGATGCTGTGGTCAGTGGGAATGGGGTTTATATAAACTAAGGTGAGTGGAGGGGGAAAGGTCAAGGTCATCCAAATGGAGTTTTAAAAAAGAAAAGAGTAGAAAGACTACTCTTGTGTATCTATAGCGATTTCATTGATAGTGAGTGCTTCTGTATGCCAAGTTGATCTGTACTGACAGGCTCCTAAATAATGTTTGCAAAAACCTGCAAAATGATTGTTGCACAATTTGCAGCCAGTTAGCTGTTTTAATGTGAATTCAATGCAACGTTCAGGGCAACAAGTGTACTTATGCCCTCTCATCTGGTACACATGGAATGTCTTCAACTCCGGTTTCGGCTTCTTCCAAGACTTGCACTTACACATGCATTGACCAAAAGCTTCACATTTTCTACACGCCAGGCCATCCGCAACATCAATGTCATTCGGCCATGAAAAACATTTCCGTTCGCAACAGTAGTTGAGTTGACTCTCCATGTTGCTGTGGTGAAGGTGCGCGATGAAATGATGCTGCAGTCATTGAGAGTGCACCTTAAATAAACTCAGTGGAGAGGGAAAGGTCAAGGCCATCCAAACGGAGTTTTAAAAAAGATAACTAGTCGTCCTCCTCCTCCTCCTCATCCGTTGTACTTAGAGAGCTGTCAGACGAAGAGCCCCGTGCAGGTGCTCCCCAGATGAAAAACAAATCAATTTTAAAACGAAGACCAGGATCTTGCATCATCAATTCCTTTAATTTGTCACATACTAAGTCGACCTTGTGTAAGGTGTCAACAACAAGCTTCCAATTCGTTGGTTCAATATAACTTGTAGTAGAGTCCGCCTCGCTGATAACCACATCCTCCGGCCGTATTGGAGTGTAAAGATGTGTAAAGTTCTTTGGCTGTAGCTGAGGTTCAGGCTGGCTGGAAGTGGAAGGTTGAGTGTGGACCCCTGTCGCATCAAAATCCATAGTCATTCTACATTCAATGTTGGGGTTTTCGTTTAATACATACACCAATTTCTCATGCAACATATCCACTTCTGCCGAGTCTTGCAGATGAACATTCCAGGAAAATGGCCATTCTTCATCCGTAGTGGAGTCAACTCGAGAAAGAGTGCTGTCCGCCATGATAGCTAAGCAAGGAATGATGTGAGCTACAGACTGTGGTAACAGTATTGAAAAGTAGAGGGGGTAAACCAAAAGTACGTGGAGGGGGTATTTTGAAGGTCATTTAATTTGGGTTTTAAAAAAAGGAAATAGTGGAGGGGGAATTCTCAAGGTCATCCAATTTAGGTTTTAAAAAAAAGGAATGAAGCTTACTCCTCTTCAGCCTCGTTGTCCCCTGCATCTTCATCAGCCTCATCTTCATCGACGTCAGACTCGCCGTAAGGATAGATCGGGGACATGGGCGAATATTGTGGAGATTGTTGACCGTTGTTGTCGTCCCCTTGCATTCTAACTTGGGACCAATCATAATTTAAATTCATTTGTATTATGATCCCAGGGTTGTCCCGCAGTATTTCCTTCATACGTTCGCAAATTGACTCCAAATAGTGTACACTATCGATCGACAGTGTCCAACCCGTACTTGTACCGACATCAGTAGTGGAGTCAGCTTGGCTGATGGTGTTGTTGTCTGCCATGGTTGCTTGTCGGACAAGGAATGACGGTTGATGTGATGCTCATGCAGGAACATGGTGAAGTGGTGGGGGGTGTGGTGGAGTAGTGGGGGAATTTTCAAGGTCATCCAAACGGAGTTTTAAAAAAAGGAAAACTTACAAAGTAACATTGAAACTTTCCAATTGATGGTGGCGAGCGTTTTCTTCTGCAACCTTGCCGACACATGTGACTATGCCGTACAGTATGAAAAGTACAACCATAATAAGGCCGAACAATAAAAGATAGCCGTTGACTATCATGATATTTTCTGAGTGGATCTGTTTTCTTCTTATCGCCCTCTCCTGCATCCTCTTCTCCAACTCGTGGACGAAGTCACAACATGCGTGAGGACATCTTTCATCTGTTGGTAGGTTTGCCATTGTTGATGTTGTCGGTGTGGCTGTTGAAGATGGAATGAGGTTTCCAATTGCGATGTGCCATGTACACCAATAGTCAAGTGGTGGGGGTAACGAAGCAGTGGAGGGGGAAGTTTCAAGGTCATCCAAATTGTGTTTTAAAAAAAACCTATCTTGTTACTGAGCTTATATGTCAGTAACAAGATAGGTGTTTTTGCTCTTTTACTTCTTTAATATAATGAAAAAATATACATATTCTACAATGGTTAGGACAAGAAATACAACTGCTAGTCAGCTGAAGTAGTCCAAGTTGTCTGGCTCGGTCTTCATGGACGCTGGTGAGGAAGCCGTCGAGGAGTGTCCAGGCTCTTCCTTTGACTGCCGGGTGTTCCGTATATTGCAAGCGTAAACTTGCACATTTATACGGTAGCCTCGTGCCACCATCAGCTGCAACTCCTTGTATAAGTCGTTTAGCTCCTGCTGAGTCTTGATGCTCACCTCCTCGTAACTTGCGCAACTAACGTTCAGAGACATCTTGATGTTGCTAGGTTGGCTGCTGGAGTAGAAATGAAGCCGAGGCACAGCGCTTGGAGGTACATGAAAAAGTGGTGGGGGTAATAGTGGTGGGGGTATAGAAAATCCAATTAAACAGTTCTAAACTTTTTCCATCGATACAATGGAATGGAACAAATAGCGCAGGTGTCCTTGTAATTTTCAAATCGAAACAGTGGCGCTAGAAATCCGAATTGTTTTATACCACCATCCTGTACGAATCGCCGAAGGTCTCTGACGGCGGCCTCGCCACAAGGCCTACAAAACTTTTCCCCGTCGTGGAACTTATACCAGGAGTATTCCGAATACCCTGTATTTTCCCTCCTGTAGCGTTTGACATCTTCTTTTATTGTTAGTGGGATATTGTCTTGTAAACATGTTGAGAACAAGTCCTTGTGAGTTATAACTCGTTGTATGCAAAGCTCGTACAAGGTGCTCATCGTTTGCTAGTTGGCAACAGACTGACCGTTTTTCGCATCCAAGCAGGTTTGAATCCTAGTGCGGTAGTGGGGGTAATTACAGTAGTGGGGGTAATTGTGAAATGCAAAGGTCAAAGGTCAAGGTCACCCGCGAAGTTTAAAAAAAATGCAACATATCAATACGTGAAGTCTATCACATATTGATATGTTGCATTTTTTTTTTTTATTTTTTTTTGTCTTTTATGATTCGTTTATTTATAAAACATTACAACAACAACATATGTACAACATTAAAACTTAAATCTAACACTGCTGCTTGTCAGCGATGTGGATGGTCAACTCTGTAGAATTGCTACCCGTGCAGCCGTGGGACACCAGGTATAGACACCCGGGTTGAATAGAGCGAAGATCCTCGTTTTGTAGAAGATGGACAAATCTCTTGGGCAGGTACACCTGGAACTTTGGTTCATCCCCCGGAGTAAACGGTGCCTCGCTGAGACTGCAGCAGATGGCCTCCCCAACTGTAGTCTCCATCTTCTTCATAGCATGGATTATGTAGTGCTTCTCGTCTTTTAGTTCCGAGCACTTCTTTACAGGTAATATTGTTGACTTGGAGTGAGCATTGAACTGCTCGACCAAAGTCTGAAGGAACTGGTGAGATGCCATGGTCAGGTTACAGATCTTCTTCTTGCTCGGAGATGTTGTCGTCTCGGAATCTCGAGTAATACTCATGCCAGGTCCCTGTCTGCTCCCCACTTATATACTCTCCGTTACCCCCACCACTCCCCAATTCCCCACTTTGAAGGTAAGAGGCGAGTTTATAGGCATTTTTCAAAGCGCAATGTCTATCTTTATCATGTTCTGGGCTTTTTGTACAAATACATATGGTTTCCAGCATGTATTGATAATTCTTATCCAATTCCACATCATTAACCGGAACATGAGTAAATCCTTCGATCCATCTTTTCTTTTCCAGCCCCTTTGTGTAAATATTGGTAAACTTGTCTGAAAAGTGATGCATAATGTGATACAAGTCCGTGTAACTTGTAAAACCATCATACCAATCGATATGATGGAAGTGTTTTGAAATCCATCTGTTGGTAGTAGCGGCTTTACTAGTTAAAGACGAATAAGAACATGGTGGTTTAAATAAAAACGAATAAGGAACACTTGTATTCATGTCCAAAAACACAAGTTCTTTTATAATGAATCTATCATCATTACCACGAAACGCTTGAAACTCAATAATACCAGGCTTGGACTTTACTTGTTGTTCTTCTCCCTTGTCCATTTTGAAGGTCACACGTCTGCTCATTACGAAGTCAGGAGGTCAACTGATTTCCACACCACGGTAGGTACTACTTTTATACCAGGCCGTACAGTTGTTGGCGCGTTGGTGTATATTTAACGTGGGCACCGTCCCCAATAGGCCTAACCCCACAAAATGTTGGTTATTGTTTTAAAAACTAACCATTGTCATTTAAGTTTCCATCTTTATATTTTCCTTATTTTCATTTTCATCACTAACACTTGATTCTTCTCCTCCATCTTCCTCTTCTTCCTGTTTTACTGATTTCTTATGTAGTTGAGCGTACTTTTCCAATTGTCTCCACATCTGTACTTCATGAGGAACTCTATTAAATATAGAAGTATCCACAGGTCCGTATAATATAGGTGCGTCCGGTTGTTTGTCCAAAGTGTCTTCCAGATAATCTTTAATAATCGAACTTGAAAACACCAGTTGTCTCAAGTATCTTGTTATAGGTTCAGTAGCACAAGTTAAAATGAAAAACTCCTCTCGATTAAGTTGAATTTTGTTATCATGTCTTGTTGTGTCTCTAAACCGTAGCTGATGATCACCACGTTGTTTAATGATATCAATTTCCACATTTGAATCCAAAAGTCCTACTCTTGTCTTTCTTCCAAACATGTTACTACTTAAATAGCATTCTAGTAGATGCAAATGTTTCATAAACGATTCCCAAGCACTGTCCGTAAACAAAATCATTTTGGGTCCATGAGTTAAAATTACAGTAGGGGAATAATCTGTAGATTTCATAACACCGATTAAAACACTTTTATCCAAACTGGAAGAGATTGGGTAAAATATTCGCAAAAATACCTCACTCAATATGTTTGGAGAAATATTATCTTCAATATCCCTTTTTCTCTTTTGTATAGTCTTTCTTCTTTTACCTTTTTCTTCAACATTATTACTGGCTTGAAGTTGTCCGCAAACGTTTTGTTCACCTCCTTCCTGGTGACCTTGAGGATCTAAAAACTCAGATATCTCCTTCTCAATATCTACCACATTTTCAGGTGTACCACTAGGAGAAGCCATATTGAATACGATGCTACCCATACAACAGTAGGCAACAAACTGATGAGGAGCGGTCTGTACGCTCTGCTTTTATACTCGCGGAATGAAACAAAACCGGTTCTTACAATACATTTTTAACAATTCCAGTTAAAGGTGTGTATGTTACGATTTTATCATGTAGAATTAAACAGTATGCAGTTGTATTAGCCGGTATAGCATCGTTGAATTCCATTTCTATTTTTATATCCACACTTGAAGACTTTACTGATTCATTTTGTTTAGAACAATCGATTACAACTATTGGGTAGGCATCGAAATATTTGTCAGGTGGTAATAAAGGTGTATTTGTTTTACCGTAATATGAACTTTGGAATCTCGCGTACATATCGTACAATATACTGTATTTCTTCTTAGTGAATGACACATTTAAATTGTCGTATGGAAAGAATTGTGAATTTAAATAAACTTTAATATTTTTCAAGTCACAATGATCAAATTGTCCTGCATGTTTAGTAATGGCGTCTCTTCTACCTGTTTGTAAACCAAATATAATATACCTGGCTCGTTCTACATAATTCGATGTTTTAACAGTCCAAGTGTGTCGATCCGTAGTAGGTAAACTGGGATGCTCATGAAATTCCCAACTTCTAAATGGAATAACAATATCACGATCGGCTTTTAATTTTCTTAAAAGTAGCATTCTATGCTCGTCAGCCAATTTAACATGTGGAACTCTCCATACAATTTTGTCTAATTTTAATTTCCATTCTAAAGTCGCATCTGTAGTAGCATCTGCAGCTTTAATAATGTCTTTATCGTTAGAAGATCTCAACAAAACTAATTCTTGTTTAACGTTTAATATTATTTTCCTATAATCTTCAGCAAAACCAAGCAGCAAACGTAATGGAATATGAAAATCAAAATATCCATTTGGATTTGGAGTGATCGTGTCAATCGTAGGTAATACCCATCCGGCAGGTTTAAGTAAATTGGTTTCATTGGGTGTTATAGATGTTAATCCTTTTAAAGTTGTCGTAATACCTACTTTTTTAGTGGAATCAACTGTTACACCTGATATTTCATATCTAATTTCATCAAATAGGAAAGCCATAGGATTATTTATAAATGGAACTGTTGTACCAACAGTAGTACCGTCCTTTTTAGTAACTTGTCCTTCAATATACAAGTAACTTTCACATGGTAGTGTGTAAATGTCTTGATTTTGTATGGGAATACGAATTTCATCGTTATTGTTTAATTTCGATGAAGTGTAAGGGTTGTGGGTGTGATATTCTTTTTCCCATAGGGTTTCGTCGAATGTTGGACCCTGCGCTATATCCAGTATATCCATACTCGGTTAATTTTAATCCAATTCTCTCTAAGAAACGAATGTTCTCGCGTGTTAACTCCTCCACAGCTGAAGAGCTACTAATGCTGTTTCCCGTAGGTTGTTCGCTTTTAAATGTTAAACCCATGGTTTTGTATTAAAGTGTCGATTTTAAATGTAATCTAATCGTAATAGGCTCTTCTCTGAAGTCTACCAAGTTACCGTCTTGATCCAATACGCTCAACACGATGTCTGAAATGAAAGTGGTGTTCAACGGTAGATATACCAGGTTTTGTGGCTTTTCAACAATTTTAAATCCAGGTGGTACACTTGGGTTAAAAGTATGTATGATGTGGGTGTTAGCCCCATCCCTGTAAGCACCTTGTATAATGTTACAAGTTATGTCTATACTATTGACTTTTAATATTGTTACTGTTTTCTTACCGGAATGTGTTACATCTGGTTCTAAAACAGGCTCATCGTTGGAAAATCCTAATAAATCACCAATTGAGTTTGGTTGAGTGAAATCTATATAATATTTGGAAGTAATTTCAGCTTTCATCGTATTATTATTACCTTTTAATGTTATATTGTCTTTTCCCATTTTAGTTTGCAAAAATTCATTTATATGATCAATTTCATAAGAACCTGTGGGTAACCTGCACTCTTGTAAGTCTGTAAATTTTCCACTGGCATCCTTTCCCTTATAATAATGCAATACGTTATTTTTACCTTCCGTAACATTGGGGATAGAGTTGTAAGTTGTAAAATCCAATAGTGCCGCCTCCCAAAACCTTCCTTTTTGCAAGCGTAACGCTGGAAAAAGGATACTTCGTAAAGTGGACGATTTTCCTGTTAATGATACCGTATAGGAAGACATCTCAATAGTGACTGATACTTTTAGCTAGAAATTCCAAACATAAATGGCCGCATATTGAAGTATTATCAGGTTGTTCTCTTTTATAGTTATAATATATGTTTTTAGCAGATTTAAAGTAATTTTGAAGTTCTTTTGGTGGTGGCAAATTACCGAAACTATCAAAATAATATACATTGTTATTTAGTTTCTTATAACAAACCCAATGGGTGCCAGGCCCTTCAGTATTATCCAAATTTACAATTCCAGTCTCATTTTGCCACATTTTCTTTGGTAAACTGTCTTTCATAAACACACCGCGGAAAAATGGTATTTTTAAACAGGAAATATATTTAAATAATTCAATATTGGTTAATGCTTTATGTGGTATGACCAATTGATTTCTTTCATTTAATATGCACGATAAGGTCTTAGGTAAAGACCTGCCCCGTTTTTTACCATTGACCACACGGTGGGCTTCTTCCTGCCTTTTCTTGTAGATCGTCGTCTTCTTTTTATATTTCCTCCATGTTTTCTTGTGGTTGACCTCCTTTTTACTCTCCTTCTCCTCCTTCTTCCACCTCCTACTGCTGTTTTAGCCTTCATACCTGCTGTTACTGCTAAAGCTGCTGCTTTTTCTGCTATGCTAGCGTCACTTGATTTTACTCGTTGCCAAGCTATGTCCGCAAGCTTTTTGTCAGCTCTTGATCTATTTTTTGAATCGGCAAACGTGGAATATGCGATATCGTGTTCTTTACAAGCCTGATCTAACTTATTTATGCCAGGATCGCCTCTTTCCAGTCGTTTTTTCAATTTAGTTCCTGGTCCGCAATACTGATAACCTCCCGGTATATGAAATTCGTATGGTAATGCGTCTATTGCTCTATTTACTATGGATCCTACTGGAATTCGTTTTAAAGCTTTACTTAACAGAGAAACCGCTGTAGATGTGATCCCACTTCCTTTCCTCGCAATGTCCCGATTTGGACTGATATACCGAAATGTCATTAATGTCTTTTATAATTGCAATTCGCAACATATGTGTTTCCTCTATGAGGAGTTAAACATAAATGAAGTTGTTTGTTAAGATATTCAAGTTATATATCAAAAGTACCCCAATTAGCAATGTTAGAAGTTCTAAATTTTATAGTTTTAGGGTTATAAAAGTATTTATTAACAATTTCCTGTTTTATCCATCTTCCTCTCAAGTTTTCATCAAGCGAAGTATATGTTTTATCTGCAATATAATTGTGCATATCAAATAATAAATTACCTATTACTTTTACAAGGAAATTAACAGTTACAGCATGATCTGCATGATCAGGGTCTTTAAGCTCTGTTATACGTTTATTATTACAAGTATACACTTTGCTATCCATTTGTGATAATGTGATAGCCTGTCCTACAGTTGCAGCATCATTTGCTTCTCTTCCTTGCGCCATGTTTGTTAATTTTTTATTACTACATATAAAAAACGCATGGTAATTATTTGGATCTAGATGTACTGTTTGTCCTAAGGCAGCCGCGTCTCTATCTGCATGACCCCATGACACATTTGATAACCTTCCATGCCTGCAATCCCAATAAGCGTTTTTGTATGTCAATAAATGAAATTTTTCATTACCTTGAATAAAGTCATCCCCTTGCTTTGATAATACTTCATCTCGTTTTGCAAATCCAGTTGTTTCTTGTTTTAAAGTCTCTTTCATTTGACCCACTGTTGCACCATCAGATGGTGCTGAACCATCTTTTACATTCGCCAAACAATTGCCAAGACAATCGATAACTCCCACATCACGTATGACACAATGATCTTTTATATATTTGAGATTTACAGCATCATTTTCATTTTTTGGATAACCTATATCGTTAATAACAAATTTATAAAAAGAAAATCCATCTTTTGTCTTTTCAGGTATCAAAGAATGTAAATAGCGTCTATTTACGCTGTCTTTTGCATCTTTAGGGTCATCTACGTTGGATATACGTTTATTGTTGGCACTATACGTCTTCCCATTGAATTTTAACGTATTTTTTAATTCAGATGACAAATAACCTTTGTTTATTGCATCACCGTTTTGATTTGGTTTACCAACGTTGATGATTCTATGATCTTCTGCGTCATATGTGTTATTTTGTAGTCTTAATGTTGGCGATATCTTTTCCTTTAATATTTTTAGATTTATTGCATCGTTTCCATCCGTAGGATCTTTTATGTTTTTTAACCTTTTATTACTCATATCATAATCTCCATCAGGTGTTTGTGGTAAACCAGCACTTCTTTTTAAACTATTGGCATAATATAACCCATCCGAGGAGTAACGTCCGAACTTGTCGACACTCATGGTGCAACTGAATAGTATTCTAGGGAGTAACGCATTTTTATGAGATTACCCCACGGTTTCGGAGTTCATCCACTAAAGCCACCCATTCGTTTTCCAATCCAGTATGACCCGCTTCTTTAGCTTCATGTATTAGTTTCATTCTATCCACCAATTTATTGATATTATTGTAATAAATCACATTTGTGTTATATAGTTTCTTCATTAAACCTGTACCCGTAACGGACTTACTTCTTTTTCTTCGTTCCTGAGCACTTACATCCAAAGTGGATGCCATAAATCTTCGTTTTACAGGTTTTCTTTGTGTTAACGGCATTGTTTGTCTTCTAGTTGGTATTAACTTGGATACAAATTCTTTATATTTTAAAGACTTAGATCTAAAAGGAGGCTGGTCAGGTAAATACTTTCTCCTATATGCATTTGTCTGTTCCAAAATATTTTTATATGCTTCCATGTCTTTTTCTTTCACTACCGATACTGAAGGCTTATTTTCAAATAATAATTCAAATAATCCTTTTGTGCCCTTATACCTTTGATCACCAATGACAATATTATCATGTTCGTCAACGTTTAACGGGCTATTACCTATCATTAAACCGTCTTCTGTTAATCTCGCTCCATAACTATGGTAATTCTTATTAGGAATTGTTCCGAGTAACATTTTTACCATGTATTTCCTTCCTAAAGGTCCTTTGTTATGAATGTTTTCACCCAACAAGCTTATGTTTGACGGACCTTCCCTTGTCTCTTCTTCTTTTTCCTCTTCACTAGCAGTTGATACAACTTCATGTCCTCTTTTGGCTTTTACTTCATATAATTCTTTTATTCCACTATAGTCCGGTGATTCTAGCTCTCTTTCGGGTTCTCCACCGGTAAAACCACTATACGTAGAGGATTCCAGGTCTTCATCACTAAAATCTTCTGATTTTACATTTTCTCTTTCAAACTTCGTAATAGGTGCAATCGTATCTCCTTCCAATACAGGTTTAGCAAATTTTTTGTTTAATTGTTTCAAGGGTTCAGTAATAGGTTTAAAAGTAGCTTCAAGGAATTTCTCCCTCTCGCTAATACCTAGTTTCAATGCTCTGTTTTTAGCCCGAATAGAATCACTAAGTGATTTTATTTCTTTTACTAATTTTTCTTGATTAACCATGTTTGTAGCAAGACGTGTTGTACAACAATGAATGTGTTACACCACGTTTAATGTATTAATATAAATTTATCAAATCCTATCCTGTATCGACCATTGTTTAGCGGTTGTTCCTTCATAATTGTTAGGAACCCATACTTTTCAGCCCAAGCCTTTCCACACAACTCTTTAAATCGTTCAAATGTCATATCCGCATTTACATGATCAAAATATATATGTTTTAGGTTGGTTTCGTCCTGTTTAAATACAATTAACATGTTTGCATTGTCTCTAATGAGTTGTTTAGGTATTTTGCTGTAAGTTTGGCCAATATAAATGCTATCTATGTTGTTATGTCGACCCATAGCGAAGTAATTCCTTATTGTGTTTTGGTTTTCACAAGATACATCGTCGAATATAAACACGGAGAATGGTTTAGCTTCTTGTGGCTGCATGACACTCTCGCTTGCATTAAACTTTAAATATTTAACTTCAGGCACATTAGTCAGTATCTTTTCCAATAATTGATACTTTGGTTGTTGTAGTGATTTTGAAAATACATATAGATTGTTAAATCGTAATCCTTTAGGGTTTGTAACCAAATTGAATACTACATTAGTTTTTCCACAGTTGGAAGGTCCGGTAACCAGACAACGAACGGTGTTTGGTAACAAATTGCCATGTTTCCCACTATTGAATTCTGAATTATCCACTGTGAGTTCATCTATATTATTAATAGTAAAACTCTCTTTTTGTGGTACTATCTCCATCCTTTGTAATGGTTCAACCTAAAATGATTCTCTATCGTTATATCAAATCCTTTTTAGGTATCCAAGAATCTTCCGTCTTATTAAATCCTAACCATCGTAATTTGACCTTATCTTTTTTCCGTTGCAACACCTTTTCAACTAAATATACATCGCCTACTGTTGATTTTAACATTTCATGTCCATAAAACCCTCCTTCAAGCAATTGTCCTTTATTATCTTTTAAAATATATGTCTCAGGTACTGTAGGTTGTACTTTGAATACAGTAAAAACCTCATTGGTCCAATTTGGCAGGTATCTTTTACTGAATACACCTTTATATTTACTTATTCGCACTTTATCACCCACATTAAATTTTTTAGGCTTTAGTTTTTCAACTTTTGGTTTAGTATTCGTTTTTATACGTTTTAATACAAGGTTTTCATTTTTACTAGTTACTTGGTTTGGTTTCATCCCGATAGTCCTATGAAATTTGTTATTGTAATCGTTTATAAGTTTTGGTAACATATCAATCCATATGTGTGATCCTCTGTTGGAAAACATTTTATACATTGCACTTTTTAAAGTTCTGTTGAATCTTTCGATTATTGAGGCTTTTACCTCTGAATTGGTTGAGTAATGGTTTATATTGTGTTTTTTCATTAAATTTGCAAATTCCTTATTAAAATATTCTTTTCCATCATCTGTTTGTAAATGTTTAATAGTATGTTTGTCTCTTTGTATAGCTGTTTCCATTGCTTTTGTAACACTTTTGCCACTTTTATCTTTTAGTGGTAAAGCATCTGCCATTTTTGAAAAACAGTTAATAACAGTCAATATGTATTTATATCCTTTATTTTGTTTGCTATAAGGAATCATTTCGATTAAATCCGCTTGATATAAATCATTAATTCCTTTTATCACCGTATTTCTTCGTGGAAACTTTCTTCTTGCAGGTTTATGAAGTTCGTTGACAATTTGTTGCTTCAAGTCCTTCATATTGCAGGTTTCAATGTTTGTTGTATCACATGTATAATCACAATGAATGTTGTTTTAAATATTCACATCATTTATATGGGTCAAGGTCATCCAAACTTGTGTAAAAAAATGGGGAACACGGCGTTGGACTTGCCGTGTTCCCCATTTTTTTACGGAAGGAGAAAGGAATAAGGTCGTAGTTGTAGAAGGACGAAGAATAGGTTACTAGTTGATAGGGTTTAGAGAGTAGTGGCCAAAAGGAAGAGTGTGGATTTTGTCGGGCATAATGTATCTTTTATCATCCCGAGCTGACAACGCTTTTTTAATTTCGGTGACACTGTAGACTTGATGCTTGAAGCTTCGGATATTGTTGAATGTTGCTGATATCGTAGTATCTTCAAACAAACAAGTCTTGTAGTGGTCAAATGTCACGTGTTTTTTCAAATAAGATGTCTTCATTCCTTTTGCTTTCTTCACTGTCGGTGTGTTGTTCTCGTGGTACATCTTAAATGAATACAATTTCGCCATCAGCGCCACTATTTCTTCTAAAGGCATTCCATTTGCTTCATCTTTGAATTTTCCAATTACTTTTTTATATTTTTCATTAAAATTTGGATGGTTCTTCGGATAGTCAGAAAAATCGAAATCTTCTTTGTATGGAAAAGTCCTTAGGTCTTCATACATGTCCAAAGTCTTTATCCAGTAGATAAACGCGTCCGTATCCATGTATGCGACTCCAATGTTTTCCCTTCCGTAATGTTTAACCATTTTGTTATAATGGAAATCATACATCAGGGTTTTACTTATATCCAAAATCGACATACCTATGTATAACGGACGGTCCATGACTATTGTTGTTTTCTTCATACTGACAGCGACTAGATTTTCGTTTATAATCATGGATGTTCCGAAATTTGGTTTTTGCACTAATTTTTCCAATTTTCTAGGATCACTCACTAATTTTACATTTTTATGTTTTCTTTTGTTCTCCAAGGTCTTCCCAAAGATGGCGTTGTTCATTAATTTATAGAAGTCCTTTTCAAATGCTGTTGTTGCTGCAGCTCTTCTTGTAGTGTTGGAATCAATGTATGGTTTCAACCAACAAGATTGGGTGAATTCAATTGCTCTATGAATTCTCACTATACGTAGACCCAATTCAAGAGCCTGTTGAACTACCCAGTAGTGAGCCACATAGCGATCTTTATTCTCCAAGGTCATCATCAATTTTGGCCATCTTCCTGTCGGTGAAACTTCAGTCTTGGCTAGGAGAGGCAAGTCGTAGTGATAGTCATGAAGGTGCTCCGGGTATTCAAAATCACAGTCCAAAATATAGCCTTTTGGACCATCCTTTGGAATCTGTGAGATGTCTCCGATGGTGGCCGGGTCGATCCACTTGAAGTCAGCGTAGGGAAGCGGATTTGACATTGCCCAACCATAAAGGTTGTTTGCATCAAAATAGCCAAGGTAGACCGATGGTTGTTGCTCGTCGAAGCCGGGGATGTACTTGTTGTTGGCTTTGACATGACGTGTTACAGCTTGTGTCAAACCGCCCCGTACACCAGATTCCATCATGAGCACCATATCAATATCCGTTAGAAGTTCCAGTCGACAGTTGGTTGACTTTAGCATAGCTTGCCATGCTAATCCTGGAGATGTGTACGAGTGTAGAGGGTCCAGTCCATAGGCGGAGAAGCAGGTGTTTCTGAATTCTTCCATCACATCGCACAGCAGAGTTACGTCCAATTTTATATAAAAATCAGAATATTCCCCTAAGGTTTGAATGTTTAGTTGGTTCCAAACATTACATGCATGATTGTAGTCTTCAACGGAGATTTCACTTTCGTTTAATTTGCTGTTGAAGGCTTCAATCGGCGGTAGACTGGTTTCTTCAAATTTTTCTGTAGAAGTTATGTAATCGTAGGGGAACACTCCTTTCCGTAATACTAGGTCTACTTTATCTTCAGGTACAATTTTTCTGGTTTCTTTTAGGTCTTCTCTTCTTAGGTTCTCTGACAATTTGGCTAAACTAGATGCCATAAATCTGTAAGAGTCTACGAAGCGAAGTTTAATTTTACCTACTGTTTTTGAAAAGCTGATGTACTTTTCCAATGTTGTAGCAAGAACATCAATTTTACCATCATCTCTTCCTAACTCCGGGATAATAAAGTGGGAGTCGTAGCCGCTAAGATTGTGTAAAACGACAGGAATAAAGTTTGGCAGTTTGTAATTTATATTGCATGAATTACAAGCAGCTCCTCTGTATAACCCTGTCAGGTGATCGTGATCTCTTACTTTTGGATTTTCTTCACTGAACATCTTCTTGCATAAATAGCATCTTGTCGCTAAGTTGTATTCTTCTTGTTGATTTTGGTTTAAAGGTTCCATAGGTACAATATTACCGAACAAGCGTTGAACCTTTCCAGCAATATCGTACAGTTGGTCTACAAAATACTTAGCGGCTTCTACACCACGGTAGAGTATTGGAGTGGATGTTAAACCATAGTCTTGCAATTGGTTTTCAGACAAGGTTGATTTAACTAGTAAACAAAAACTGTTGGGCTGATGCAACTGATATTTTGTTCTTCTAGTCACTTCGCCGTCCGGCAGCTCCTGTGGTACTAACGTTGATTCAAAATCTGCATAGACCACTAGTGGAATTCGGTATTGGTGAACTGTCTTGTTAAATTGTATTGAAGCTCGGGTAGGCGGTGGAAGACTTATCTTTACTTCATAGTTCTCGTTGCAAAGTCTTTTATGTTCCAATAACCAGTCCAATCCTCCACGTCTTGAATCTTTCCAAGAAAAGCAGAAACATCTCTTGCAAACTGTAATCCTATTTACTCTTTTGGTCAATTGTTTTACAACTAACGCTTCAAAGTCTTTTATCCATACATAATGGGAAATTTCACCCTTGGTTATCAATAGCAAATCCGTATGGTTTCTTTGCTCAACCTTTACTACCCGCAAAGGATAAATGTTGTTGGAATCATCCAGACCAAAAACATTGACTGAAACGCCAGGATTTTTCTTTTCAAATTTGTCAATATCTTTTAAAGTAACTGGGTAAGTAAGACCTTGAAAGTTGTAGCGGTGTTCATTTTCGTAGTATTCTCTACCAACTCTACAAGGATTGTTTTTAACATACTTGGTTAACATTGCATACTTGAAACATTCATTACCCTCATTTTGAACATTTCTACACGAGTTAGTGTTTTGGATTTTCTTTGGTAGAGGGATAAAACTACTACCTCTTAAACCATATCCATGTTTATGAACCCTAACATCCATACCTTCGATTGATGACAAAGTCCATCCAGATCCTCTTCCTTCATGTTCTTGGAGTTTGGTTATAAGTTCCTCCAAGCATTCTTCAATAATATCATCAATGTCGGAGGTGAAGGTAAGGGTTCGGTTTTTGGTAATGAATGCTCTCAATGCTGTTTCACCATCAGTATTGTTAAACATAGCCTCTAACACCATTCCAAATTTAATAAAATTTAGCCTTTGTAATTCTTCCCTCAACGTTTGACCAACAAGTTCCTTAGCCTGGGTTATGAATGTTTCCAATTCCAATTGAACGTTATTAATTTTGAAATGTGTTACAACTCGTCCTGGCAAGGCTGTGGTGCGCAGTTGTCTTACATCTTCCAGTTCTTCTTCTTCCATATCCTCTTCTTCGGTGTCCTCTTCTTCGGTGTCCTCTTCTTCAATAGGTCTTGTAGCAGTAGATGGTCCAGCACCAGCGAATTGGATCACACTAGGTCTTCTTCTTTGCATTTGCTGTAGATAGCTGTCCCAGTAGTCCGTCTGCTTCTGGTGCTCTTCCAAAAACCGGTCAATTGAGTCTAAGTCTATTTCATCCATGGTAATATCTTCTTTTCTATCTTCGTCTTCATGTAATTCTCTGTGTATGGTGAAAAGATCTTCGTCTTGAAAGATTTCCCCACAAATGTCGCAAAGAGCCATTTCAAACAGTTTGGCTTTGAATGCACACTCTGTGAATGTCCACGCAATAATGAGCAGCGCACTCCACCGGGACCCTTTATATCCGAGGCAGATAGGTGGGGAAAGTGACGTCATATGGAAACAGGTTATCACTCATGTGCTAAATTTAGCCTTTACACAACCGTTTGTAATACATTTATCAGTAGGCTTGATAAATTGATGATATTTGGTCTAGATTCAATAATTTGTACAAGTTTTTTCAAAGATGTCTGTTTGAGCAAGTTTATGTAGGTCAAGGTCATTTGGAATTATTATTTTGAGCGGGGGATAGAGCACTAAGCAGCATCATTTACTACAAAGTGCTCTATCCCCCGCTCACATTCTTTTTTAACTTTTTGTTTAAACTTTTTACAAGGGTGAAACATCACCATCAGAGTCGGAATCATCCTCATCACGGAATAGGCAGCGATGACAATACATAATTCTTCTGGCAACTAACATCCTATCCATTGGACGATGGGGAGTGTCTTGTTCTTGTTCTTCTTCTTCTTCGATTTCCAATTGGAATTCCATTTCCGACTCAGATGACGACTCTAATGTTTCGTAGGCGTGCAAGTCCACCTCATTGTCCGTTGAACCAGCTTCGTTAGAGTCCGTTTCAATATCCATTATCTCTTCCTCCTCCTCTTCTTGATCAACCGCAGGTAGTTGGTCCTCTACTTCTATAATTTCTAGAGGTATTACCTCCAGAATAGAGACAATTCTGTTGCGATGGAACACGGTGTTGTCAAGTGGAGCCATGGTATGGAAGTGTTGTATCCATCCAATTTGCTTACCCTTTTTATACCCCCACCAACTATACAATTTATGTGGGTCAAGGTCACGTAAAGATACCCTTTGAGCGGGGGATAGACCACTAAGCAGCATGCTAGTCCATTGCCACAAAGTGATCTATCCCCCGCTCTATTCCGCAGACCACACTCAAGTCCAAGTCCACATCCAAGTCCACATCCATATGTTACACTTTATTATTACTGCCACCAAGTAATTGTCACTCGCACATTTACTTGGTTTTGATAAAGGTACTGCACAAACTCCATATTGGTTGTTTGTTCGTTATACAAATGCATCATGAAATATGCAATCTTATCGATTGCGGCATTGTCCAACGGTTCGCAATTCACAAGTTCCAATGTGCCCTGGCTGGTCTTATCCTCTATAAGTTCCACCACTTCGTTGATGTCTTCTTCCAAGAGGATGAACTCAACACTGAAGCTCTCCATTGTTGTTGTTGATAGTGTCTAGACAAATGCTTGACTAAATACTTTATTCATCAGTCCTACATATATACCAATTTCCCCCTCCTATTACCTATTCCCCCTCTACCTTTATATGGGTCAAGGCCATCCAATAATACCCTTTGAGCGGGGGATAGACCACTAAGCAGCATGCTAGTCCATTGCCGCAAAGTGATCTATCCCCCGCTCTGTATTCCACACAAGTCCTAGTCTTTACACACACATAAGCCCCCCAGTCTTTTACACTTACTCATATACTCTGTCCTCCCTGCCAATTAAGAGTTCCCCATGTTTGCCACTATTTTCAATTAACCTTTCCAAGTCCCAAAACACAATGTCCAAATTAACCAAGTTCGCTCGTCCAATTTGAAACACACTATTCCCCCCAAAGTCACTTGCTCTCACTTGTTGTCCTGTATACTGCTTCTTCTTCCACGCTACAATCACTACCCTACCTTCTTCAACAACCATTCTTTTAACATTATCATACACCTTCTTCAACATCCCTCTACAGTTTAAATAGTTTATGGTTACATACTCCCACTCCTTACCAATGATCAGTGATCCACTCATTTTCTAGCGTTCCACTGGAAGGTTCAAAGCAGAATGAAGTCGGGATGTACAGACCCCCCTCTTTTATACCAGTTAACCGGTTGTCCTTGCTGTAAAGTGGGTCAAGGTCATCCAATGCTACCCTTTGAGCGGGGGATAGACCACTAAGCAGCATGCTAGTCCATTGCCGCAAAGTAGTCTATCCCCCGCTCTGTATTCTACACACACACACACACACACACACACACACACACATGTCCCTGTCCAAGTCTTTCATTACATACCCAATATATATTCAGTTCCTTCATCATCACTATCACTCATCACTGCTTCCACAAACTCCACAGGATTAAAGTTAAATTGTTTCAATTGTTCTTTTAAGTTTTCAATTTGTTGGTCCTTTACTTCTAAAACACTGTGAAGGTGTGATATGTAGTCCGCTGCCTCGTTGATGCTTGCTACTCTCGGATCGCCTAACTTCAAGCTGGGAACTACACCCTGCAGCCTGTAGTACGCCATACGCCTTTCTTGCTCCTGCCGTTGACCAGGACTGAGCAAGCCTTGCCCGTCTTGGCTCACCTCCAGCAAGGTCCGTAGCATTGGAGCTTTGCAGGCGTTTGCCCGAGCAACAGTTATGCTGTGGAATGGTCGAGCAGGTCCACGAGTAGCAGGCAGGACGTTGGCAGCACGCCTTCTTGAAGAAGAAGAGGAAGCCTGAGAAGTTTTGCAGTTGGAAGCCATGTTGAAGTGAGGTATTCAGCTAAGCGATACAAAGCAGAATAACCAAACTGCACATCAATACCCGTATATATATATACACTTATCAGTGGTGGGGGTACTAGCTAGCCTTGGTAATGTGGGTCAAGGCCATCCAAAAACATTACCAGAACGGGGGATAGATCACTAAGTGGCATGTTAGTCCATTGCCACAGAGTGATCTATCCCCCGCTCTGTATTTCACATTCACGCACACATTCATACATACACACAAGTCCCAGCCCAAGTCTTTACCCACACACCTATCCACTCTCATCCTCACTATCATCACTGTCCAACAGGCTTTCACACTTCTTAATCAGTTTTTCCCATTTACTCCTGACATAAAGTAGCTCCCTGCGAGTATTCTCTAGCATTCTGTCCCTTTGCTCTATCACTTCGTCGTACCACTCGATGATGTTTGGTGGAGTCTGAGTTGCTGCATCCGTCGTGGTTGGTTGAGACGCTCCGCTGCTCCGCAACTCCTTCCTCACAGGACCAAAGCCGGAGAATCGGACACGACTCCTTGACGAAGGCCCCGATCGGATTGGTCCAATGCTCGGGCTGGAGTTGGAGGCGACCGGGCCAGAGGTAGAGGCTGGGACGTTCATAGCAGACATGGTGGTGTTCAGCTTAACGGTGTAAAGCAGAATGAGAGGACGGTTGATCACCACTCCTATATATACCCATTTTTAGTGGTGGGGATAACACTGGGGGGGGGGGGGTTAAAAGAAATTTTGCTTAGTCTTCCCGGTCATCAGTTTTACATACCTTTAGCACACCCATTATTTTGGTTTCTTCAATAACTTTACACACCTCAAACACCCAAGCAAACAGCTCATCTATGTTGTTATAATTAATTTTTGTCCAGTGTTCATACTTATGAGTTTGGTTCTTTATAATACATAGATAAAATGTAGACCCGTCTTGTCTTATACAATACTCAACTTCCATTCTATGCTGGTTTAGCACTTCCCAAGCATTGTGTTGATCTATCAAGAAGTCACCACCTTTGTAATTGTACCGTGACATGTTTACCACGGAGCACAGAAACAGACTGAAGCAAATGAACGGCTCATACAAGCTTAGTAAGAGCGTTAGAGTGGGGGTATCACGTGATACACAACATTAGTTGTAAGGTTAGCACTTTACTTTAAACAGTAATTTATATGGGTCAAGGTCATTCAAACTTTGACAAATTTTTACCTCCAAACACTTGTAGCAAGCTACAAGTGTTTGGAGGTAAGTTTTTATTTGTTAATGATTTATTTGTAACTTAGTCTTCACCCTCAAGGACACGGTTTGAGATTGTCCCAGTGAGTTTACATCACCGCCAGGTTAAAGTATTATACAAGTCAAGTGTTTTTTTTTTTTATTACTTGACTTGTATAATACCCCTCTCCCTTACTTTAAGAGGGTTAAGACTAAATTTGGAAAAATAATTTGGAAAAAGACTTTTTAAATATTGTCCAACACAGCCTAACAATTTTGTTTTTTTTTTGGTGGGCCCATGTCCTAGTCCATTTCCCACACGGTTTCACATCCTTTCCTTCGTATTAGATAGGCTTTAGGTATGAAAAATTCTCTTTGTACCATACGAGGTGGTACTTGCATTGTACAAAGGCGGCCTTCACCTTTTACAACGATTTCTACTTTCTTATTACCTGCTCCATATGTCTGACCAATGAAATAGTATTTTTCATCAACCTTTAGCCTTCTAATATCCCGCGGTTGCGGACCGTGGGGATGTCTGAACTTGAACGTTTTAGGCTTAATGTACAGAGTATAGGGTTTGAATTGCCGAAATTTGACTGTACTTTTGAGGTGTCGTTGGCAGCGATCCCCTTCTGCACAAGCAAGTTTCTGGCAACACAAAACCCCAAACTTACTAGACATCCAAGCGTAATCGCATTTCTTACCCTTGCCAGCAGGGGCTTTAACGCGTTTACGTTTCTGTGTTGGACTCTTTAGCGGAGTGTCTTGGAGCTTCTCTGAATTAGGCTGGCTAGAAGGGATGGGGTTGGAAGGAGGTAGAAGGGGCAAAGATTGTTCAAGCGGGATGGAGCAAACAATTTTGGGCGGGGTAGGAGAGCGTGTTAGGTCTATGGTGGGAAGATCAGGGGAGAAGATGGATTTACGGGGTGGTTTGGTTGGTGTAGGTGGCATGGGGGATATAGGTGAGGGACATTGGGATGTAGTGTATGAGAGGATTTTCCGGGTTCTGCTGTATGGGGTGATCCTCGACCTAGACGTCTCTTCAAAAGCCGCAGACTCCGATCCTGAGTCCGATAGCAGCGAGAGTGCTGGAGAGGCTACCGGGACTCGACCTGACGACTTGACGAGTTCTCCTGACGATGGCTGTGCACCAGCCTCTTCCACTGTCGCCGGCAATGGCGACAGGCTGGGCATTGAGGCGGGCTGTGGTGGCGGCGGCGGCGGTGGCGGCATCGTCAGGCAGCTCAGGATGTTCGCAGTCATCAGGTATTCCAGGATCGAAGTCGAGGATGATGAGGGTCGAGACGCGTCGGTCGAGGTTGAAGTTGATGGGTAGTTTTTTAGCTTCAGACCCATTTTACCCATTGTAATAAATGAAAAGAATAGATGTAAAGAAAGAAGTGAACGTGTAAAACAAAAGTCTCAAGAGCGAGAGAGAGTACCTGTCCGTATGGGAGCTTGGACCGGAATGAGAAGTGCGTGCAGCCCGGCCGCCTTATATCCCCACCGGGGCTGCCACGCCCAGGATATTAGGGGGGGGGGGTTCGCACTTTTTGCGGGGGGGGGGTTCGCACTTTTTGCGGGGGGGGGGGGTTCGCACTTTTTGCGGGGGTGGGGGGGTTCGCACTTTAAAAAAAAATAAGCCCCACTTGAGGCATTTATGTTACCATAGCTGAAGCCTCCCAAGGGACCCAACTATTAACAACTCCAAACTTGTGGGTTACAAATACCTAACTGTTATATTTTTTTAACAGACATTAATGTATTAACTGTGTTAATAAGACCTGACTGTTAAACACTTTGAAAGATTTTACATATTTAGGTCAAGGTCACAAAAAAACTTTAAAAAAATTAAGCCCCACACCCCCCTTTGGGGGTGTGAGGCACTTGGGTTGTCATCGCTGTAGCCTCCGAAGAGACCCAACTATGACAACAAGGCAACATCCAATGTCGTGTACCCTTCGCCACGCAAGACTTGTAAACATTTACTGCATTGTCTTTTCAGTAGTTAACAAAGATTCATTTACATAATTTTGTGTTTCCAGAAGGAAACAAACTGAGGACACCCTAGTGGCTTACGTCCTCGTCCGAGTGCAGAGGCCGCCGCAACCTTTTGCATGCCAGCGTACAAACGGACATGCTCCCAAATGCCATCCGCAACCTTTTGCGTGCCTGGCAGGAGCCTACCGATAATTAAAATAGGCTTTACACGGGGGCCTACTCCCGTAACCTATCTTTAATATTTTTTCATTTAAAATGCATTGAATTTTTACAAGTCTTTGTAGGTCAAGGCCACACGGACATTAAAAAATTTCGGCCCCCGTACATCCATGGCGAACCACGAATGTTCGGGGGCCTTGGGGACTAAAAACACAAATAGCTAACAAAGATTCATTTACATAATTTTGAGTTTCCAGAAGGGAAACATACTGAGGACACCCTAATGGCTTACGTCCTCGGTCCGAGTGCAGAGGCCGCCACAACCTTTTGCTTGCCAGCTTACAAACGGACATGCTCCCCAAATGCCATCCGCAACCTTTTGCATGCCTGGCAAGGAGCCTACCAATTATTAAAAGTGGCTTTACACGGGGGCCTACTCCCGTTCCCTGACTTTACAATTTACTTTGAGCATTGAAAAAGCTCAAGGGGGGATTGCTAAAACAAGCGTATACACTTTAGAAACATATAACACACTTACAACACACAATTGAGCTCAACGTAGTCAATGCTGGAACAAGCACATACACATTAAACACATATAACAAACAAGACACAAAGGATAAAAGACACAGGAGACATAGGGTACAAGTAAAACACTCTCATATAAAACAATTCGCAATACCCAAACGCAAGCGCAATATCTTACAACTAATACAAGTCTTAAAGTTAGAGTAGACTTCGCTAAACACTGAAGGCGCCATTCAATGTTTAGTGATGCCTATGGCGGTCCGTCCCGGTCGTTCACGTTCAACGCGCGGGAGCGGACTGCGAGCCGGCTCTGGCCGGACCCCCTTATATCCCCACCGGGGCTGCCACGCCCAGGATATCAGGGGTGGGGGAGGGGGGGGGTTCGCACTTTTTGTCGGGGGGGGGGGGGGGGGTTCGCACTTTTTGTCGGGGGGGGGGGGTTCGCACTTTTTGTCGGGGGGGGGGGGGGGTTCGCACTTTTTGTCGGGGGGGGGGGGGTTCGCACTTTTTGTCGGGGGGGGGGGGGGGTCAGGTAAGTTAAGTGGGTCAAGGTCACCCACAACACTTGTACTCTAAGTGTTGGCTATACCCCCACCACAACTGGGTCCCTAGGCTGCACAACACCGCTTCGCCAGTATGTCTCCGGCTTCCATGCGGTGCGTCTCGCTGTTCTCTAGCTCTCTATATGTAAGTAATTTTACAAGTTCTGAATGTAGGTCACTACACCTTAACTCTGGGACGATATCGACTTGTAGTATTTCAGTGTTTTGACTCAAGGTCATCACACTTTAACTCTAGCACATCGGTTATCGTACCAGAGGTGCTCAATAACCTAACTTGTAATGTTTAGGGTGGCGTTTGCACGCCACGTGGTATCGCCATGAGTGTCCAGTCCAAGTTTTAAGTTAAATTAATTTTACTGTAATCTTTTCCATTTCCGCTTCGTTTTGCCAAAGTATAAGGTGTCGCTTAATAAAGTGGTATTTCTCTAAAGTTATAGGAGATTGCAGGGATACAATTAGTTTATTTAGGAGACTCTTCATCTTGGAGTTTAACACAATTTCCACTTTGACTTTGCTTCCTCGGCTCTCACAGCCTAAGCTGTACAGAAATGTTTCTTCTAGTGCCAACTCGGGCCAAGAGAACAGTGTGTTGACTGTAGGACAGCTCATGGTGAAGTGATGCGATACTCCAGCGTACCACCTCACCTTCCCCCACCACTGTGACCTTCCCCCACTCCTGCTGTTTCCCCCACCTCTTTTCCCTTGACTCATGCGCTACAAGCAGTCTCTCAGTATTGTGCGGACTTTTGTGAGGTGAAGCCATGTCGCAGGACACTTTAGGTAAGAAACTTAGCCGTGTTAAGACTTTATTAGTTGCTCACTGTCCACCACTCAAAGTTAAGAGAGTTTCAACTTTAGCTAAGTGGCGCAAACTGTTGCGCGGACACCCTAAGTTTTATACCAAACAGACTAATGTCAGTTTTACTGATGAAGATTTGTTTAATATATTGGATGAAATGACTTTTCCTTGCAAAATTCAGTTAGTTACTCCCATTCCTGACAGTTTAGAGTCTTAGTCTCTCAAGCCAATATACCTAGCGTACACAGAGCCTGACAGTCAGTCACTCGGTGGCTGTCGTGGGGTGCGCATCGGTGTCGGCGCTCCGTTGTTAGGTTTTCAAGGTCACAGTAATATCAAATTGTTGGTGTTGTGTTGGTTCAAGGTCACCTGAGGAATAACCGATTGCCCATTTAGGCTGAGTCATGTCAGAAACTCGAGTTTAACTTGGCACTTTTGCCGTTTCTCGTCGAAAATTCGCTCCAAGTGGTCAAGGTCACGGGGACTCGGACTGAAACTCGGAGCGTAGTGCGAGAAACGGCAAAAGTGCCAAAAAATTTTAAGTTTCGGCGTGACCTTGACCTCAGTGGCGTCGGTGACGTCATTTTGATGACGTAAGGGGTGATGACGTCATCAGCACGTCATTTCTGTGACGTCATGGGTGTGACGTCATAGAAATGACGTCATTGGTGATGACGTCATCGATGACGCAATCGATGACGTCATCGATGACGTCATCGGTGAGGTCATTGACCTCGATGACGTCATCCCTCAGGTGACCTTGAACTGAGCCAGCACCAACAATTTGACACTACTCATGTTCGCCCAATGCGGACAAGGCTTAAACAAGTTAATTAATTTGTATTTGTAATAACAGACGAAAACAGTTCAAATACAAAATTAACAGCAACGTAAGTGAGCATTTTTGTTCTTGGGTCGAAAAAAACTTAAAGCGGAAAAATTTAAAGATAATTAGTTGATTATTAGTTGCTTATACTTGGTAGGAAAAATATAGTTAAATGTTTAAGGTTTTTACAATTGCATTGTTAATTAGAACAGAATGGGGGCCCAGTCGTATGTATGCCATATGGGCCCGTAGATCCGCCCACCTCAGTTCCCGGATCTTGAACATTCATTTTGAATTAACGATTTAAATTTAAGATGTTTTACCTGGTCCAATATAAGACAATTTCAGAAACTTTAGACGAGCTAACTTTTGCCAGTAAGGTTACGTTGGTGACTCCAATTCCCAACCAAGTTCCAAGACAACCTGAGAAAGAATAAAAAAATAAATATTTCTCAGGAAATATTTCCAATCCAAGTTACGGAGGTCCGGTAAAGGACCGGCTGGGACAAGTTGTTTAAAAAAATAAATTTTTCTTCCTTCTGACCACTTTACCCCAACCACCTCCTTATCCCCACCACTGAGCCGGGTACCTGGGATACCGTCTGTGTCCAAGTCAGTACGTCTTCGGACGCGGTGCTGTTCGGATCGCGTGTCGTTTGTCGCACTGTCGGGTGTTTGAAGAAAATATTCTTCGGCTCTCAGTCTCTCGGTGGGTAAGTAAAATATAAAAATTATTTTTTTTTCTCAAGTGGGGTTGCTGGGACGGGTCAATGACCCCTGACGGATATATTAGGTCAAGAATCTGATCGCTAGGGAATAAAAAAATATTTTTTTGCACTTTTGTGATTCCTCGAGAAATTTCAATTTCTCAGCAAATTTTGAGGAATCGCAAAAGTGCAAAAAAAATTTGTTTGTATTCTTGCGTGACCTTGACCTAATTAACGTCAGTGACGTCATCATGATGAGGTCAGCGGTAATAACGTCACCATGACGTCATTTATGTGACGTCATGTGACGTCATATGACATCATTAGTGACGTCATTCGTGACGTCATTGATGACGTCATCACTGCTGACGTCATCGTGATGACGTCATGGCCCAGAACCTACAATTTGCCACTACTCCCGATCATTATTTTGCTGTAATGAAAGCACGTGGTTGTAGAACTCACATTTCCCTACACAGTGGTGGTATTAGTTAAATTTTGAATATTTTTGGACATCAAGCGTTTTTCTCTGTACCCTTAATTTATTTAAGGATTATGCTGATTTGTTGTATAGAAACAGATGGCTAGAATAATTTTGCAGAAGTTTTTTATTGTTTTGATTTTTTGTAAACAAAAACGCTCATTTTGACATTTAAGAGGTAGAAAGAGTGCTTCCTGTGACTTTAAGGAGAATATTCTTAGCACCAACGCTTTATTTTACTCTGGTTTTCGGGGGGCAAAAAAGTAACATTTTTTTAACATGGGATGTCCCTACTTCGGTTCTGTATAGGCCTACATTGCTAAATGTCTGGAAAAAACATATGTAACGTAAACATAAAAAATTAAATACATAAGACAGACAAAGTGGAGTCCATACAAGCATTGACTATGTATATAATCCGCTGGATTTACAGTGCTGCAAAAACACTTTACCAAAACATAAACATTAACCCTCTGTTATAAAATGTTTCATCTTTGGTTGAGAAGAGTGGTAATACTAAATACTATGTACACTACGACTATGTACACACTAAGCCTACATTAGTCAAAGGTAACACCGATTTATTTATCGTACTTCATGAAGATCGCGCCACCGTTAATAGGTTTCAAACACGCCTGTGGTATATGAGAAGTCTATTTTCGTTATAGTGTATATAGTCAAGTAAAAATAAGACACGAAACGGTAAACTTTAATGTATAGCCTAAACACACACAGAGACTAAATAATTGACTAGCAAAAACATCATATGTAACCGGGAAACATAATAAAATCTATATACATAGGGCTGCAATCACACGACCCGACTTTTCGCCGTGCGCCGTGGACGGCACGGTGCCGTACCTTCCTCGGCCTCGGCCGTGAACATCGGGCTCGGCGCCGTATGGACTATACGGCCCGCGCTGGCACCGTGTTGGCCCAAGACCTTACTACATTACATAGTGGGGTCTTGCTTGGCCGCATCGTTAATTGTAAACATAAAGAGTTGTAAGTCCAACCTCTTATCGTAGTAAAAGATGTAAAGGGCATTGATTACAATCCCAGTTAATAAAAACCTGCGTAGGCCTTAATGATCACATTTTCACAACAAAAACATTTTTATTCAGTATCTGGTACAAACAATTTTACAATTGTCAGCCTATATGCCTATATGTACTCACCTTAAAATACGCACCACAGAGTGCGTCGGTGTTTCAAATAAAGTATCTAAAGTATCTAAAGTATGTTACAGCACTCACGGGCTTGTTATTTTCCATTTATCATTTCAAATTGTCCTAACAAATGAGTGGCGATGCTTTATGGAGAGATTATTATCAATTGTTATAGAATAGTTTATTTAGTTTTAATTATTTAATGTGTTTACCTCTATTTTGTAAGAATGTTTTTTACAACATTCTTACATTCATGATTGCTTTAGTTTTTTATAGTTTTTATATGCATACATAGAAATAGATACATCATGCTCCATGTTTCTTAAATATCAGTACTGGGATTTTTTTTTATTATACCTGTATATAAAAGCCAAAGTTTAATAGAATTAAAAAAATTATTTTAATCAAGCATGTACCGATATCATAGTAGAAAAAGACATTAAGATGTTGAAAGGCACGATTGCACACTAAATTGTTACGGGTTGTATCGGAAAAGTGTCAGAGTTTGTCCGGCCGGTCCAGACAAAGTTTGCCAGTTTTCAGTCTGGCCCGTCGGGGACAAAGTCTGATACATTGCATTCCGCGTCCTTATTCGGCGGGCGGTCTCGGACAAACGCTGCCAGCCAAAACCCTCAGACTTTGCCGCGTCCCCGGAAGGGGGAATACTAGTTTTGGGACCACTAAAGCCGCGTCCGCACTGGCCGAACATTCGTGGCGAACTTGTTCGGTGAAACACAAAAAAGCACAAACATTCCTAACGAACAATTACCTGCCATATGATTTACACTCTAAAAGGTTAGCAACGAACAAACAAGAGTTACGAAGAACTTTGTTTGGCGAACATGTTCGCTTAATGCGGACAAGGCTTAAACAAGTTAATTAATTTGTATTTGTAATAACAGACGAAAACAGTTCAAATACAAAATTAACAGCAACGTAAGTGAGCATTTTTGTTCTTGGGTCGAAAAAAACTTAAAGCGGAAAAATTTAAAGTTAATTAGTTGATTATTAGTTGCTTATACTTGGTAGGAAAAATATAGTTAAATGTTTAAGGTTTTTACAATTGCATTGTTAATTAGAACAGAATGGGGGCCCAGTCGTATGTATGCCATATGGGCCCGTAGATCCGCCCACCTCAGTTCCCGGATCTTGAACATTAATTTTGAATTAACGATTTAAATTTAAGATGTTTTACCTGGTCCAATTTAAGACAATTTAAGATTGTCTTAATTCGCGTTTTGTCTTAGATCGAATGCAAAATTTTTGTATCTTGATAACAACCTGTATACAACAGTCTGATGTTTTTAAAAAAGTAACCCCACCCCGTCCCTTATCAATCCTCTTTTCTCGAAAGCCATGAGTAGGCCTACAGATACACCGAGCCATCAGTAAGGTAGTGGTTTTAAAAATATTTTCATATATGTTTAACATCATAGGCTATGTTAAAGTATGTATTGGTTAATCAAAATATTTTGTAGAAAATTTTGTTATTGTAACAATTTCGAAAAAAAAACATTAAAAAAACGGAACCAGAAGGCAGCTTTTTATATTACTGGACTTGATTTGTAATTTTAAACCAAATCATTCCTCTAATATAAAAGGGCCTTTACGTAGTCATTCAAGATTAGACTAACTGCTAGATTCTCAAAAGTACGAGTGTTGGAAAGCCTAATTAGAATTGAAATTCTAATTATGTTACGAATGAATTTACGTCAGCAATGAAATGTTTGCAAAATTTGCTTCTTTCTTAAGGCTCCGGTCTACCTGAGCATGAACGACGTTACCGAATGCCGCCTCGAGGCCGTTAGGTAGCGCTAGGCGAGTTTGATGGCTGCAGAGGTTTACTGGAATCGTGTTTCAATTACGATATAGATTGACTCATAACTTTTTCTAAAAGTAGAAAGAAGGATCTCGTCTTCTCTGGTTTTAGAATTTTAAATAAAATTTATACGAACTGGATTGGATCCCCTGAAATATCACTCCCCGTCAGGTTGTCACCTCGACAGATTGGCACCATTCCTTTCTTGCACGAGGTCTAAAAATATTACACATTGTTTTTTTTCAATGTATATTTTTTGCTGTAGGTCAATGTAGTGTTATAAATTTAAAATCAGAAAACAAAAGAAAATAATTTTTAATATAGTTCTTTGATTCTAATTCAATCATTGAAGCAGACATTCTATAGATTCTTTGGTAAATCATCTTAATAGTAGGAAAAGTCAAATGTATCAAACTGTTATGACTTATCGTGAGATTAATCAATACATATTTTTTACACAATCAGTAAATGAATACAACAATCGCTAAAATTTAATTAATAATGACTGATTGATACTCATTGAAGAGCGATCAATAGATAGCATTATACACAGTACTTATTTATTATTTACATAGTTAAACTATACTGCACAATCTATTATATAGTTTATAAAATTACCAGTTCAGAATAACGTTTTGCGTCTACCGTATGTTGCAAACAAAAACTCTCCAATTTTAAATTAATTCACAAAGTTTTTTTAGTAAGTATATTTTGAATTGTTAAAGTATGTGTTTTCTCTCTGCGCCCGCTGGAGTATCCTCGCTTGCAGATCTTCCACCATAACAGAATTTCCCTCCACGCACAATTCAAAGTGACCACGTCCTTTGATTATCCTACCACGGCACGGATCGTCATCACTGCACTTTATCTTGCAAGTTCTCGGACACTGTTTATTGACACAAATCATGAACCCCCATCCACTTTATTTTATAAGGTTTTTTACGTCTATACAAGAACCCGTCCTCATCGGTCGACCAAAAACTACCGAACCTAGATTTAATTTTCCTAGCTGACATCTCATCCACTAGATCCACTGCTCGTGAAGAACTGGCGCCTCGCATAATACACATCTCTTTTATACTGTTTTATAAGAGGGCGTTAGAGTCAATCTAGATTCCGTCTTTCCCCCGTAAGAGCAATGTTAAACGGGGAACCAAATAACTCTATTATTTGTAATCAGAAAATAATGGTGTATAGCTCTAAATAAAGGGTTCATCAAGGCGGCTTTGGTTTGCAAAAGGGGGTTTTTGATAAAAAGTGTATTTTTTACTAACTTGGAACAACCATGCAAGTTTTTTACTACTTTTAAAACATTTTCTGAGGAATTTTATAAATTATTTACAAAGAATCGATCTTGCAAAAGAAATGGTGAATTTAATTGAGATTCAAACGATATTTATTTTGAACCAATCGGAAAAAATAAATAAATTATATGAAAAATGCCGAGGACAAGTTTAGAATTGCTCTTATGGGAAAGAAATCCAATATGGCGGCACTCCAACGCCCTCTTAAGCTTTAGGGGTTGGGATGCGGGGGAAATTCCATGAAAACCCGATAGGGAGTATTGAAACCTGTTTCGGGAGTGTTTTTACTAGTTTTAAATAAAACCATATTTTCAATTTGTATACAAATTTGTTATTTACTATTTTTAATTATTTTATTAAAAATTATAGTATCGGGTAGCCAAGCTTCGCTCTATAAACATGTTATAAAATGTTACAAAATGTTTGAAGTTGCATTTAAGTTAATTATGTGACTGTAAGACGCAAGAGAACGCGCCAGTCTTCCCTTTTCTACAGGTCGTTTTTTTTTTTTTTTTTTTTTTTTTTTTTTTTTACCTAATCCTCCTTAAGAATATTGGGGTGGGAGACATATTTGAACTGTAAACAAAGAGTTTGAATTTGCAACCGACGTTTTTTAGTAACAGTTATCCTTAAATAAAATTTTCAATCTCTATCTATAAAAACGAAAGTATGTATCTTTAAAACGAAAGGTGTCTTGAATAGGCACAAATAAGACTACTGGACCGATTACTCTGAGATTTTCTTTAACTATTTTATTTACGTAGTAGAAAGATTAAGATATGCGTATTCCTGTTATTCATAAGCTTCTGGGCTTTGCCCTAGTGGCCTTGGAGATGTATTGTACGTCGAAATTTATTTGTGTATACCACCGAATTATTAAACAAGTAACTGGCAACTTTAAGAGCGTTGTGTTTAAATTTCTTTAATCTTATTCTTTTAAATTTAAAAATATAAATAAACAGCTTCATGGCATTGAATTATTTTGGTAAATATTTATATCCAGTTAAACGTGTAAAAAACCGAATAGACCTAAATTGTAACACAAGTTGTGCAAGAGTTCCCAGAAGTATAAACCCCCTGCAACCTTATGATATGTACTTGACACGATATCCTCCCAACCTCCAAATAAAGGCTCCGCCCCCAGACATCTTCAAAATTACAGTGTTATTCTTATGAAAGCAACATTTTAGGGATGAACACTTGAGCACATTTAGGAATACTAGTATAAGTGTTGCTCGAAATCGAGCAATTTATTTTAATACAATACAAATGTTACTTTTAGCTCTAAATCAATGTCATCCGGACAATCCAATATTGTGAATATCTTTAATCACCAAGACTACACGTATTTACAGCTGATTATTAACAGCTGTTTAAAATGCTTTACTCAATCCCAATGTTATTTAAATGGGAAATTTTGAAATTTCAATCGTGGATAGCGCCCAAGGAGACTGACTATAGGCCAGGGCCAGGAGAGCCGCATCCCATAAGAGCAATGGTGTCACTTTCTGCGAAATCCATGGATGTCGCCTACCGGCAAGTGTTGCCAACAAAACAGCAAACAAAAATCGTTCTCGTTTGCGTTGGGAATTTTTTGTCTCAACAATTACTAAAATAAGGAATTTCAAAGCAAAATAGGGTAGAATTTATGGTTTTAGATTTACCTTGATTGATAATTTGTAATTTGGTCATTACCTAATGGTTTGTTATCAACTAATAATCCAAATTTGAAGTAGAGTAATATGGCGTCGTTACGATAAATATCGTACCCGTGGCAAGACTGCTTCATTCTCTTTCTTAATCAGCTGTGTAATGGTAAATATTATAACGTAACTTGACTTCCGTTTTAGTTTAGACGCTTCATATCCGGAACACAAAAAAAGCTATACGGCTGACCTTGGAAGAAGTTATGCTTCTTCCTTTACAGACCTTGGATAGCGCCTTTATTTTCAGTCCGATTCTCATCAGTTTTTGGCGGAAACAACTACAGAACAATCCCTATCCAACGACATCAAAAACTTGAAAATCGGTTGAAAATTGTAGGAGGAGTTCTCAAGACAAAAAACCCTTAGCGTATTAAATAAGTACAGCACTAGTATACGTGTTGCTCGAAATCGAGCAATTTATTTAAATACAGTACAAATGTTACTTTAGCTCTAAATCAATGACATCCGACCAATCCAATAATGTGAATATATTTAATTGCCAATAACTACACGTATTTACAACTGATTACTAACAGATGTTTCAAATGCTTTATTCAGTTCCCAATGTTATTTAAATGGGAAATTTTGAGATTTCAATGTTGGATAACGCCTTTATTTTCAGTCCGATTCTCATCAGTTTTTGGCGGAAACAACTATACAGACCAAGCCCTATCCAACGACGCCAAAAACTTGAAAATCGGTTGAAAATTGTAGGAGGAGTTCTCAAGACAAAAAAACCCTTAGCGTATTAAATAAGTACTAGTATACGTGTTGCTCGAAATCGAGCAATTTATTTTAATATAATACAAAAGTTACTTTTAGCTCTAAATCAATGACACCGACCAATCCAATATTGTGAATACAGTACACTCTCGTTCATCGGAACTAATGTGGCGGACGGCTGGTTCGGATGTCAAAAAATTCCGATGAAGCGGAGTCCGTCGTGAGTCATCATTTCCGCCCGCACGGTGACCTATCATGATTGTATTCACTCTTGTTTTTAAGATAACACAAGAGATTTGATGAAAATAAGGCACTGAAACTTTGAACATGGTAACAATGAACCTATAGGAATAAAAACAACGCAGGAAATAAAGATCGAAAATCATTATTCTCATATTCCATATTCATATTCCAGCAGTCAACTGACTTCCACGTAACACAGGTGCAGTCGCGACGCGAGACAGACTGAATGACAGTTTGAGAAGCGGTCAAAGCGGATGTATTGTTCACTTCCTGCCCCCTCCACGGCCTCGTAAATCACATCGATGGGTACAGATTACGGAAAACGCCTGATGACTTTTGATGCAAAATGTAATACTTCACTGTTGTGCGGATAGAGCGAATGAAAATTGAAGGCACTAAAACGGAAAAATTATTTATTTCGTAAGAAAAAAATTGAATAATGTCCAGATTTTCAGTTCCGATGAAGCGGAGTTCCGATGTCGCCGAGTCCGATGAACGAGAGTGTACTGTATCTTTAATCACCAAAACTACACGTATTTACAGCTGATTATTAACAGATGTTTAAAATGCTTTATTTAATCCCAATGTTTTTTAAATGGGAAATTTTGAGATTTCAATGGTGAATAGCGCCTTTATTTTCAGTCCGATTCTCATCAGTTTTTGGCGGAAACAACTACAGACCAAGCCCTATCCAACGACACCAAAAACTTGAAAATCGGTTGAAAATTGTAGGAGGAGTTCTCAAGACAAAAAAACCCTTAGCGTATTAAATAAGTATAGATTGTTTAATAAGTATATGTTAATTAATAAACAGCTGTTCTTATTTAAGGTATTGGTAGAGTTCCGGGCGCCTCACCAGGGTCACCAAAACGGTAACTTCGTCTGCTATGTTGTCTGCTAACAAGTTATTTGCATTGTTTAGCAGACGACAGTTACCGTTTTGGTGACCCTGGTGAGGCGCCCGGAATACTCTCATTGAGGGAAAATTGTCAGTAAAAAAAAAAAAAAAAAAAAAAAACAACAACAACAACAACAAAAACAACACTTGAGGCGAGTGAGCGTATAGCGAACGAGCTCACCTGAAGGGCATAACATTTCTCGGGTTTGCATTGCAATTTGAGTATAGCGTTGCCAAGCAAGGGTCTCTGGACCGATTTTAATGTTTGAGATGTCAAAATGCTTGTCCTGATTCGTAGTTTTGGATTTAGGTTTTAGATTTTTGATATTTGTACTCTGAAGGGCATGGGAAGCCCTTAAAATTTGTTTTTTGTCCATAAGATTAAGGCCCGGTGCACAAGAGCGTTTTGCGTTTGCGTTGATGCGGATTTATTTTGCAGCGGCGTTTGAGCAGTGCATGTACTCAAATGGAACAGTACACACGTAAACGCTCGTGTGCACCGGGGACGCCTCGTCCACGCAGCTTGCACGCAGTGTATTTTGACGCTCGTGTGAACCGGGCCTAACATGGGGAACAATATTTTATTAAATTTCAAATGAAACAGCTGTTTATAGTGAAATCATAAAAAACACATGTTAAAAGCTAAATGGAACTTTAAATATTCTATGCAAAGAGGCAAGGTTACCTTCCCGGAAGACTTCTCTCCTTGACTCGGGACAAATTTACTACGAGTAAATAAGGGACTGTCCCTTATAAAATTCGGGACGTTTGGGAACCATGCATCGTACCCGCTCTTACTTCTTATTATTATGGTTTTACCATAGATGTTTTATCAGTTGAATGGTTTCAGTTAATTTTAATCAAAATAATTGTATAATGGCTTATGCAACTGAAAATTAATCAGTTTTGAGATTACCAAATAGTATTTTTAGTTCTGTTACAGTATAGTTTTTTTAATCAATATCTGAATTATTGTAAAGGCTGTGAAGAAGAAGCCTGTTTTAGTTCGAGGTTGTTCGTTCGTTGTGATGTGATTGTGTTTAGTGAGTTAAGAAATCAACTTTAATTATTATCTAATTTTTATTTTTGTATTGAATCGTCCACCGTGTGTTATAATTTTTTGGGGAAAATTATATTATAAAAGAAAATTATTCTCTAAATATCTTACGCAAAATTTAGCGTAAGCTTTCTGTCCCTAAAGAAGTAGGCTATGTAGTTCATGAAGGGCCTCTGATTTTACTTGTTTTCGAATGACATACGAGCAAAAAAATAAACGGTTCATTCAATCAATTTAAACTATTTTACAGATATAAATTTTCAGTATAGGCTATCGGGTCGTATTCATTGTCGTAGTCTTATTACGTAGTTAAACCTCGAGTTAGGTTTCTGCAAAACAAACATAACCTGGATGCTTCATCACAAAAACAACCACACTTGGGCATCACGTCCAGACCATTTAAGCAATTTTTAATGAAGTTAATTCAATGTACAATCCTTAAATAGGGTCAATGGTTTTTAATTATTATCCAATGTTCGGTTAGGTCCTAGGTATAGCCTACAACAATAAAAACAAGTTTTTGATGAATATTAGATCATCATATTTTGGGTCTAGGTGAATGTCATTAGGCCCTAGTAACATTAATTTTTGATTTTTATGTAAACACTTTTAAATGTTTTCCTGTTCAAATTCAAATGACATCAATTTAAAATCAGTGTGACTCTTGAGTGAATCGAAGAATAGGACTAGGTTGAATGTGGCCTCTTAAACCATCATAGGTCAAACTTATGATTAGTTGTGGTACCGTCTAATGTTTTAATAAGGTTGGCCTACTTTAACTGAAGAGAAAATATAGTATAGCCTAATAAGTTTTGCTACATAGGGTACTGAGGTAGAGCCTAGAAATAATTAGGCCTAACTTCACTTTAACATTTTCAAACTGGGTTAGGCCTAGTTAGGTTAGTGGCTAGGAAGTGATTTAAGCAGCAAGAATTGTGGAAGAAAATGGAGTTGTGGATAAAAACACCATGGTTTGAAACTGAGGTAAGTCGCAACCTGATTGAAAAGACTATGGGCCTAAGTTTAACCTTTGAGTGTGCAGTGTTAGACCCGACCCTCCTCAAGTGTTATGCATTTTTTAAAATTGGTTTTGTTGTTAAACTGCTCTTAAGTTAAAGTAAAATACCTTTCATGACCTCTAAGCTTATTGCTACAAAACTTATTGTTCGAAGAGGTTGGCAGACCTCTTTTTGCCTTACTTTGTCCTGTCCACATAGACTATTGATCTGTGTGTGGATCGTGGGGGTGAGCCACTACAGTGTAAGGTGAATGGTACTGATAAAAGTTAGTGGCAGAACGCGGATACGAACCCACGACATCGCTGCCATGGTCCCGAAGGCGGATGCCCTAACCACTACGCCACCAACTCATCCAAAAACACCGCCTATTAGGTCCAGGAGTATAGCCAAATCTGTATAATTTTGTCTCTCAACGGACAGCCCTTTTCACATTGGCTAAGCCTATGTTAGATGGTAGACAGGCCTCTCACCAAATTTGCTCGTGATATCCACATGAAACGAATGAAAAAGTCTGACGCATTGGTTACATCACTAGTTTTTAAGACACCGACAGTACCAGGGCGAATTTTTTTTACTGTGTCTATGCCAGTGGCATTTTGGTTAAGATTATGAACGCTTTTAGGGAAAGCGGTCCAAACCCCTGGGCATCCTGCAAATTGATCCCGTGACCTCTTGAACCGAAGTTTAAGACGCTAGCCATTACGCTAGCAAGACACCCAAATTTTAAGGCAAATAGGCTATGAAAAAAAGATGAGTGTAAAATGTGTAGGTAATCCAATCCCGGGATCCTGCCTGTACTGGTAAATTGCCTAGACTGTTGCAATCCCGGGATTCTCAAGATTAATCCTGGGATTTTCGTGATTACTAAATTTATGGAAAATCAATGTAAATTACGTTTAAATCTCTTATTACAGCGTTTATGAATGAAAATTATGGTATATTTGAATGAGGTTCTAAATTACATATAGTTGAGATTTTTTGACTTATTTATTATTTCATAAATTACCTAACTATGAAGTCCCCTTTGTGCTCTGCCATGATATAACTTAAAATTTACAAAGCTAGAAATGATGTAAAAAAAAGATTAAATTGTGGCTATACGGTATTAGTAAATTTTAATAAGAACAACATTCAATTGATATTTAGGCTATTGATGCTGAATGATCAGGATCAAATTAACTATTCAAATTAATGATTTCTGGTTTAAAAAATATTAGCAGATGTTTTACCTGTGTGTTTCCTTAAACATCATTTGCACCTGTGCGCGTCCTCATTGCTTCTTATCAAGTGAACTTGATAAGACATGATAAGGGACACTATTTTCCCCCCACCCTTTCTCCCACGCCTAACAATAACCTAACAAATTTATTACTATATTCTTTTAGTTTTTTTTTAATAAAACGAGTCTTTGCCAGTCGATACTCGACGAATACAGCTCCATCAGTCTGAGCGCTAGGCAAATAGTGTGAAACTTGTATAAAATGAAAATAAAATACCTACAATCACATACCGCAGCTAAATAAACTAGGCCTATTTGTTACTTCCTAATTGCTAATAAATACTCTGAATGAAAACTGCATGTTAATAAACACTATCCCATTTCGTCTGTCGTCGTTGTATTTGAATTTGAAAGTTAAATGATAAGTAAACAGAAATACCCCCGTCGCAGCAGACCTGCGTACTCAGCGAATTTCCAATGGAATTCCAGATTATTTACTTTCCCCATAAAAACACCATAGGATCGAGTATGTAGGTTTTCTGCCATTGGGTGTTGTTAGAAAATCTAAGTTAATCAATAATTGGTGAATGTAAACACAAAATTGTATCAAACTCTGGCAATTTTTTATTTTCCCCAAAAACCCCATGGGGGTGAGTATGTAGGTTTGCCGCCATATGGGTTTTGTAAGCAAGTATAAGTTAATCCTTATATAGATAATGTACATACCAAATTTGATTAAGTTATGTCAATAAATAAGCAAGATATAGGGTTTTCTTGATTTCCCATAAGAATAACATGGAAAACACATTTTTGGATTTGCCCCGTAACCAGTTATGCTATGATAAAAATTCAAAATACCAAATTGTTTGTTTTTTTAAGCTCTTTTAAATGGTTTCAGTTAAAATTGAAGAATTTTAAAAATTAAGGTCCAAAAATGCAAAAAACCCATTTTTGACCCCTTTGAAGCCCCATAAAACCCCGTTCCCATAACCCGACAATGTTGGTTCACGAACTCATGAAAATAGACCTGGTCTTACACATCCATACCAAATTTCATCAAAATCGGAGGTCCCCTTCAAAAGTTATCAGTACCACGGACACATAGATATATAGATAGATATATAGATAGATATATAGATATATATATATATATATATATATATATATATATATATATATATATATATATACATATATATGAAAATGAACGAATGGTGTTTTTGGCTTCTGGGGACCTCAAAATGAAAAAGTAAAGTGGTCCTGGGCTTAGGTCTTACCATGGCTACTACCGTAATAGCGTAATCCCTATAGGGAAATTCGCTAAAAATAAATAAATTATACATTGCCACAAACACTCCTTGTTATATAGTATTGGACTGGGTATTTTAATACAGTATAACTGGTTATTATGGATGTTTAGATCAAATAAAAAGGATAAAAGAACTAACAGATTGGTGGAATTGTAATTAAATTTAAAAACAAAAGCATTAGTTACAATGGTGAAATCAGCCTGTTGACTGTACCAGTAGAATCCACGTTACTGATCCAACATGTGTATCAACTAGTGATGTGGGTAGCGTAAATACCCAGAGGGAAGGCAATTTTGGTATTTACCCCAGGCCAGGATAAATACCAAAAAATTGGTATATTTAGAAAGGATTGAGATTTTTTTCAATTATTGTTTTGTAAGGATGGTAAAATAATGATGAGATGTGTTTAAAAAAAATTGCAAATGGTCTCCAACACTGGCATTTAACTTTGGAGCATTATAATCGACATAAATACCAGGTATTTTTAATTTTCTTTGGTTATTTTGTTACTGTATATGAATATAACCTTTTTGAAAAGTAAGAGTTTATAAAAGTAAAAATTATTACTATAAAAAGGAAAATTTGACCTTACATATGTAAAATAATCCAATATTAGTTAAAATGAAACCCCAGTCTGAAATATAGGCCAAGTAAGGATTTTTTTCAATATCTTTTATTTTATAAAATCTTTTTTTTAGTATCTCTATTTGGAACAATAAGCTGTAATAGAGCAAAATAACACGAGGAGTGTCTGTGGTGATGTATTTTCCACAATCTCGAAATCTTGCCCAAAAATAAGTTTAGAAACATCCTCAATCCTAAAAAAATCTATTTTTGTTTGTAAGTAAGTTTAAAATTTTAAATTTTTAACTTTAATCTTATGGGTTGCCATTCTGGTAAAGAAATAACAATGAAAAACAAAAATAAAAGATCACTATTTTCAAGCATTTTTTTTTTAGTGAAAAGGTATAGTTGGCTTTTGGTGAAAACTTAATAGCCTGATTACCATGTAACTATAACAAAAGTGAATTAAAACCAACGAGCAAGCCTGATAAATTCGGTTCTGATAGTAATACAGATTTTCATTACGAGTTTAACTGATTTTAATAACTTACATAATTCTCATGAATACCCAAAATTTCTATAATATTTAAAAATTTTAATAAGTTTATCAGGTTATTTACAGCTTATCCTAGAATATTAACAATGATATGATTACAAATTCTATAGTAATAGTTAATGCAACTGATTTTACATGATTTTAGATGCGGAAAAGTATTGTTTATTTTATCCTGTTACAGACTTTCAGTAATATTTCAGTCATTTAAAGAGAAAAAAAAAATAGCAATTAGTTCTAACTATCTCAATACGTAATTAGTTAAAAACTATCTCAATATACAATGATAACATATTTATGGGAAAATGTCATTAATTTCGCTTGTTTCACAAATACCAAAAATACCCAGGTATTTATGAATTATGGGAATTTACCGTGAGTTTTAAATACCCGGGTATTTTACATCTTCAGTATCAACAAATTTATACCAAACAGCAGCACTGGAAGGCGAACATTCAAACATCCTGAAAGCTGAGTGAGCGGAGTGAACAAGCTCGTCTTGAATCAAAAACCAGCTGTTTTGCAATTGCCAATTTAGAGCATAGTCTAAGATTAATATTATTACTACGAATAATTGTATAAGTTTATCAAGGAAATATTCTGCCTCCAGGTTCTTATTTCTATTATAGTATGTCTTAGTATCTGGCTACAATATGCAAACCACATGTTTGTATACGAGCATGTGAGTGATTCTTTGACAACTACTGTTCTAAGCCCAATTGTTTTCAACAATCATTTTGTTTTAATTTTCAACTCTATATGAACCAATATTTAAAGTTTTATAATTCCAACTCAGGATTGTATCAAAACTGGTCTTTCCTAGAATAGAGAAATGTATGTTTATTATTTTTATCCAATAACTTATTTGCAAAGTTTAGAGTAAAACGTTATTTTTGATATCAGTACCCATAAATACATTAACTTGACTCACATTAGGGCAAAGGATAACTAAGGAGAGAAGCTAAGAACAAACCCCGACAAATTTAACATAAAAGACTTATAAAATACCAAGAGGGGCAATGCATCTACCAGGGACTAAGTCAAGTAATTTCATCCACCTCTATTTACTTAGCTCTGTGGCCCCATTAAAATTTTTGTGTAAAAGTGACTTGCTATTAATTACGCCCAACCCCTTTAGAAATAGAGAATAATAAATCCATGTGTACACATCAATACAATATACAGTACTGTAATTAAATGTAGAATTTTCTGAATGTGTGATTGTCATCTACTACTCTATAAAAACTTTTTTGAAACCAAATAAATCTTGTTTAAAAAATTCATTGCTCATGAATTTATTCTATTATTCATGAAGTTAATGTATTAAAAGATATGGATGAATGTTGGGGTCCCAAGATGCCATTGAGGGCAAAAAGCGTGAAACCAAAATCTTTAATTTAATTTGTAGTGTATCTTTAATTTATTCCATTTTCTGAGCGTGTTAAAAATAGACATACAAATTCACAATGACAAAAAAGTCATGTCATGATTTAATATCCTCTAATATTGTTTGAGATGAAACTTTTTTCACCTCAAGTACAGTAGGTTAAATCAATTGGTACAGTAACACCCAGAGGTTATCGATAGTGTTCGAACCTTTGATGATAATATGATTGTCAACTCCTGGTCAACTGATATAATTGTTAGCCCAAACATAAAAGTAATTGATAGTAAATATATATTACACCTCATCTAAAATATGTCTTTGAAAACAAACTAATCTAAAATCTTACTCTTGTACTTTAAAATGTTGTATAAGAGGTAAATTCACTATTTCAATTGATTATTAGGTGCATACCTAAAAGTTAATTTTGGAACAAGGGTAATAAATGTAAACACACGGCTCAATCAAGTTGGGTTTATTAAAGAATAAATAGTTCCTAATGAATAGAGTATACAAATGGCACATCACTTATTTATTAATCACAATGTCTACAAAACGGTAATCAAAGCTCAGTCTTATGGTGATAAATTAAGTAGGACCAAAACTAAATAAGTCAAAACTGTACACAGTCCCACAACAAAAACAAAACAAAACCCATATTCATATCAGTGACTTTTGTATTGAAAAAATCTTTGTTATAACTAATATCCCACTAAAAAATGAACTAACTTAATTTTTTCAGACTGAAAAGGAAAAATACATATAAAATTACATAATATCATGTGACTACAATCTAAATCAGTCTCTAACAGTTCCTGTACAAAATAAATAACAGAAGAGATAGAGATATAAAATGTAAAAGTTTTTCCTATTCAAATGTAGGTACCGGTATTTAAATTCTTTATTTATTTTTTTAATAGGTCACTAAAATTACTTGAGTGTTGACGTATTAGGTCCCAACCTTGGAGGAATTATATAGAAGGAGTGGCCATGCCAAACGGATATACATGCTAATGTGCAGCTGTCCGCTCTTCTCTTTTAGGGTGGCACAGCCGGCCGTAGAGTGGCATGGTACCGCCAAGCACACCAGGCAAATCAAATGTAGCCTACTTGACAATGCACTTTTTGCATTTTTAAGGAGGATTAAATTGTATATCCAGAGATGTCATTTTGTTCCAGATAAAAAAAATTATTTATAAAATGACACTTAAGTTAAATTACACAATTATATTATTAAGTATTAAAGACGTAATTTAATACTTTAAAAATGAATTTAAATTATCTCAAACCTGTATATGTTATATTTTACTGGAAAATTAATTTTATTGCGTAATACAATACTATCAACAAAAATTATACATAAATTAATATTTAAGAATGTAAATTGCTTATTTTAAATTGAAAAGAGGTTGGGTTTACAACTTTAAGTAACAATTAGAATCATTTCATATGTATTGGACAGTATTTGGCACACGATTCTTCCTGGTTGTGAATAATTCAATTAAAATGACATAAGGGAGAGAGGTTGTCTTTATGAAGACAGCTGTTTGTTTTCATGAAATGAATCATATGTTATAGGTAAACTTACTAAATTTTGTCTTAGGCCTATATTTAAAATACATAGAAACTTTAAAGTCCAATGGTGCGAAGAACATTGAACTGAGGGCGACAAAAATTATTCCATGCCATCTACAGAGAATTCCCTTTCATTTGACACCTCAATCATCAAAATCGGTTCATAAATAAGAGAGTTTTGCTGCTCACAAGAAATTCCTTACCGATACGGAATTAGGAAGATAGATTTTAAGTTTTTGTAGACAAAGCTCTAGTTTTTTTATAATTACTTGAGTTTTATTTCAAGGTCTAGGCTATTATATTGTGACGTACTTTCAGGTCACGAGAATATTTATGTAATTAATTTTTAGTTCGTACGCCACAATAAAAAAGATAAGTTTTGCCAGGATTTGCTCAGTTCAAAAGCAGGGTTAATTCCAGGGTTCACGACGTAAATACTTAATCTAAGTTATTATTAACAACACTTGAAAGATGAATGCCGAAATATATTATTAAATTAACTACGTTGGTTTTAAACGGCTGTTAGGCTTCGCAAAGAGCCTTCATCTGACATATTGATAAACATAAGGGGTGCTACAATAGGCCTTTCAGGCCGAGTTAAAAAAGGTATTACTACCTGGCCCCACCAAATGAAAAAAAAAAACTACGTTGGTTTTTCACCCATGTGACGTTCTAATAAAATAATGTGGCCAAATAATAGAGTCGATTAATTTAATTACCTATTGGTTCTTCGGTAATTATGCAGTTTAGGTGACACCTCTTAAAAATTGAATTTTTTTGTGCCAAACTATCCCAAATTACCCCCTGATTTTGAAAATAATAATTTTTTTCCGCGGAAAAAGTCGGAAAATGCCGGAAAATCGGAAAAACCGGAAAAACATTTTTCTAGCAAAATGACCGGAAATAAGTGGGTATTCAAAATGACCGGAAAATCGAGCTAACCACAATCGTTCAAGAAATATCAAAATCCGTCCATAAATAACGAAGTTATCGCCGGAAAAGCGGTGGAAATTCGGAAACTGGTTAGTGACAATTTTATTCAAAAATACGTCAAGTGGGTACTCAAATTAACCGGGATGTTAAGCTGATCACAAATATGTAAAAATCATTTCGATCCGATTTTAAATAAACCGGAAATTGCAGGAAAAGTGTTGGAAAAGCCATCAGATGAACTATTTTTTTCATGCAGTACTTAAAGTATGCCATGTGGGTACTCAAATGACGCAGAATTTCATGTAGAATACGAACATATATATATATTACTTGAATACAACAATTTAGTACGGTAGGGAATAAAAAAAAAAAAAAAATTAGAAATCAAATAAAACTAGGCCTATACCCTGAAACTCATATGCTTCAAACTTAGCGAACTAACTTTGTTAACAGTGGTTATTGATGTAGCCTAAAGTGCTATAGTTAGCCTTATAGAGAGTACTATAGGCATATTTAAAAACTTATATTTACATATTATAGCCTAGTGTAAAATGTGTTATTATAGGTAACATAACCTAACTAACCTAACCTAACCAAGGTCTGACGATCATATGAGTCATATTGAGCAAAGTTTTATATGGAATAAAACATACCAAGTTAGTACTCACATGGTTAGGTTAGGTTAGGTTAAGTTAAGTTAGGTTAGGTTAGGTTAAGTTAGGTTAGGTTAGGTTAGGTTAGGTTAGTTATGTTACCTATAACATAATATTTGATACTAGGCCTATATGTTAATCTAAGTTTAGGCTATACATCAATAACAACCCTTTTACCACAGTTAGTATTTCATTCAAGAATATGAGTTTCAACAGCGTCCGGTTTTATTTTATTTCTAAATGTTTAATTACTATTTTTATTCCTCACTAAATTGTTGTATTCAAGTAATATATACATATTCGTATTTTACATGAAATTCCGCGTCAATTGAGTACCCACATGGCATACTTTAAGTACTGTAGTAGGCCTATGAAAAATAGTTCATCTGATGGCTTTTCCAACACTTTTCCTGCAATATCCGGTTTATTTCAAATCGGATCGAAATAATTTTTACATATTTGTGATCAGCTTAACATCCCGGTTAATTTGAGTACCCACTTGATGTATTTTTGAATAAAATGGTCGCTAACCGGTTTCCGCATTTCCACCGCTTTTCCGGCGATAACTTCGTTATTTATGGACGGATTTTGATAATTCTTGAACATTTGTATTCAGCTCGATTTCCCCGTCATTTTAAGTACCCACTTGACTTATTTTGGCAAAAAAATGTTTTTCCGGTTTTTCCGATTTTCCGGCATTTTCCGACTTTTTCCGCGGAAAAAAACTATCATTTTCAAAATCAGGGTGTAATTTTGGACAGTTTAGAACAAAAAAATTCAATTTTTAAGAGGTGTCACCTAAACTGCATAATTAGGCCTACCATAAAATAAAATATGAACTGAATTATTTTAAGGTATGCAACGTATTGCTAAAACGTTAAATCTACAGAGGAGCAAGACGAGGGGAGTGGTTAGAGATTATTATTAGTCGAACTACGGTAGCCTATATTATACTTTGGAAAAACCAGAATAAATCTAGTAAGAATATTAATTAGTTGTTTTTCTTTAATAGCGTGCTAATAACTTACGTACTTGCGGTCGTGTATTTTTTATAGGGTTTAAACACCCCTCGGACTTATAATTTTACTATGGACAGGTGGATTTGCTCCACTCCTTCCCGGAGCTGGTTCCTTGTCGGTTTCTTCAACCAAGGCAGGACAACGACTGAAGTGCTCACCGGGGCCTGGAGGACACGTACCCCTACCGTGCTTCCCCTCCGTCACATGACCTTGACCCCCCGCCACTCCGCTTTGCCGCACTATTCAAACAAAAAAAGAAAAAAATTCTCTTACTTCGAAATGATAAAAACTTGAATTACCTGAAGTAACTATCGTTAATGGCTTCTCGCCCATAGTCGTCTTGGTACCATACGTTACAAATTCGAACGAATTAGCTCCGCGATCTGAGAAGGCTTCTTCATATAGCTTATTGCTCCCCATCCAATAGAAGGTGCCGTCGGGTCGGTACACCCTCCACTTTTGATTCCTGGATTGACTCCTAGCCCGGGGGTGTGTCTGTGTTGAAGCCGCTCCCAAATGTAATTGGGAAGCGCTAATCTGGTTCTCCTGACGCTGTAGACTTCATTTACACTGACGTTCCTCGTGAGATTTTCCATCTTTTTCCATTTTTCATTGGCCATCCGGAGTATTGAAGTTTCGTCCTCGGCTTTTGCACCTAAGGATTCTAAGTACGAAACAACTTCGTTAGGCCTACCTACCAAATTAATCACGCTGCCTGTATCAAGCAGCGCACGAAAGGTCTTTTCTCCGATTCTTATCTTTGTATATGGGCGACAATCTTTTACGCATTCGTCTACTACACCCCCAATACAATTATCACTGGGTATCGGTTTCCCTCCCCTGTCAATAGACCTACATTTGGTTTCTAAAGGTCTCTTGGGAACGTAGTTTTCCTTTTCCAACCTACAGTCACATTTGGTTGTCGAAATGTGCTCACGTTTGCAGTGATAACAGCGCAACGTCTTTTGGAGCTGACAGTCCCTGAAAAAGTGGCCGCGCCTGTCGCAGTTCCAACAGGGGAATTTTGCCTTACCCATGGTGTCTCGTGGTCGGTTGCGTGGTATTTCGTTGTCATTTCGAGTGTCTCTCCCGGTTTGTCCAATCCGGGCGGATCCGCGGCTCAAATCGTGGTGTACAGGCCCGCGAGGTGGCTCGTCGCCCACCTGGGTGCCCTGACTACGAGTACTCGGCGGGTAGTTCAGTTGCCCCGTAGCTGACGGTTTGTCTTTGCCCGCGGTTACCACTGGAACGCTGTGGTACTTCTTTTTATGGTAGTACGCGGTCTCGTGTACCAGCGCGGTCGAAGGGGGTGGGGGAGGCTAAAGTTCTTTAGGGGCCAAGACGTACAATTCGTAATCCTCCGCCCTGTCAACAAGGTCCGGCAACGAGGCGAAGTCATGGCGGCGCACCATTTAACCTTGTACTCCGGTCTCATATTATTGTAAATGAGGTCGAGTTTAGTCTGTTCAGAGAAGTTCCCACTTCTCCTTATCAGCGTGGTCACGGCTATAATGTAATCGCGGAAGTTCTCGTTCTCGCCTTTAGTCCGCTTCCGTACCTCCTCGTCGATATTTCGGTAGTAGGCAGGCGGGAAAAATTGTTTTTCGAAATCTCTCTTGAAGTCGGCCACGGATCGCCACAACTCTTTGTGGTTCTGGTACCAGAGGAGGGCTGGGCTGCTTAATAATTATCAATATTTTAAGAGTAAAATTTAATCACAGTTTTTGTTCAGTTTTGCAGAATTACTTAAATGTTTTGCTTGTTTTTTTGTTACCGTACTTAAAAGTTTTGCGGTTAAAATCTTTGCAGTTTTTCTTTTGTTGTATAAATTACCGTATACAAATAAGAAAATTGAAAATAAGAAAATTTAAGGATCACAAAATCTTGGGATTGGACTCTCTAAATGGGTGTACTGCCTTGTATAGCTTTGTTACAGGCTAAGATCAGCTGGTTCTTTAGGAAGGTTCAATTAACAGTCCTTAATATAAAATGGCAGCTGGGTCCAGTTTCAAACCCATTAAAAAGCTACCGTACTAACTTTTCTCAGAATCCAACTGGTAACCTTCAGATTCATAGGCGAGCACTATACCCACTGACCCAGACATTAACATTTAAGTGTGTGCAGCCAATTCTTTAAATATAAGTGTGGAACGCACCCCTTGAAAATATCATAGCGGTCACTGGATGAAGTGACCACCTTCGCCTTTTCTGACAACACTCCCGTGTCTTTGCAAAGGTGTAAAAAAACCATAGGGTCCATGTTAACTTCTTGCATACCAAGATAAACTCGCACGACGTTTACTTGACGCCCCAAGCTTAACATGATAAGATGGCTAAGGCACCTTGGCCAAGATGTCTACTCTAGTGTGGGTCCGATTTCCTCTGACGACCGAATCTGACCTGGTGGTGCAAATTTTTAACCCTCCAGGTGTTCAATGTAAGACTCCCCGAGGGTTACAAATTTTATAAGGTCTTACAGACTTTTAAATACAAATTAATAAAAAATATATCTTATTACCCAAGACCAGTTTTGGGGAAGCTACTTTTTAAAAGTAGCTTGCTACAGCTACAGCTACTTTTTGAAAAAATAAACGGTATCAGATAACTGACACATACTTTCTCCCAACAATATAAAAACATGTGTTAAAAGCTTTAAACATTAATATCTAGATGACTCTGTCGGATAGCTACCAGCTGAGCAGCGCGAGCTTGACCCTACGCGCATCTGTGACTTTTAACAACGTACTGCGTTTACCGCTAAACGAAAAATTGTATTTTCTCCTCAACCACTTGACGTAGAGCAATAATTTAAAGTACTGGATTATTTAGTTTTTTGAGCTTGATTCAATGGTGATAAGTAAAATTTATTTTGAGACAACAGCTATTTTGAAAATCAAAAAAATTGATTTTTTAAACACTTTTTACTCCATAACTTTTGAACGCGCATTTTCTCGGAGAAGCGGGTGGTGTCATTTTATCCACCATTTTAAGCTTAATAAACCACAAAATTTTAATAAAAATCGTTAGAGCCGTTTTTGAGAAATTTTGATTTTTTACGATTTTTGAGGGTTTTGGGGGGTAAAATACCCTTAAAAATCAAAAATTCAAAAAAATGAAAAAAACGCCTGGAATTATCGTGGATTTGGACCTATATACCAAATTTCATTAAAATCGGACCATTAGGGCATTCTCTAGCTCTGTTTACATCCTGACACACACACACACACACACACACACACACACACACAGACATCACTCCGAAAACCACTTTTTTGGACTCAGGGGGAACCATAATGGATAAATCCACCAACAACTCAAATTCGAAAATTTTGACGAAAACAATACTTTCTCCATATACTATGGTATAGGGGGAGAAAGTAAAAGGAGCTTAGCTACAGCGACAGCTATTTTTTTTAAGTAGCTAGCTACAGCTACAAGTGAAAAGTAGCTACTTACAATTTTAGCTACTTTCGCAAAATGGTCCTGGTTTTCTCTTATGATAATTATGCCATTACATCTTTAATTTTTGCCATTTTCATTGTCTACAATTTATAACTACCTATTGGCATTTTATAATTATTCAAAGTTTATAATTGACATTGTTTACTTACAACCTAGAAGTGATATACACTTAATATACGCTTAATTAAAAACAGGTGATATTTGTCAGTAACAAAGCTACACCTCATCTGATCCATCACAATCATCACACTCACCCCTTCAGTCATTCTCACCTTAAAATACGCACCACAGAGTGCGTCGGTGTTTCAAAATGAAGTATCTAAAGTATCTAATTTTTACTTTGTAATAAGTTGCAGTTTTATCAGTGTACCTAATGGTTTTACAAATCAATTTAGCTGTTTGTTGACTATAACAAACTTAAGCATATTAATGTATCTATTGAAATGAAGAATAGGCCTATCCATCCACCCCCCCCCCCCCCCCTTCCTCACAACTATTTCCAAGATGGTAATTGAATATTATGGTTCAACTCTTTCATAAATTAAGATAAGCACTAACGATGATAATGAAAGTAAAACACATTCCCTTTATCAGCAAAACACGGTGCAAAGAATGACAAAATCATCCGCCACGGTACGTATCGTGTCCAAGGGTCTTGCACACGCTTCTAGACGCAATTGAGGACCTGCACCTGCCTAGTGTATATCGGGTCTTGTCCTCCCAATTGTATTTGTACTACTCACAAACTGAATTATCAGAGTTCCTTCTGTAAGACTTTTTATAGACTTTTTCATCACATGATGGAGTTATCCTACAGTGTAATCTCACAAACTTAACTCCATAACTCCATAGGCCTAGTTGATAATTGAACACCTCTGTTTGTGCCTAGTGTTCGACTATGCACCTTAAGACTTGCTAATTATTGCTGTTTTTTTTCAGTTTTTGTTGCAGACCAGTCGTCGATATCCCACACAATTTCCAACATTAGGTGCGATTCTACCAGTTTTCTGCGGTACAAACATCCTGAGTCTAGCATGGTTAGCCGAGTTGATAGTAAACTTTGCCCAACCACCTTATTGCCAAGCGTTTTTTCAGGTTTCATCGTGCGCATAGGGTTGCCTAACCTGTACCCAACTTTTTAAATGTTAAGTTTTTCTATTAATTCTTTAACGATGTCGCTCTGTGGTGGTCTAATCAAGAATGTTTATGCGATCCTACCATGAAGTGTACCGGTGTTGAAAGTGTTGTTTTCCAGGGCCGCCGAGAGGGGGGGGGGGCAGAGGGGGCAGTTTGCCCCGGGCCTCAAGAGACAGGGGGCCTCATCTTCAGGCGTTTTTTTTCTTTTTTTTACGGTAAAATTTTCACTGCTTCATAGTTTTTCAGTAACACCATATATGTATTTTTGAAGACCTACTAAAATCATCAAACCGTAACAAAGTATAACCTATGACCTGAGTTAGTGATCAGCCTTTATGAGTCTCCACGGTTTGAAGCTCTGTGTCGGTAAATAGCCGCCGCGCCGCCCCGAGCCGCCTTTGGAGAGCTACACCAACACCACCGTGCTCCCGCCACCAGTCCATCTGTAGACGCGATGTTATGGTGCGCGATCAGTATCAGTGGACGAAGTCTATCATACATCCAAAAACAAGATTTTACAAATTCCTGAATATTTCTGCGTTTTATTGAAATTAGTGTGGTTTTTTTCAGATTATTTCATTAGACGTTTAATACAGTTGTAAACAAAACAAAGATAATTAATAAACAATTAAAAAAAAAAATTGTATTTACAATTTTTCCTATAAGCTTAGCCATTTTAAAATACTTAAAACCAGGCTTAACACCACGTGGTAGCTCTCCAATAATGACTCGTACCCAGCGAAAGTGCAGGTTTGATGTAATATTTCATATAGAGCCTACTATACCTAAATACATTTATTACTTGTACCTTACAACAATTCTAATAAAATATTATTATGAATCACTAAAGAGAAGAAAGCAGATTGTGTGCATTAATACTAAATAAATGTCCAAAGGAATGTGTACATTTTACATGGTTCGACCATGGACGACGGGTAGGGATGTGGGCCTAGCGGGGGAGAGGGGGGGCCTCACAACGGAACTCTGCCCCGGGCCCCAAAAATTCTCTCGGCGGCCCTGTTGTTTTCACTCAAGTTGTATCAAGGACGATGTCAAAGCTTCGAAAACCAGGTTTAATCACGATTGGAAGTGCAAGGATTTCCATAGCAGTCCCTAAGATTTTGTGATTGTTTAGTTAGGAGACTTGTACATGAGAGAGGGGCTCTTTTGAAAATAATTTAACAACGATTTTTCCGATGAGATTGTCAGTAGGTTTGTAGTTAATAATTGTTCTTTTGTTGTTGCAGGTATCCCACAAGAGTGGATAGTGGGCGAGCCTCTTTCAGGTAAGTGAGCATGTTTTCATATCGCAGCACTTTTGACAAAGCAGATTTCCAAAGAGAACCGAATATTTTGATTTAGAATTTTATTACTACTGTGCATCGAATGTCAAACCTAGTAGGTTAATATAAGCTACAATAGGTACAATAATCAATAAATTAGCATTGATTGTACTACGTAAGGAACAATTATTGTCAGACTTACGAAAGGAAGATTTTTTTAGTTATATGGATGGATTTAAATTTATTCTAATTTGTTTATACACAATTACTATCATCTCCACCATGGTTCATCTTTATCGCTACCAGTAAATGAAAACATTTTGTATTTGTAGAGAAAATGCTTTATTCTAAAATTAGCTCTCTTTTTTAAAATTTTATTTGATTTTTTAGTTGTATAATAATTGTTAAATGAAGTAACATTTATAAAAAGGCGAAACCACTGTTTGTCGATGATAGCCATAGGATCCAGTCTTATCTCAATTGTGATCATTGCTGGATATGTGATCCAGTTTTTATAGGTCAAAGTCAAAAGTGAAAAATATCTTTATTTCATAATGAAATTGAGGGATCTAGATACATAATAATACAGTGCAAAATAAATCCCACATAGGCATATCCTGTGTGTGGGATTTTAACATTGCATAGGGACATTTAAATTGGTGATATCATCTACAGCAGCTTTGCAGAGACAGCACAAGGTAAGTCTATGTTTCTTTTTACTATTTTAATTTTGTTTTAAAATATTCGGTTCTCAAATTTGTATCCAATTAAAGTTTTACATTTTTTTGGATTAGCTACATTACCATGGTGGAAAATATAAAATTCCTTTATTACTTATCTTTTATAGCCAATATTAAAAATAATTCGAAAACCCTGACATAATACTCATAAATTAATTTTGGATTTTTCTCTACAAGATGTATAGTATTGACTCTATTCCATATAGAAAATAGCTATAATAACATGTTTCAAATAATCCTATGTTTTAAAATCTATTATTTTCGGCTGTTAATTGTGGAAATATAATTAGTTTCTGTAATACAAAATAATAATATTTAAAAGATAAATAAATAAAGAATATTTAACTCTTTAAGAAGATGAAAGTGGTCACAAAACCAACTTAATTTTGTCTTTGTTTTCCTGTGCTGTGGCTTTGAGGGATTGTTAGGGGTCTGTTGTTAATGGTGAAATGGTTGATGCAAGTTGTTTTTGCTGGGAATAGGTGCTGGTATTTTGTTTTTAGTTGTCTATGAAGATCTGTCTTAAGAGGGCTGGTTGTTTAGGTTAGGCTGCTAGTTTCTCTGTCGTAGAGGATGTCAAAGGAATCTTTGGTATTATATTTTATTTGAATTGGTTTGTTAGATTGATGTCTGATTCAACAAAAATTCTTAATGTGGTCATTTTATACTTGTATACTCTGAATAGGTCTCGTCTGGTGATTTTTAAGGCTGATTGTTCCTGTCGTAGAAATAGTCCCTAAAGCCAGCACAAAGTGAAACAAAGGTCAATACAATAACTAAAAATATGCCATAAGTATTACATAATTTATATTGTCAATAGACCGATTAAGTTATTAAAGCTGTACTTAAATATTTTTTCAATTCGTTAATCTATTCAATTATTAATTCACAATAACCACCTTAGTTTTTCAAAATAAAAACTTTCCTAATAAAATATTAGAAAAAAGTTAAATTTTATAAAAAAATTTGTATGGTAAAAATTTATTAAAAAGCTATTTTTTTAAATACTGTGATTGTATTAAGAGAAGTCTTTTGTATATAAATGGAAATCTGCTTTGGGCTTTAGTGCAGTTAGTGTGGATTGTGTGTTTTTCGGCTATATACCTGAAAAGCCCAGTTAAAAATTCTTAAAAGCAAATAACTATTGTGAGTACTTTCACAAGTTAAGAATTAATAATCTCTATGTGTTCTATTTTGTTATAGACTGAAATTAATATCTTTAAAATATAAATATTATATAATTATATTTTTTAAAATTTGTTAAGGACGTAAAAGCTAGTTTCCACAGTGTGTTAAAAAGCTATGGTGTATATATTTTACTAATTTTTAAATTCTTGGAGAAAAAAAAGATAGTGAAATATAGACAGCAAAAGATTTTGAAGAATGAATTCTTGCCCATTTCTGTTAAAGGAATACTATTTTCAATGTATACACTTAATAATCCAGATACTGTTGTTGGAAATTAGATCTAAAGTGATATTCCTGCTTTGTAATAAGAAGCAATATTTATACTAGCAATTACAAGAAACTTTTGAGTTTGAACTGGGCTTTTCAAGAACAGAAAGCGGACTTCAATTTGTGTGAATTACTTGCTGTTTTGCGTACTATGTAAAAATCTACAAAACTCTCAGCCTCAGGGCTCCTATGAATCAGCTACATTATTGCTTAAGTTTACGCCATAAAACAATAGTTTGACCAAAATTTAAAATAACCTTTTGCTTTTCCTGTTCAAATGTAAATGCTTCAACTTAAATGCATATAGCATAGGTATTCAGTATTGTAATAAAAAATATACATATATTTATAAAAAAATCGGGTACCTATCCTTGTTTAAAAAGTTGGAATGTTGTAACTGTTTTAATAAATGAATGAACATATTCCCTGTGATATCTTTTATATAATATGCTATGAAATGGTAAGTTTCTACGAAATCTAGATGTGTACAAACACATTTTTTATTAAACTTAAGGTAAGTGGCTCTTTGATTTATCATCATTTTTATTTTTATTGGTCTAATAGACTATTAGGCTTAGTAAAATTTACATTTATTGTAAGAAAAGTTAGCATAGACCAGATTTACATTGGATTTGTTTTTTTATGATAACAGTATTAATATATTGCTGTACATAATTTATATCATTATAATGTAGAAAATGGGCCTTAGTTTAAGCATATTTTATTTAATATCCAATGCGTTAATTAATTTTGGATTGTACAATTAGTTAAATTAATCTCTTCAGACAGTATTTACATTTTGAAGTTCAACAGGCCCTAATGTAGTATTAGTCATATTAGATGTTTACTTTAAATGTTTTAGATAGCTTAAATAATATCACATAATAGATCAAATTTTACAACTGTCTTGCTTTTCTTTTTATTTTATTTCTCATGGTTTATGAGTTCCTGCAGCTTTCCTGACGCAATTTAGATACACCTGTGTGTTGCTGGTGTTGCCTACCGAGCTGTATGGAAGGAGTCCCCACAGTCCAAATTCTCTTTTCATTATTTTATTTTTTAGTAGTATAGATTTTTGGTTCACAGATGAGAAAATCCATATTTTGTTTTGGAGGTGCATGCGTACTGCAAACCCATGAAGTTTTTAGCGTTTGTTCATTTACATTATTTATTTAACTGAATCGGTAGATAACTGTATTGATCTTGTAGATTGTATGTATTTAATTTGCCTGAATATTTTAAAGGTTTTCTGTATGTTCAGCCTGAGAGGTTTGAAGGTATGTGTATTTTAGTTTCACCATAAGTAAAATATCTGTATTGGGGATCATTATAACATGGAAAGAAAAGAACCTTTTTAACATATAATTCTTTGTGTTCTTCAAAGTTAAACTGCTTAAAATGTTTTATTAGACAGGTTTGTTTCTGTTACAATAATAAAATATTACGTTTGTACTGCATTTGGATAAACAAGAAAGTAGATCTACCTCATACTCGTTAGGCCAGAGTGATGGTGTTTAAGATCATCCTAGTCAGCTGTCCTAAGTCAACGTTTGAGGTTTATCCATTGTCTGAAATATCAATATTGCAGTATAAATGTAATTTCGTATTTTAGTTTTGTTGGTAGATCAACTTCATAGTTAAGGTATCAATATATGATAGATATAATTGTTTGGGAGGGGCAATAACGGAAAGAAAAGTTATGTGTTTGTAGTAAATAGGAAAAAATATGGTAAAAAGTTAAATAACATTTATTTAGCTGTACATAATTGTTGTGTGTATATATAGAATTATAAATCACATTTTTAGACAATTTTATAATTTAAACATTACATTTTTCGCTACCAATTTGTCGGAACCTTATTTTCGTTATAATAATAAAAACAAACTTGACACCAGACAATAGGAATTAACACAACACCCACAAATACTTCATCGACGTATTCTTTTTAAGAAACAGGCCACAGTTTTAGATTCATAAACTTAACTATGCAGTTACTACAATTTTACATAAAGAATAAACTCGTAATAATATGACTCAATTCAAAATTACTAAAACATACAACAATATACAGAAGCCTAACTAGTAAAATGAGCCAAACTGCTGTATGACTATCCGGAAAGAGCGTAATCATAAGCCAAACTGAGGTTCTTTGTTTATGTAGACCAGAAATAAGAAAGTCATGTATTCAATCCTGTCCATTTCGGCCGTGAGAAACCCGGCGCCAATTCAATTCAAATTTTCGACTCATTTCCAAAAACTCGTCGGACCATCCCGCGTCTGGATCGTCAAAAGTCCGAATGAGAGGGTGTTAACTGCATCACATTAAAAATATCTCCTGTTATCCATATTTAAATATTGTATGAGTTTATTGTTACTAACATTTGCAATAACATGTTTTAGATATTATATTAAAATTGCATTTATATAAACAAAGTTTTAAATAATTTTTTAAAACTATTTTGATTAATCACAATTAATAACATGCCATTGCGTAAATCTATATATAAAAAATTTAATTTTTGACAATTTTTTTACAATATTTGTTTTTAAAAACTCCAGTTTGTGAGAGTGTTAGCGCTATGTGCTGGTGATTTCTCGTTTGTTCGCAGGAGTGAAGGGTGTGTACAGATGTCCGAGATGTTCCCGGGTCTACTCGGTGCAGACTACCCTTAACCGGCACATGAGATACGAGTGCGGCCTCAACAGTCTATTCCGCTGCGGAAAATGTCCCAAGGCCTACAAACGGCGCTACCTCTTGGCCGAACATATCAACAAGTATGGACATTACTGATAGAAAGCCTCAACCATCTGCTCACTGCGGAAAATCTCCCGAGGCTTATGTGACTAAACATATCAACAAGTACAGACATTTTCCCATGTTGAAAACGTTCTTGGTTATTGGAAAGTTTGGTTAATAAAGAGCAAGGACTGATGTTCTTAGAAAATCACCCTCTTTTTCCTTGTGAAACTTACAAAATTGTTTTTGTTCTTGCCGAGCTCAGTGAAGTGAAGGACTGAAAAATTAGGCCTTTCGGCTTTCCTGTGAATTATGAAAATTAATTGATGATGAATACTCATTTTTACCCATCTGGTGTGGAAAACTGTTTGTGAGGAATGTGTTAGTTTTTAAAGAACTCTTAAGTGGAAAAATACAGACTTCTATAGACTATACTCTGAGATGAAGAGATGGCATGACCTTTCATTCGTTCTAAATAAAATTCATCGAGGGTGAAGCTCAGAACCATTTTACAGACAATCTCCAATGATTTTTTTGTGATGAGGAACCTTCAGGTTGTGCCAAAGTAATTTTATTAAGAATTGACAATGATAATTTCTTTTGTGTGCCATACCTTTTTTGTAAGTTTTATACAATAGTGTATTTTCACTGTACCAGTTTTAAGGAACTACATTGATTTTTAAGTTAATTTGTTGAATGATATTAGTTTGTGATTTGGAAAAAGTAAACTCACTTTTGGAAAGATTTAAAATTTTTTCTAGTCGAATAGTATGTGTTGTAAATGAGTTTGTGTGGGTTTTTAAATATTTAGTTTTTCCAAAATACTTTTAAGTTAAGCCGCTCTATGCATTTAGTTTTAATGAACTGACATGTAGACTGTAATGTTACCAATGAAATAAATTCTTAAGACTGACAGATTTACCTTTGCAATGTTCAAGACTGATCTATAGTTGTTTCATAACGTATTGCTCTTGTTAGAAATAACTTGTTGCTTGACTTATTACTTGAGTGTTTAGATTTTTATTCTACTGCGAGGGTAAATAATTCATATGATTGACCATCTATTGAAGTAAGCTAATAGTTAAAAAAATTGCTTGAAACACTCACTATCAACATATAACTTTGTTGATGTTTGGACCTTGGAGGAATTAGTAGGACGGACCGGCAAGTGTTGGGGAACTACCAAGTCGCTGAATCTTGGAATTTTAAGTTTAATTTGTTGTTTTAAATGACAGTATAAATTTTAGAACTTTTCTCAAACACTAATTTGTTACGGCAATAATTAGGTCTACATTATATTTGTCAAATTGATCAATAACTATGGTAAGGCTATGTATTTTTAAAATGTCAACTAAATCTAATGGTATTGTCAAAAAACTTAATAATGTAATTGTGCTCATCTTTTGAGAGTAATTATACTTCTGTTAGTATAATGTCTATTGTTTATAAGTTAGTTCTAAATTTCATATGGCTTATTTAGTTATTTTATTATTATTAATTAATTAATAGTAATAATGAATTAATTGAATTATTCACAACCAGGAAGAATCGTGTGCCAAATACTGTCCAATACATATGAAATGATTCTAATTGTTACTTAAAGTTGTAAACCCAACCTCTTTTCAATTTAAAATAAGCAATTTACATTCTTAAATATTAATTTATGTATAATTTTTGTTGATAGTATTGTATTACGCAATAAAATTAATTTTCCAGTAAAATATAACATATACAGGTTTGAGATAATTTAAATTCATTTTTAAAGTATTAAATTACGTCTTTAATACTTAATAATATAATTGTGTAATTTAACTTAAGTGTCATTTTATAAATAATTTTTTTTATCTGGAACAAAATGACATCTCTGGATATACAATTTAATCCTCCTTAAAAATGCAAAAAGTGCATTGTCAAGTAGGCTACATTTGATTTGCCTGGTGTGCTTGGCGGTACCATGCCACTCTACGGCCGGCTGTGCCACCCTAAAAGAGAAGAGCGGACAGCTGCACATTAGCATGTATATCCGTTTGGCATGGCCACTCCTTCTATATAATTCCTCCAAGGTTGGGACCTAATACGTCAACACTCAAGTAATTTTAGTGACCTATTAAAAAAATAAATAAAGAATTTAAATACCGGTACCTACATTTGAATAGGAAAAACTTTTACATTTTATATCTCTATCTCTTCTGTTATTTATTTTGTACAGGAACTGTTAGAGACTGATTTAGATTGTAGTCACATGATATTATGTAATTTTATATGTATTTTTCCTTTTCAGTCTGAAAAAATTAAGTTAGTTCATTTTTTAGTGGGATATTAGTTATAACAAAGATTTTTTCAATACAAAAGTCACTGATATGAATATGGGTTTTGTTTTGTTTTTGTTGTGGGACTGTGTACAGTTTTGACTTATTTAGTTTTGGTCCTACTTAATTTATCACCATAAGACTGAGCTTTGATTACCGTTTTGTAGACATTGTGATTAATAAATAAGTGATGTGCCATTTGTATACTCTATTCATTAGGAACTATTTATTCTTTAATAAACCCAACTTGATTGAGCCGTGTGTTTACATTTATTACCCTTGTTCCAAAATTAACTTTTAGGTATGCACCTAATAATCAATTGAAATAGTGAATTTACCTCTTATACAACATTTTAAAGTACAAGAGTAAGATTTTAGATTAGTTTGTTTTCAAAGACATATTTTAGATGAGGTGTAATATATATTTACTATCAATTACTTTTATGTTTGGGCTAACAATTATATCAGTTGACCAGGAGTTGACAATCATATTATCATCAAAGGTTCGAACACTATCGATAACCTCTGGGTGTTACTGTACCAATTGATTTAACCTACTGTACTTGAGGTGAAAAAAGTTTCATCTCAAACAATATTAGAGGATATTAAATCATGACATGACTTTTTTGTCATTGTGAATTTGTATGTCTATTTTTAACACGCTCAGAAAATGGAATAAATTAAAGATACACTACAAATTAAATTAAAGATTTTGGTTTCACGCTTTTTGCCCTCAATGGCATCTTGGGACCCCAACATTCATCCATATCTTTTAATACATTAACTTCATGAATAATAGAATAAATTCATGAGCAATGAATTTTTTAAACAAGATTTATTTGGTTTCAAAAAAGTTTTTATAGAGTAGTAGATGACAATCACACATTCAGAAAATTCTACATTTAATTACAGTACTGTATATTGTATTGATGTGTACACATGGATTTATTATTCTCTATTTCTAAAGGGGTTGGGCGTAATTAATAGCAAGTCACTTTTACACAAAAATTTTAATGGGGCCACAGAGCTAAGTAAATAGAGGTGGATGAAATTACTTGACTTAGTCCCTGGTAGATGCATTGCCCCTCTTGGTATTTTATAAGTCTTTTATGTTAAATTTGTCGGGGTTTGTTCTTAGCTTCTCTCCTTAGTTATCCTTTGCCCTAATGTGAGTCAAGTTAATGTATTTATGGGTACTGATATCAAAAATAACGTTTTACTCTAAACTTTGCAAATAAGTTATTGGATAAAAATAATAAACATACATTTCTCTATTCTAGGAAAGACCAGTTTTGATACAATCCTGAGTTGGAATTATAAAACTTTAAATATTGGTTCATATAGAGTTGAAAATTAAAACAAAATGATTGTTGAAAACAATTGGGCTTAGAACAGTAGTTGTCAAAGAATCACTCACATGCTCGTATACAAACATGTGGTTTGCATATTGTAGCCAGATACTAAGACATACTATAATAGAAATAAGAACCTGGAGGCAGAATATTTCCTTGATAAACTTATACAATTATTCGTAGTAATAATATTAATCTTAGACTATGCTCTAAATTGGCAATTGCAAAACAGCTGGTTTTTGATTCAAGACGAGCTTGTTCACTCCGCTCACTCAGCTTTCAGGATGTTTGAATGTTCGCCTTCCAGTGCTGCTGTTTGGTATAAATTTGTTGATACTGAAGATGTAAAATACCCGGGTATTTAAAACTCACGGTAAATTCCCATAATTCATAAATACCTGGGTATTTTTGGTATTTGTGAAACAAGCGAAATTAATGACATTTTCCCATAAATATGTTATCATTGTATATTGAGATAGTTTTTAACTAATTACGTATTGAGATAGTTAGAACTAATTGCTATTTTTTTTTTCTCTTTAAATGACTGAAATATTACTGAAAGTCTGTAACAGGATAAAATAAACAATACTTTTCCGCATCTAAAATCATGTAAAATCAGTTGCATTAACTATTACTATAGAATTTGTAATCATATCATTGTTAATATTCTAGGATAAGCTGTAAATAACCTGATAAACTTATTAAAATTTTTAAATATTATAGAAATTTTGGGTATTCATGAGAATTATGTAAGTTATTAAAATCAGTTAAACTCGTAATGAAAATCTGTATTACTATCAGAACCGAATTTATCAGGCTTGCTCGTTGGTTTTAATTCACTTTTGTTATAGTTACATGGTAATCAGGCTATTAAGTTTTCACCAAAAGCCAACTATACCTTTTCACTAAAAAAAAAATGCTTGAAAATAGTGATCTTTTATTTTTGTTTTTCATTGTTATTTCTTTACCAGAATGGCAACCCATAAGATTAAAGTTAAAAATTTAAAATTTTAAACTTACTTACAAACAAAAATAGATTTTTTTAGGATTGAGGATGTTTCTAAACTTATTTTTGGGCAAGATTTCGAGATTGTGGAAAATACATCACCACAGACACTCCTCGTGTTATTTTGCTCTATTACAGCTTATTGTTCCAAATAGAGATACTAAAAAAAAGATTTTATAAAATAAAAGATATTGAAAAAAATCCTTACTTGGCCTATATTTCAGACTGGGGTTTCATTTTAACTAATATTGGATTATTTTACATATGTAAGGTCAAATTTTCCTTTTTATAGTAATAATTTTTACTTTTATAAACTCTTACTTTTCAAAAAGGTTATATTCATATAACAAAATAACCAAAGAAAATTAAAAATACCTGGTATTTATGTCGATTATAATGCTCCAAAGTTAAATGCCAGTGTTGGAGACCATTTGCAATTTTTTTTAAACACATCTCATCATTATTTTACCATCCTTACAAAACAATAATTGAAAAAAATCTCAATCCTTTCTAAATATACCAATTTTTTGGTATTTATCCTGGCCTGGGGTAAATACCAAAATTGCCTTCCCTCTGGGTATTTACGCTACCCACATCACTAGTTGATACACATGTTGGATCAGTAACGTGGATTCTACTGGTACAGTCAACAGGCTGATTTCACCATTGTAACTAATGCTTTTGTTTTTAAATTTAATTACAATTCCACCAATCTGTTAGTTCTTTTATCCTTTTTATTTGATCTAAACATCCATAATAACCAGTTATACTGTATTAAAATACCCAGTCCAATACTATATAACAAGGAGTGTTTGTGGCAATGTATTTTTCCATCAATCTGATACCTAGTGGGTAGGGTTTCCTTAAATTTTGGATTTGAAAGTCTTTTTCTTCCAAAAACAAGTTTAGACAGTCTTAAACCCAGAAAAATTTGGTTTTATGTTAAAACTATCTTAATTGAAATTTTTTCACATAGTTTTTATGGGTTGCCAACTAGGCAACAAAATAACAACAAAAGCTAAACAAAAATAAATTAATGCTACTTTTAAGCATTGGTTTTGAAACATCTGTCACTTTTGGAAAGGTAGTTTGTGTAAAATTTCAAAGCCTGATTACCATGATACTATAATAAAGTGAATTAAAACCAACGAGCAAGGCTTGGCAACTGATTTAAAAATTGATAAATTGTTATTATAGTATCATTTTTCAGCAATTCAGTAAGTGGATACAATGGAAAACCGCATGTTTGCACTGAAGCTCATCACTCACACATTTACACTGCTCAGCTGTTTTCAGCAACTCTTTTGTTTTGATTTTTAGCTCCGTAATACTAATGTTTGATTTTTAGGATTTCAATTCAAGATTACAACAAAATAAGATTCTTCATAGCTTATAGACGTAGTTCTATACATTATTTTTATCCTGATAATAAGTTATTTACAAAGTTTGAAGAAAAACTTTGAAGTGACATTTTTGAGATCCATTTGGCATAAGTACATACAATTTTACCTTACTCGAGTATAAGAAAGTATAATTTTTTGAATGGTAATTTATACTAATAATTATAAATGTTTAGATAAATAAATAATAATAATAATAAAAAAACAAAAAAAAAAAACTAGCATAATTTGTTAAAATAGAATTTAATAATGGGGAAAAATATCAACAATAACAAAATTACCTCATGGGTTTTCTCTAGTACAGAGTGTTTCAGTAAAAGCATAGTGGGCTCTGCAGATTCAGATTCTACATGCAAAAATAAGTCGAAGATGTAGAATAACTTTTTTAGATTTTGGATTAGTTTAGCCGTAATCCGCCATTTTGTTTCTTACACTAAATAATTGTTATTTCCGTAAGGGATAATTATAATAATTTCATATTTGGTATGAACCTTTATAAGATCAATGTTCATTTTCAGGAAAATAATTATATTTTTCCTACCCAAGTTTTCAAAATGGCGGCCTTTTTAAATTTTTAAATTCAAATATCTCAAAACCTGTAAATTTTATCCAAATTTTAGAAGAGACAAAAAAGTTGTAAAATTAAATTATCTAACCAATGGTAGGTACCAAGTTTGTAATGATTTGACAACAAATAATGCAGCTATTGAGGTTTTTGTGCATAAAAACATTTATTTTACATTAAAATGCAAGCAAATTTAGGTTAGTTTTGAATAAAAATTGCAATAACTCCATTGTTTGGTGTCAGATCGTTACAAAATTGGTACCATTGGTTAGTTATTTTAATTTGTCAACTTTTTTGTTACTTTAAAATTTTGATAAAATTTACTGGTTTTGATAGACTACGGTATTAGAGTTTAACATTTAAAATGGCCTCCATTTTGAAATTTGATGAGCCTGATCAAAGATAGTTTCGGAAAATGTTTATAGCTGTAGACTTAAAGTTTTTACCAAGTTTCATAAAACTATCTCCAAGGGCTTTTGAGTATTAATAAAAAAAAAATACAAAATGGCAGATTATGGCTAACTACGTCGAAATAAAAAAAAAATTTATTCTACATTTTCGGCTTATTTTTGCATTTAGAATCTGAATCAGCATAGCCCGCTACGCTTTACTGAAACACCCTGTATATTTAACTGTTCACGTAAACTCCATGTGTTGCAGTTTTACTATACATTATAGTTAAAAAATTAACACCAGAGAGCAGCACTCTACATTGGACAATTGTGAGATTGGCGAGGGTGTGAAGCGCACAAGCTTGCCTCGGAAGGATAAGGAACACAAATGTGCCATTAGGTGTTCAGTGTATGTGACTTCACCAAGATTTTTACTAATGACGATATACACTAGTGTAAATAGATTTTGTGTAGCATTGGCGTGTTTGAAACCATTTACGGGGCACGATCTTCTTTGACAAACATGAAGGACATGTGACGTATGATAGGTAAACCAGTAAATTACCACTCTTCATAACTGAGTGCTGTGGTTATGTTGTAAGAAAAGGTTTTTGCATCACTGTAAATCCAGCTGAATAATTAACATGAATTACAACGCCTTTAGAATATGAACTTTCCAAATTTCGGTATCAAACAAAATGCATTGTATGAGAAGTCTAATCACATTAACTAGTGTTTATAGTCAAACTTATTACAGTTCAAATTAAATAATTACGCAGAGGTGCTTAAAAGTCTGGAAAATAATATAGTAATTCTATTAGCTACAGGAATAAAATGCTGCAAATTCAATTAGGAGATAAAAACTTATTTTTTTACATATTACTGACATTTCACCTCTGATGGGAGTCATCCCACCAGGAGTCAGAAAAATTTGTAACGTAAACATGTGGTTGATATCAACATTAAATCAAAGGTCACACTTAGTAGAATACCAAGTGAAACAAACCTAACCTCAAATGGACAACCAAGCTGGAAATTGCAGGTAATGAATATTACATCTGGGAACATCTATGCCATTTATAGAATGTCAAAAGTTTTCTGAATAGATACTTAATTTTTTATGTACGGTATATATTTTTTTAAGAGGTTGGCGGACCTCTTTTAGCCTTACTTTGTCCTGTCCACAAAACTATTGATCCTTGCGGGATCATGTTAGACGAAGTAAGGGGGTGAGCCGCTACAGTACAAGGTGAAAGGTACTGAGATAAAAGTCATTGGCAGAATGCAGATTCGAAACACTGACATCACTGCCATGGTGCCAAAGTCCGGCGCGCTAACCACTACGCCATCGTTTGGCATCATTATTTATAGCAGAACATCCAGGAAAAAGTCAGATAGAATTTTAATTTTACAAAAAAAGAGCAATAAGAATAATGTTAAACATAAACTGGGATATTTTCTTGCGAGGTCATTTCTCAGCCATGGGTATTATGAAGTTGTAAGGCATTTATGTTTACCATACCGTTCTTTATCAGAAAAGCTTTTTTCTGAAAAAAAAGATGTCAGAGTCCTACGTAGACTAGGGGATAACCATAAATATGGCACTAGGCATATAAACAAAATTGGGCTGTTGGTGCCCATAAGTTGAAATTTTACAATAATAAAAAACTATCATGTACTGGAAGAAAATTTGTGTAAGGGCTTTCAGAGGGGTTAAGGAAAATTGATGATGATAAAAAAATTTAAAAGTCATCTTAAATTATACTTAACACAAAATATACTTTATAATTTTGATGAATTGTAAGAATGATATTGTGTTTTTAGAATTGTGTTTTTAGTTTAAGCAGTTGTAAGAATCTTGACGCCATTCAATGTACATATATTTGTATGATTAACAAATAAAGCTATTTTCTAATTCAATTCAATTCAATTCAATTTTACTTTTAAATCTATTTATCAAAATTTAAAGTGTTGTAACTTCTGGCATATTCACCTTTTGAGGCCAGTTTTTGTCATATCGCTTGAAATAAAAATATCTATAAAATATTGACTTAGGCTGAAGAAATTTACTGTAAGACTTTCTTAGAGGGAGTTTGAAAGATAGTTAAGAAAACAAGTTTCTGGCAAACCAAAATTTGTTAAAGCAATAATCATGTTCTCATAGCCAGTTGAAAGGAAATTGTTTTTGACATTGTAAGTCAGTTAAAAAGTCGCTTTAAAGAGGAAGCCTAATGTAAATGAGGTTTTTTTTGTCAGATTCTTGGGCGTACATGTTGATCCAGTAAAAAAGCTATGTGAAATAAGAGAAATGGACGAGAAATATCAGATTTCTTCACTTTTAAGTGTACAAATTTTTCAAACAAAGTACAGACTTTCCCTGACAAAATCAGAGCATCTGAGATTATAAAAAAAAAATCTTTAATATACCAACATAAAAAAATATGTTTCTAAGGTCCTGGTTGAAAATAGCATTTAGTAATTGAAAAATAAGTAAAATCAGTTGGTTGGGAACAATTGAAATTACTTGGTATCGGATCTACTAAGTGAGTATGTATTGTTGATAGGGACCCGCCACGTTTGTCAAGACTGTGGAAAATCTTATTCACTGGCCACCAACCTTCAGCGCCACCGCAAGTTTCAGTGTCGCCAACAACCGAAATTTAAATGCCCCTTCTGCCCGCAGCGCACTTCACTCAAGTTCAACCTGCAGCCACATATAAGGAGCAAACACGCTGACAAACTTCATCTTTATGTCTCGTCTGATTCAAACAATTCTGATGCGAATACCGTAGATTCCTCTGCTAGTTCGACTTTCCATCCAAATTTTCAATCTGGACCAATTTAGGGGAAGGGTAATGGGTTTTCTCTAACATGAAGTCTTTATGGTTTCGAGAGGAAAAACTCTGCAGGAAGATCAAGAAGTATGAATAGCAGTAAACTTGACTGGCTATGGGGCGGAAATCAATTGCTAAATTGATCAAATAAATGGTTTGTATTGTGTAAAATTTAAAAAAGGATTTTTAATGTTTAAGTTTAATACAAGTCATATTTTAATCTTACAAATATTTTGTGATTCTTTCAACATTTTAACAATAATGCATAATGCATCCTTATGAGTAATTAAAACATGGTACTGGGTGTCCTTAAAGTCCGCCCTCCTGCTATTTTTTAACAGCTTTAGATAATGAGATCATCTTCTGGGTGTGTCTCAGAGACCTAAAAAAGAAACTTTTGATCTGTCTTGATTTTCAATCCCCTCCACTAAACGGGGTTTTGGGGAGTGGGTCCAAAATTTTATAATCACAACTCCCTTTAAATGATCCCTCTAAGTTCTCCTTAATTTGAGATTTATAGCCAAGGGTTCACTCTACCTCGGCCGGAAAAGGTACCTTTGGCCCATGGGGCCATGCATAGTTGGTACCTAATAAAATTTTGTATTGCTACAGTTGTTTTTTTAATATTTTTTATTATAACTTTAAATTCTTAAAAAATTTTGATTTTATATTACCTTAGCCTAATTTGGATTGCAAATGATATCTAATAAAAAAGTTTAACATTTTTTTGTAAAATTTTTGTACACCCTGTTAAACTTTTATGTAACATTCTATAAAAACAATTCTGATATTTACTACAATGGTTGAAAATCTCATCCACCTTGTAGGTGTAGAGCGTAACATTACAACTTTGCAATCAAGTTAAATTCATTCACAGTAAATATTTCAGGAGCGAACCGCAAGGCTTGTGGCAAATGTGGTAAAACGTACAGCCGGCAAGACTCGGTTACGAGACACCAGCAATACGAGTGCGGCAAAGAGGCCATGTTCAACTGCCTTCATTGCCCCTACAAGACACATTACCGCCACAACCTGCACAGCCACATGCTAAGGAAGCACGGGCTTATGGGTGCAAATATCGCCGAGCTGGTCGACCAAGTCGTGTAGTTGTAAGAAGCGGGTTCAGTTCTAAAAGAATTCTAATCTCGAACAATACTAAGGTGTAAACTGAATTCAGAGATCCGTGGTGCGCAACTAAGCGACTAAATTGAATATAAATGTATTAGCTGTTGAAGAAAGATGAATTAATTACTAACTAGCATAAGATAGGCTTACTAATATTAAAATTTTGTGTTTGATTGTAACCAACAATGTTTTTATTTTTTATAATAAATTGTAATTTTACATTTTAATGTTTAAACGTTATTACATTTTTATTGAATTAGATTTAAGGAATAATGTACCCACTATTCCCAATTTTATGTTCTGTGATGAAATCCCTAGTATAATTTGTGATTAATTCTCTATATTCATTTTAACCTGATGAGATGAAAATTTCCATGGAGTATACAATGTATGTCATAGATGAGGGCCAAAACTTTTTGTATAGGTCACCAACTAATAACTCAAGCAAGGAAACAAAAAATACAAATAAAACATCCATAAGGGGCAATCCATAAATTACATCATCGCTTTTTGGCCATTTTTGGACCCCCTTAAAATCATCCCACCATCATAATTAGTCTGACCCCCCCTCTCAGAAAAATGACGTCATTTTTAACAAACCTCCGTTTTAAGTACAGTAAATATAATGCTTTTTATACTTACCTTGGTCTGACGATGAACGCTACCTGATAAACTAAAGACATTGACCAATCAAATCTGAATTTACCTTCAGAAATAAAGCCAAAATGACTTTCTTAATGGAAAAATAAACTTAAATAAACTATGAAACAACGCCCAAAAATAGTTTAATGTAATTTATAGATAATTATTTTATAATAGTTGAATTGTGTACTACAAATTTATCATTGTTTTACTGTTAAAATTTGATATAAAACATTATTTTTTAAATGAAATCATATCAAATCCGACCCCCCCCCTTGCACATTTGCACATCACCCTACCATCATTTTCAATCTCAAACCCTCCCGTCCTATTTTCAGATGACGTATTTTATGGACGGCCTCTAAACAACCTATTTATCATCAATCAATAGTTCGGTACTTTTCATTAATCTGCAAACAATGTAGTTAAAAATAATAGGCTAAACTAATTTTTAAATGAATGAGGCTAATTAACACGTTCGCGGCGGCATGGGAGCGATTGCTCCCACGCGGAACCCTAATGCCATCCTGATGGGTGCGATTGCTCCCAAGGTGCACTGCTTTACAATATGATTTATTTTTAAGCCAGGATCTGAGCTAGAAATCTGAAGCTTTGCACAGCACTGCTCAATAGTACAATGTATTTCGGGACCACGAGGGTTTTTACTGGGCAGTGCTGCTGCTACGGTGGGTTTTACAATTTTTACATTCAGGATGGTGATGAGGTTTGAGCAAAAACCTCGCCGCCACGAACGTAACTCCAATATCTACTTACATAATAGTAAACTTTCATCTTAATGTAAACATCCTCAACAAAACAACTGATTTTCTAAATCAATCAATGGAAGTTTGTCAAAGACTTTACAATGTAATCTGTAATTTCGTTTACTTTGTAATTATTTATTTTGATTTACACAAATTTTGTAAAGAAATTTAAATTTTGAGGTTTTGCACTGCTAAAATAGTTAAAAATATGGAAAACAGCCTCTTTGGGTGCAGTATAAAAAATGTAATTTATCAGATAAAAAGTATTTGACATTTTTTTCTTAAATGGGACTTTTACCACAAAAAATAATAGCCTATGAAAATTTAAATGATAACAACTAACAAATCTTAGAAAGAAATATCAATTTTTTTTATTTTTCACGATGCTTGTCATTTAAAATATTTATAAATACGCTTTCTTGAAACACTATTACTAATTCAAAATCACTATTATTATTATTCAAATAATATCTTTTGAAAAAGTTATCTAAAAACTAAAAATTTTCATAGTACAATTGCTTACATAAACGAAATAAATTACCAATTCTCCTCTGTATGTTTCCCCGACTAACTGGACACTGTGCAGGCCAGGGGATGAACATGCACGCTCTGGCCAACATGTTGGGATCGGGGGACCAGCATCGGTGTGGCGACTGTGGCAAGGTCTATAAGTACAAGCAGTCGCTGGCTCTGCACCGAAGGGTGTTCTGCTCCAAGGAACCCAGCGTGCCGTGTCCGCTGTGCACCAAGAAGTGCTACCGCAAGAGGGACCTGCAGATGCATGTCAGGTCGACGCACCCAGATAGGCTGCATGAGTTTAACTTCGGGCCGGGGTATGCTACGGCGAGGGAGCCTACCGGGAGGAATGCTGCTCAGATAGACAATGCAAGGGGGGGTTACTTTTGAAAATTTGTAATTTTGTAATAAACTTTTTCTTGGTTTGTGGTTTGTTATTGGATTTTCTCCAGGTAGTAATACAGTAAATTTAATTTTGTAATATTTAAATCTATTAATTGGGTACTACTACACTCTATGTCCTGTAAAATAACATATGCACTGAAAGTTCTTGTACATACTACATGTTAGCTGGCATTCATAATGAATTCGGAATTCATAGCGCGGTTTGAAGAATTTCAGAGCGAGTTACCTGTAAATATCCAGTGCAAAATAGATGTGCAGGCGTAAACCTCATTACTATAGAGGACAGCGGTCTAACTGCTATATAAGCAAGATACAAGCCTATATCCCGTAAAATGTTGAATATTCTTTGGGACCCGTGGCACCCGGTATTCTCTCTGGTAAGGCACAAATCCATGCCGCTCCAGTGTAAAATTATTTCCTAATATTGTTGGTCATACAATGTATTTATGCCTGTGCAACAACACATACCTCATCACAGTAAAAAGTAAGTTAACCCTTAAGAACTTGTGCCCATTTTTGAGACACAACTACTCACACTACTTTGAGTAGTAAGTAACCGTTATCCAAATATAGTATTAGGGGTTCGTTTATATCTCCATTAGAGTTACACCCAGGAAAACTTTCAGGTTTTATAAAATGACTAAGGTCAGATTGTTGATGGCTCTTGCTTTAAAACACATGCTAAATAAATTCAGAAATTATAAAACACTAGTACTCCTGCATGGGTCTCTCATCACCCCAATGCACTGTACCCACACTACGCACTGCAGAAATTATCAGAAACTGACCTGGCCACTTCTGTGACATTGCCATTTGAAGGTACTGCGCAGGGCACGAGTGTATCCAAAATACTCTAGCTTGAAATACAAAATTTATGATGTTGGGAGTCTGTGAACACCCTACGTAAGAGCGGGGCAAGAGTGTATCCAAAATACACTAGCTAAAACAAAATTTATGACGTTTACCCTACGTGAGAGCAGGGCAAGAGTGTATCCAAAATACTCTAGCTTAAAACACAAAATTTATGACGATAAGGTCTGTTAACACCCTACGTGAGAGGGGGGCAAGAATGTATCCAAAATACACTAGCTTAAACAAAATTTATGACGTTCACCCTACGTGAGAGCAGGACAAGAGTGTATCCAAAATACTCTAGCTTGAAACACAAAATTTATGATGTTGTTGTCTGTGAACAACAGAGGTTCTCAAGGGTTAAAAAATTGTCATTTTTATATAGCTATTGAAAGACTTGACTTGCAGGGTGCTGAAAACTAAACATGATCACCAATATACTAAGGTAAAAATATTTTGTCTATTTTTTTAAGTCTAATACATATCACACACTTGTGGAGTTGAATACATTTAAAGCGTTCAAATTAATACTAATACCACATGTAACAAAACATCAATGATGTTATTCTACCAAATGCTTTTTAAAATACGCAAGATGGAGAGAAATCTGTGAAAGTTAATCTATTATGAACTGGTAATTTATGTGGGACAGGGTTTTTTTTTATCTGCATTACAGTATAAATCATTTCTCTTTATTTAAGTAAATGTTTGGTTTCGGAATAAATATTTTGGTGAGCCATTATGAATCATTTGACATCCTATTTTATAACATTTTCAAACTTAAATATGTCAAGAATTAAGATATATATGCTGATGATCCATTTACTGAACAGAAATGAAGGTGTACTAAGGGTCATTCCATGTCAGATCATCCAGGCCATGTCACCCACCGATTTGGATTTTGATGAAACTTGGTAGTCCTTTGGTTGATCCTTCCATAAAGATAAGAAAATATACCAAGTTGCAGTGCTATATCTCTACTCGTTTATTTTTTAGAGCTGTTTGAAATTTGAATAAAATTGTCATTTTTTCATGCCCGAGATTTTTGCGGTAATGTGCACTGATTATGAAAAAAATTTGTAACTCTCTTATTTACCAACGAATTCAAGTCAAAATTTCAGGTGTTGTCAATAAAACTGTACAGATTTCAGAAAAAATAGTATGTAGTACTACCAATCCCTCAATTAAAAAAATTTTTAAACACAGACATTAAGCAATTTTTAAAGACAAATGTTGTTTCAAAAAAACGTAAATGTTTTATAAAGGCACAGTGGCAATCAAGCTAAAGTATTTTTTTTCCAGCAATCCATATAATATGTGCTACCTTATGATGAAATAAAATACATGGGTTTTTGGCTGCTTCATAATTTTAAAAATATTTAAACTTATTTTTGTAAAATTTATTAGTGGCGCTTTTAATATCTTTTCTAATAAATTAAATCTCCAGTGAGCCATCTTATAATATCATAAAATTGTGTGCTTTAATAACTCTCAATAATAATAACAACATATTTATAATATTAAAGCCCTTTTTGCAAAGATTAATAGGCCTATTTTGTTTTTTAATTTACGGTTATTTCATTGAAATTGTCCAAAAATAAATAAATTAATCATTCCTAATGTGTTTTTTTATTTGCATTATAAATCATTTCTCTTTATTTAATTAAATGTTAGGTTTCGGAATAAATATTTTGGTGAGCCATTATGAATCATTTGACATCCTATTTTATAAAATGTTCAAACTTAAATATGTCAAGAATTAAGATATATATGCTGATGATCCATTTATATACTGAACAGAAATGAAGGTGTACTTAAATCCAAAAATACAATCAGGGCAATACGAAATTCTCTTAAAATTTGGATTAATGTACAATTTCTTCTTATGTGGAAATTATTCAAATTAACCGATTGTTCTAATGTAATTCTTATTTATGTAGTCAGTCTGTAGTTGGTCTGTAGAAGGCAGTTCCCATTTTTTCAACGAAGATCTGGCGCTCAAAATCAAGTAGAAGAAAGGCTAAATCTAACACTGGAAAACTGGATTGTTAAATTCAATTTCATCATTACTAAAGAGCTCTTAAGATATGCAGAAAATGCCTTATAGAAAACAACGATCATAATAAATTTCCGGGCAGACACTTGAGCATTTTCGGTGCCGAATCGACTGGTCATGGGGCGCTAGCTCATGTCCTGTCTAACAGAGAGGCTGGGTGTTTCCAGATGGCTGGGACGTGTACCCGGTCTCCACCAGGGGTCGCTGTGACGGCAGCCACTTCTGCGAGGACTGCGGCAAGCGCTACCGCTACCTGCGCGGTCTGCAACAGCACCAGCGGTACGAGTGTGGTAAAGAGCCGCAGTTCAAGTGCCCCTACTGCCCGCGCCGGTGCAACCAGCCAATCAACCTCAAGAGCCATCTCAAGCGGTGCAAGTTCTCACCGAAAAATACAAATCTCACAGTGTCGTAGCCTACGGAATGTCCGGGTGTGTTCTAGTCTGAAATTTGTGAAGTGCTCATTTTGAGAGGTGTCTTTGTCTATAAAGTAAATTATTTTCTTAGTTTACCATTCTATCAGAACAAAATATATCAAAATATACTTATGAGATTAAGACATAAAATTCAGGATTTTTTCTGTTAATGGCAAGTATAGTATATTTTTTACATTTCTTTAATTCACCACTATTTGAAATGTCAACTAGATTTTTTCTAGTTTAGGTCTAAAGGTCATACAGAATTCACTACAACGCTTAGGTTTTGTTGAGTTTGGATTTATTTAGTGAAGTATCACTCAAACTCTGTAAAGTGCTGTTAGTATATTTTGGTTTCTTTTTTTTTCACACAGCATTGTCTGGACATGAGTTAGGTTGGTTTATTTATTTACATCTAAACAACCGCCAGGTTTCAAGCGCTCCTTTTATCAATCGAGATGGTTAAATAAAGAAGAAAATATCTCATTAAATCAAAAGCTAAATCGGTTTTTGACCAGTTAAATGTTTAACATTTAAATCATCATTCTCATTTATCATATATCATGATTTTTATTGTAAAAAATATTTCCTGGTCTTTATTTAAGCGGAAAAAATTCAATTAGGCCTTATTCATTTAGTATGAAAATGACAGATTAACTAATACTATATCATTTAGAAATGTACCTTTGTTGGTGATGAATCTCGAGGGTTTGGCTAAAAAATAGTTTTGATGAATTAACAAAAAAGGTTCATCACTTGTTTGTAACTTATATGCTCTTTACAGGGCCCAAAATAACTTAATATCAAAGAATTGTTTTTGTGTTTTTACTATGGTATTGGTTATTGTTTTATTAACATGTTTTAACAACATTTTATGTAATGTGTAATTTTTTTGTGATTCTTACTTGGGCGTTAACTCCAAACAATTTTATTTACATATATTATAGAAAGGAAAACGATTTTATAACATAGTAATAAGGTAAAAATAAAAAACTTAATTATGTGATATTTTATGTTAAGTGCAAATTAACTATGTTATGTGCAATATTTTAAAGTTTATTAAAATTTGTTTTTATTATAGCTTATGTATTTAATTACTCACCCAATAGTGTATACACTTATTATGCTACTTTATTCTGTATTTTGTGTATTTGTTTGTGTACAATTGCCATCTTCGAATCATTATCATCAATTGCCATTGGGATTGTAGTTTAGTATATTTACTAAAAATAAACCCAAATTACTGAACACAGTTTTTGTAAATCGTTGTTTTTGTTCTCAAGAATTTTATTTCTAGTTAAATTATTTATAAAACAATTATAATCATTTTGAAAAAAAACCCTTCTCCAACACCATTACAAACATGTCTTCAATTGCATTGAAATTTTTTAAAATCATACCTTGTAACACAAAAAATAAAAATATATAATAAAAATTATAGAGGCCTATAAATCTTAAAATAACCCCAACAATAAAATATTGGAGGCTATAAAAAACAAAAGGTCAAGGTCTAATAGAATTTAATAAAAATTTTAACAAACATTTATTTTACAGGTCTGATAAAAAGAGGAGGAGCTATACAGGCACCTAATGCAAATGGTCCTAATACATGTGTAAATTGTGGCAAATCTTATAAGAAATTGGATGGCTTGAGGGTTCATTTAAAGTTGTACTGTGGTCAAGAGCCTAAGTTCAGCTGCTCAATCTGTCAGAAGAAGTTTTACCAGAGAGTTCATGTGCGAAGTCATATGTTCACTGTACATGGCACTGCGACTGTATAGGCCTACGATTGTCTTGAAGATGCATTTGTTGCAAAAGCCTCTGTTGGTCATGTGCAGCCAGTGGTTATACATTTGAGGCGGATAAAGACTTGGTGAAACAAGAAATTTGAACACCAAGAGACTGACAAAAGTGTTCTAACCATCCTAAACTTTGAATGTTTTACAATGTGTTTTTGTGCTTGGGAACAAAAGGAATATTTGACCTTCATTCTTTTTCAAAAATATTTAGCCTATGTTATTTTTACAAAAGTGAATATCATTTTTATTTATAAGAGTGCCTTAATATTAAAATAATTGTTTAAAGAAAAAAATTAGAAATAAACAGTAACTAATAAATAATTTTATAAAATTGTTTGATCAACACCAGTTAAGTTATTTATGCAGACTGGAACAAGTTAACTTGATAAGAAACTTTTTGCTTGTTATGATTTTGAATAAGAATAATGAATGTTTATTATCTTTACAGGAAATGCACAAAAACTTTCAAATGTATCAATTAAACTAAAATACGCTAACACTTCCCTTTTCTTAACTTAAAACTCAAATAGATGGCTTAATTAGCTGATATGAAACAGAAATAAAAAAATTACTGAAGTTTTTTCCAACTACAATTATGTTTGTAAAACATTTTGTTTACAAAAAGTGACATTGTAACTTAATGAATAAGATGTATTAGACGAAATTTATCAATTAAATTGTATACAGTATCGAGAACTAAAATTAAAACACAATTGAAAATAATTTTGGAAGTCAATTCAAAATATCTACTTCAATAATACATTTTAAAATTTTGTTATTAAAAAGTACATACTATAGTAGTTTTTAGTTTAGTTTAATTTCTAGTCAACCTTTTAAAATTGCAATAGCAGTGTTAGCCAACATAATTTTTTCAACTTTCCTAGTTTTCTAGCCTAAATGGCCAATAACTGAGCTCTTTAGTTATCATTCAACATATATTCCAAGCCCAAGATAGACAAAAATACTTTTATGTTTGTAAATGCATGTTTTATGTTTTTGTACCTAAAGCGTAAATGTATTGAGGTTTTAAAATTTAAATCATCGATGTTGACAATATATGCTACTAATAATTGTCATGTTGTGAAAATGATGCCTACCTATGGATAATGATCCCAAAATTCATTGTTTTATATTCTGTCACCTTATTCAAAATTCATTAATAGTATATTTCACCACTAGTCCAGAAAGTGACCCATTTCTGGGCGAGATGTGGAAAACACTATCGAGCCTGGAAATGGGCTTTCCGGACGAGTTGTGAACGATACTTTTCATCACGACGCAATTATTAATAAATGTGGAAGTTTTAAAGGAGGATTATTTTTGTAAATTCTTCGCCATTGGACAAAGTAAAGAAAGCTGGAATTCAAAATTTAATTTGTTTTAAACCCAGCTGATTGTTGCTGTATGGAAAAGTTTGTTTACCTTGGACGGAAAGTAATGTTTACAAACATTACTTTCCGTACAGGTCAGTAAAATCAGCTGATGGTGACAGTTTGGGAAATGACTACTTTCCAAGGTCTCAGCTGTACGGCAATTTGTCACTTTCGTATACGGAGTGATGAAAAAGTTTTACATTTTGTAAAAAAAGAAAAATAAGAAACAACCATCTGTACTGTACAAACATTGACATTGTTGTAAAGGATGACAAATTAGATCAGCAAGTCTTCTGAATGGTATGTATCACAACTTTTATTATTAAACTAGGCTTTTTGTAAATACAAATTGTATATTTTTCACATTAGTTAAATTCCTAGACGCACTCATAGCTTACCACATTTCTGCTTTTATTAGTGTAAATCATTAGTCTGGTATAGTTTCTTCATTGTATTATTTATTTCTGTGAGGGGGATCATTTCATTCACATTTTCTACAATGTACACTCTGAATTGTAAATTAATTTTCTGTCTCATAATGTGATAAACATGTGAAATGGTTTGTTGGGGTAAAATTGCGACCGTTTTAACTTTATAGGCTGCTACAAGTAAAATAATATTTTTGACATAGTTTAAAAATGCCCATTAATAAAATAATTTGTGTTATTAAATTTACTGAATTTATATTCAGTATCCTAGATATTTTACTTATCATTATTCTTCCCCATTATTAAGAACTACAAACTTAGTTTACTCTTCTGGTTTGGTTACTTACTTTTTGAAGACTTGGCCTTCTTAATATCAACAATAACTATATAAGTTGTAGATCTTAAAATTAATATGTACGTAAAATTTTTATGGGTCTTTTTTGTGTTTAAAAATATGTCGTACATTATTTAAAATAGGCTTTTAAAGTTAATTTACTTCTACAATTAAAGAGACTTTAAAATAATTCAGTCACCTTAGAGAAATAAAAAATGACATAACTTAAAAAGAAATGTTTCTAGCAATGTGCAACATTATCATTTTTTTGAAACAATGTGTACAAATAATGTAGCATATTATAACTTCCTCACCGTATCCATAAAACCTAAACAAGATTTGTTCAATATTATTATGATGGTCATGTATTTTAACTTATTTTCTTGTAGGTACTGTGATCTGTATTAATACATTTTAAACTGGTTACTCATTATAGCAATTCGAAATTTGATAATACTTTCCATGTCCCTAACTAAGTTTACCGAAGAAATCAAATACTGTAACTATAACCTTTTTAATTTTTCAAACTTAGTGTACGAGACATTATGTTTCAGTGATGGCCCCAAGCCCCGCATTCATCTGTCCGACTTGTGGCAAGGCCTACAACACTCAGCCGGGCCTGCGCAATCACATCAAACTCTACTGTGGCCAAGCGCCGCGCTTCGAGTGCTCCAAGTGCCACAAACGGTTCTATCAGAAGGTGCACGTCCGAAGCCACATGTTTTCCGTTCACAAGGTCTCTGCATTTGAGCTCAGGGATGTTGTTGAAGTCAAAAACAACGCCTAAAGACTGATGGATGTTTTAGTATTGAGCATCACTGAAATATTTTTAATTTATTGAATTCGCGACAACCAAAAATCTCTCGGATATTTTAGAGTCATAAATAGAAACTTCAATTTATTGGATATCGTTAAGAGAATACCTAGAATATTTTCTATACTGTCAAAAAATATTTTTATGAGATAAGTTTAATCTCCGATATATTCCCTGAGTGTAATTGTGAGTCCGGGTTTAACCTTCATCAGCGTGGGAAGATTTTGGAAGGGCCAAAAGTTGTGGTAATTTTGTGCTGAAAGATTCTTACTGTTGCCTAGGTAGTAGGTGTTACCAAAACACAAATAGATAATGGAAACTTTCAGTTGGTGAATGGCTGTGACACACATTTGGCAACAGTGAAACAAGTTGGCACACCTGCTGACCTCTTCTCCTTGTACCGCAAACGGTTAAGACAATATCATTGTGGTACTCAGCAATCAGCAAGACTTTTGACAGAATTTTCAGTCCCTAAATTTGTTAAACATTTCAAGCTCATTGAGACTAATGAGTTAGGTTTATAAATATAATTAAAGAACCTTTTGAATTGTTATTGCTGTTTTTGCCAAAAGTATTTTTTCAGTGAAAGACATAAGTGTTATAACTCTCTCAAAGGTTCTATTGATTAATTTTTGTTTTCATTTTCATTTAGCCTGTCTTAACTTTGAATAGAATCTTAATTCTTTTACATTTTCATGTTGAAAGATTATAAACTTTGTTAGATGTTTGTTATGGTTAAAATATGAGTTTGTAGACGTAATAAGTGTCTTATCATTATGAATATATTTCTTTTAAAACTGATGCCTTAAGTATTGAAAGCTAAGATCAATTAAAAGCTCTCTATTACACGCTTAGTGCTCCCTTAAGTCTTGTTTAAGTTTTTAAGAACATTTTATCAAATTCAGTATAATGATTTTAATCAGTATATATTTTATACTTATAAGTTCTCTGTAGTATTTTTGTGGTATAGGATTATTTAGCCTGTGGAAATTTATGACATATAAATATATATTCAGTATCTTCTGTATTTTGACCATATATATACACATTTATATTATCTCTTACACAAACATACACATAGTTGTTTTTATATAGAATAGTGTGAAGTGCGATTTGGATAATGTGTGCGAGGAAGTGTTTTGTTTGATAAATTCTAGTTATTATGTGTTATTTACATGTATTATATCTAAATGTGTTTTAATAATCACCCTTGTTAAGCATGTGTTACATTTACATACAGTAGTTGCGTAATAGTTTAGAATTGAAAATTAAATTTTTAGAATTCAAACTTGTGATAAAAAGTGAAAGACTAAGACTGTTTTGAGTTTTAAACAATACTTACTAAGCTAATGTGTCCTCCCACCTAAGTGAGGTTTTAGGCTACTAGATATAAATTATAATTAAATGTGATGTTTCATAGCACGTTAGTTTATGAAAACCCAATTTTTACACATTGTTCTCCCATATCGGCAAAGGAGTTTTGGTAGCATTTAAAAACTGTTATAGAAATTCATAAAATTTTTCCAATTTGTATGGAGTTAATCATTCAATACCGCACCTTTCAAATTGGTGTTTAAAAATTAAAAAAAAAAAAAAATCCTTCAGTGAAATGTGGATCCCCAATGATGAAAACCTCTGTCTCTGTCTATTTCACACATGAGCATTCGCCTCTAAAATAGTGGGCACTGTACTTGAAAAATCTTAATTTTTAGTAGGCTCCGGGATTTATGTATCTACTTGACTCTACGCTTATTTTTACATACAAAACTAATTGATTATTATTATTTATTTGCTTTGTAAAATAATCATTGTAGTTTTTCTGTGAGTTACTTAGTACCGTACTTGTGATCGGTTTTATGTAGTTTAAGTTGTTTCACACTTTCACATGCCTTAAAATGTTACTATTTATTACAGTATGTGCAATGAATACCTTATAAAGTGTTTTGATGAATAAAGTATCTATATAAAATTCTTTTTTGTATTTTCTTATTTCATACAATGTGTTAAAATTTTACATTATAAATTTGATATCAGATATAAAAATAGAGCCTATTACGTATTCAATTACTGCTTGCTGTATACTCGAACATTTAGCGTGAAAATTGATAAAAACCCCAAAAATATGTTACAATATGTTGGTGTTGAGTTGTAATTACTTTGGATACACATGCTACATTATAATATCATAGAACAGATTATCAGAAGGTCAATATTCCCAGATTTCTTCAATGTTTATTTTAATAAAAATGTGACCAACCTGTATAGAAGATTGAGATTAATATGAAAGTAACATTCAGTGTAATTTTTTTTTGTAATAAAACAGCAGTTGTTCATAGTGAACCAGAACTTTTTTGGTAGAAAATGGCATACTATCAAATTAATAAAGTCTTTGATCAATTTGAGGATTAACAAAATGTCAGCTCATAACTCATTTTATTAGAATAAGAACAGTTGATTTCCAAAATACATACCATGCTTGTATAGAATTTTTCACTGATACATAGCCTATAACATTTTTTTTATTTATAAAGAATTTAAGCTCCAAAAAAATATTTATAATAACACATTTTTACATTGGACATACACTAACACTTTTAGCCAAACAAAATACACCACATACATGGAGACAATCATATTAGGCCTACCCTTGGTTTAAAAAGTATTTTTACATAGGCATTTCATGTCAGTTATATGATTGCTTGTCTATGATTGCTTGTCTATGAAATATAAAAATAATTTTCTCAATAATACATAAAAAATCTATTTATTAATAGGCAAGCATGTTACGTTTCCTCCTTTTTTCTCAGCTTGTGTGTAGCTTGTTGTAGGAGAAATTCGCGCATACCGTTAGAAAGGTTTAGTCATGTAGATGAGCAGAATCAGATTCTAATTCACATCGGACTCCAGGTCTACGCCCCAAGGCTTTCAAAGTTTCAATGTTAATCGTATGGAGGAAGGAGAATTGATTTGAATCATTAGAGAGCTATTGTGAAAACAACTGCTAAAAAAGCAGGAAGAACAGATTTTAGTTATAAAATGTTTTTTAACTTCTTGGATCCAGATCAACTAAAATTTTGGTCGAATTTCGATCAGGAGGCGATATCTAGTGTATAATAATACTTAATTTAGCCAAAATTCATATTTACTATACATTTTTGGAAGAGTGTGTGTTACTTCTCACCTCTAATGACAATAAAAGCCTCTTTGGGCATGCCTCTGTTGAGGCTTTTCTTTATAACAAAACCAGGCGAGCTTTTATTATTTTGTAAAATAAACTACATTTAAGAAAAACAAATTAATTATCTTTGCAAATGCATTGAATATGTTAGAACATGCAGAAGGGAACATAAAAACCTCGAGTGTCTTCAGGCTCACCAGAAATACCGCTGTAACAAAGAAACATCAAAACACTTTTGTAACGTTAATCCCAACTCCTTATTTGCTACCAATCTGGAGGAGCAAAATATTGCTCTCTCATGCCCATCTGAAGCATCTATCTTCTTATTTCTATAAGAGTTTCGTCTGTTACGTCCCTTTTTCTCTCAACCTACTGAACCGATTTTTAAGATTGAGGTGTCATTTTGAAGATTAGGATATAGCGCGTGGGCAAATCGTGATTAAAAAGATCATATCGTTTCGGACTTTGCCCCCACCCCAGTTGCATCCCACTCTGTAGCGTCCTCGGTAGCCGTGTCGTCACCACTACTGACGTGTCTGACTGCGCAGGGCTGTCCGCCATGGAGCTACTGACCAGGACGATGACCTGTCAGCTGCTCAACTATCAGCTGACCAACGGATCAGCTGACGCCCAGACGCAGCACACCTGCAAGCAGTGCGGACGACAGTACAAGTACATACAGGGGCTGAAAGCGCATGTCAAGTACGAGTGCAACAAGCCTCCCAGCTTCCGATGTCAGTTCTGCCCGAAATCTTTCCATCTCGCCGGCAACCTGAAGAAGCATGTGATGATCATGCATCGTTCATCGGCGCGGGCTCTACCATTAATGTGAAATTAAATATTGATGTATATAAATTCATAGTTTATTTTATTGAGCCTGGTAATCATGTTGCTATTTTAGTATGAGATAGAATCTGATGGATCATTTTTAAAACTGTAATTCGCTTGTAAATATATTGACTTTAAAGACAGGTAATAACATATACCGGGTGCGGCAAAAGGCAGCGACCACTGCAGATCGGTGAGCTTCATTGTTTATCTCTAGCTCTATTATTATCTCCCAGTGTAACTCCTTATCTAATCTAACGCCTAGTCATGGTTTATTTTGTCTTAATTTTTTCGATGAATGGATTGGAAGAAGAGGAACTATCGATTGGCCTGCTAGGTCCCCTGACTTAACTCCGTGCGATGTTAGTATTTGGGGTTTGTTAAAAGAACACATGTTTTCGGAGAAACCTCATATTTATAACATTTAAAAAAATTAATAACAAAACATTTTGATATTTTATTTACACCACAACTATGCAACAAAATCTGTAAATCAGTGTTGACAATTGAAAAGGTGCAACAAGTGTATTGACAATCATGGTGGTCACTTTGAGCAGCTTCCCTAACAGGTACATTAAAATAATACTGTTATAGTTATGTTTAATACTATCTACAGTTTAACTGTATTTTCGGTACGCCGACTTTTGCCGCAGCCTGTATAGTTAAAATAAATTTATCATATCAGTTAAAAAAACTGAATAATCCGTACATTGAGATATTAAGCGGCTCTTTTTTGACTTAAAAATGATTATCTTTCGTCCAGGTCACGATTTATAAGAAAAACATGTAAAGTAATAGAGTTTAACACATTGAAAGAAAGGACCAGGCTAACCGAGCCTTGCTCATTGGTTTTTATTAACTTTTGTTATAGTGTAATGGTAATTAAGCTATTAATTTCCACTTTCCACCAACAACCAACTATATCTCTTCAAAGTTAACAGCTGTTTCAAAAAGACTGCTTAACATTAATGTTCCCTTATTTTTGTATACCTTTTGTTGTTATTTCGTTTCCAAAATAGCAACTCATATGGCCAATGTTAAAAATTACGATTTTAAATATTAAATTTAGACCAAATTTGATTTTTCTGAGGGCTAAAATGAAAATGAGGGATTGAGGCTACGGTATTTCTAAACTTATTTTAGGGCCAACAAAATACTCTTAGATGCAAAAGCAAAATCTACCCGCTGGATTTCGAGATCGTGGAACACACATCCCTTCAGACAGTGCTTGTATTATATTATAGGATTAATTAATGAACATGACAAACTTTTGCCAAAGCTCTTTGTTTAGAAACATAAAAATTGTATTTTAAGATGAACAGGTAAAAAAATGTTGTAATGACTACTATTTAAACTGATTTAAATTGTTTTAGTATACAAAATATAGTCATTCCTCCATTATAAAAGTGGTTTTTTTTATCTTCTTGATTGTCAGCTTATACTGATTCTCAAGTTACATTTTCGGCCCCAGTGTAAAACTAATAGTATGTTTTTTTGAATAAACATGATGTATAATATTCAATTGTAGTGTTGCAATATAACATATTTAGTCATGTTTTACATAAAGTCCTTGAACTGTCAAACATAACATTTATTTTTATTCTGTTATCACTTAAAATAACAAATAAAGCTCAGTGCGAGCTTTAATCTTTACCAACATTTAATTATTATTTTACCACTTTTTATGTCTCAAACCTTATCACTATTTACTACACAGTGTTAATATATCGGATAGTACTGTAAATATTATTTTTATTAAACGTTTACTTATTTTTTGTTTTTCAGGAATTTCATCAAAAGCTGTCAATGGCGTTTGCTATGAAGAGCAGAACAAAACAGTACCAAAGAGCCAAGATCAAGAGACTCCTTATAAGAAAAGAGTTTTCGCCAAGAAGAAACACAAGAAACATCGAGGAATCGTTACATTCCACTGCTCATTCTGTTCTCGAATATTTTATTTAAAGAAGAGTTGCATGAAACATATGATAACAAGCCATCAATTGTGCAAAAATTAGGATTAGCTGTTAGACTTGGGACTAAAATCGGTGCTTCTCCATCTTGATCCAGTCTTCGCATATTAAGATATATTTAAGACTGTTCTTGCCCAATGATATTTTTTAGTCAAAGTGTCTTAGGTTATCTTCAAGAAAGGGTTAAATATTGTAATTATTTCCGTGGTATTCATCTCAGAGATATGTCATACGGCAATGACGAAATTCATGATTGGGTAAAGTTATATTAAGTCGCTACATTTACGTGGTTAAATTGTGTTTAAAATTGTGTCCATTGGTCAATGCACTCTGGTCCTAGAGGAGCAAGTTTATAAATTATTGCATTGATATTTTTACCTCCTTGTAGTAATTACAAACATTACCATCATAACCTACATCCTAGAAACTTTTTGTTTGTGAACTTTATCTATCACAACTCCTGAAAATTTAGAATAAAGGTTTTTGTTTTTATACATGACAAATTATAATTTGAAGTTTGTCCTAGTGCTGTAACTAATGACCTTCTTTACCTTTTTGTTGAATTATTCTATATTTTGATTGCTCAATACTTATACATTACTAGTTAGGCCTAGATAGTATTCTTGCAATTTTCAAATAAGATAAATCAAACCAACTTTTTTGTTACATGTAATAATTTACTTATATATATCTAAGCATGATATTCCACACAAGATCTTAAACAATGATTAATTTTTATTTATTATGTTGTAGAGGTTTAAAGACAAGGTTCCTATTTCTTAAGACTGCCATTATTGTTTATTGTTAGAACTTGTATTTGTTGTCCATTTAACTACGTAATTTTAATACATTTTATTTAATATTTTTTGTTCCTATTGAAGACCAATCTACTTATTATTTTTAAGAGTAAAAATATATTATTTTTATAAGTTAATTTTTAAGTAACCTATTTCTCACAGAGAATAAACACAAAATATAAAATGTGTTTTTAATGATTCTGAAATAAATTTTATTTTTTCAAATATTTTAATGTACTGCGGTATTCATCTTTTTTTTGTGTCATAAGAGTGTAAGGCACATATACATTATGAAGCAATGGGAAGCAAGACATTTATTCATACCTTTAAGACCTTTTGTTTTATATAAGTGTGGTGTTGATTTTTTCCTTTTTATATAATACAGTTATCTTTTGCATTCAATTGCTTTTATTAAATGGCAAATAAAGAAATGTAGGCTAATTGAACCATGAATAATCGTGGATATTAAAAAATGGAATATTAAAAAATGAGCTCAATGAGCTCTTTAGTTCAACATATGATTTTGTACATATTAGGACCAAAGCATTAGGTTTTATGTATCAGCACAAAAGATTGAAGAGTCACAAGGGATCCAAAACCGTCGGGAAAAAAATTTACAAATAACAACATGTAGTGATTTTTTGGCTTTATTTTGCTTTGAAATTACGATTGTTTCAATATTTGAAACAAATGAAGACTGCAAATTAAAAGCAGATTTAAAAAATGATAACTTGGAATATGAAACCAACATGAATTAAATAAAATAGATTATAACGTATGGTGGGTATATTTATTCTCTGTGAGACATAATTGTACTATGTTTCAAAGTTCCTAAAGTTTTTGTGCTTCACGAACATATTGTAATACTCTCTGCGAATAAATTGTTAGTTTATGGAACCTTTTGTTATTATTTGTTTTCATCCAAATCCAGGATTCCCATTTATTCAAGATTCTTATCTTGGCTATATGAGTATTTATTTATATTTAAAATATCAAATAGGCGAGAAATAAAATGAGTAAATGTTGGCTGTTTTTAGATGGCGGAACATCTTAGTTATTGTTATTACTAGCAAACAGCTCGTGAAAAATGACAGGTAGCCTAACTTTTATGATGATTATTCATCAACATGATGTTTTGTAAGTTTGAATGGCCATAAAATGTATGAAACTTATTTCCTCTTCATAATGTATAAACACAGTTTATTCCTGACGACATGATATTAAAACTTGAATATTTCTATTTCTTTAGCAATATGTGACCATTTTAAGAGTTAAATAGTTAACTTCATAAAGTACCTATAACAATACCAGGTTAACCTCATTGGTTTTAATTCTATTTTTTTTTTATAGTGTCATGGTAATAAAGCTATTAAATTTTCATCAACAACCAACTATACCTCTTCACAGTTAACAGTTGTTTGAAAAAGACTGCTTAACATTAATGTTCCTTTATTTTTGTACACCCTTCGTTGTTATTTCGTTACCAAAAACGTAACCTCAAGACCAATGTTGAAAATTAATATTTTAAATTCTAAATTTAGACCAAATTCAGTTTTTTTCTGGGAGTGAGCCTGTTTCTGAATTTATTTTTGGACCAAAACACTCTTAAATGCTTTTAAGCAAAATCTACCTGCAAGATTTTGAGATCGTGGAATACACATCGCTTCAGGCAGCGCTCGTATCATATTAAATAACATAGCCTAAAGCTCTTTAGGTGATGGTTAATATATAAAAACATATGTATAAACAAAAATAATAATATTCGAAGTTTACATAAACCAGAGACCGCCCACTGGTCGAAATTCGACAAAAAATACAGTTTATCTTGAGCCAATTAATTTTCAAATGTTTTAACAAACATAGGTTCTTCCTGTGATTTGCTAACATTTTTTATTACGATAGCTGTTTAATGATTCAATCAATTATCTTCTCCCATAAGATTAACATTGAAACTTTGAAAGCCTGCAGGACGTAGCCCTGGTGACCGATGTGAATTATGATGCAATACTGCTCATCTACAGTGTTGGGGAGTAGCGTAATACTTATAGCGCGCTACTGTAGCGACGCTACTTTTTTAGTAGCGTCAGTGTAGTTACGCTACTTTTGAAAATAAGTAGCTTGTAGCTGTAGCGAGCTACATTTTTAGAGTACAGTAGTTGTAGCGGATAATTTAGCTACTTTTCTCGCTACTTTGGTTTCAATAAAACATAATAATTGTGTTTACATTAATGGCTTCCAAATGAACACGAGAGAAACCTTTGTATGGTTAGTCAGCTGTTAAGTTTTTCGCTCGTTGGAATTGAAGATCATTTTCAATGCATTGCCACCACCACACTCCAATTGAGTACCATAACCAAAACATGAAAGCCACGAGTCTTGTTCTCTTGTTTTGTTTGCTGACCACTAGATGCGCTAGTAGTATTCCTATACGACGCTGTATTTTAGAATTGAAACTATACTGCTGCATTATGCTTGCGCTTGCTCACCGCCAGGATCGCACAGGCCAGGAATCCTCAAGAAAGGAATGCTTACAATAATGAGAAACGACGCGACTAGTCAACGAATTTTAAGAAATAGCCAATTGTTACTATAAGACTACTTGGTATAACCACTCAACAACATAACCTCAACCACGTTGATCGATGTTGATGTGAATGTTTACTTCCCGAACCCTGTAACTTTGTACTTAATACTTTACACACAGAGTTCTTCATACTTATATTCTCTTTCTGTAGTATTTAATCTATCAATCGACATCATAGCAATTATTAGGCCTAAAAGCGAGATTAGCGATTAAACAGGAAAAGCTGGTCCTTCTTCTTCTGTGCATTGCATACGCCAGCCGTCTACCCGTGGCGGGTCTAAGAAAAATGTTATAAACGTTCGAAGATAACTTAATAAAATATTGTTGACTACTTCTTTGATGTAAGTCTTTTTATTCGATAATTTATATTTTCATACCACTATTGTTTACATTATCTAGGCTCCATAGAGTCACAAAAAAATACCAAAAAAAGGTATAGGCCTATATTAAAAAAAAATTAATTGTACTTTTAAGTGGAGTGGTTATACATCACAAGAGAAAAACTTGACAGGATTGCGACGAAAGTAGCTTAAATTGTAGCGAGCTACCTTTTAATTGTAGCTGTAGCTGTAGCTAGCTACTTTTAGCGAATTTCCCATAGGGAATAAGCTATTACCGTAGGTCTCATGGTAAGACCTAAGCCCGGGACCATGTTACTTTTTCGTTTTAAGGTGCCCAGAGACCAAAAATAATAGTCATTAAAATTTATACATATATATATATATGTATGTGTCCCTAGGCACGATAACTCTCGTAAAAAAGGTCCGATCGACACCAAATTTGGTAGAGATGTGTAATCCTACGTTTATTCGGATGAGTTCGTAAACCAGACATATCGACCTACCGGAAGGGGTAGTTTTGATGGGTTTTGTACCCCAAAAATAAGTTTTTTGCATTTTTCATATGTAATTAAAAAAAAAATTATTTTTGTTTTGACCATTGGATTTACCTAAAAAAACACACAATTTAGTATTTTGAAGCTTTGCTCTATCTCCATTGGTTACCGAGATATTAAAAAGTCTAAAGACAGTACATTGTATTTTGAAGCTCCAATGTTAATCTTATGGAGAATAAGGATGTGATAATATTTCACTTATTAACCAATATTTTTGGATGAAACTTGGTATTTAGCATCATTTGGTTGAGATTCATCCATTTATGGTAAAAAATCTTGCAGCAAACCTGCATACTCTTTTCCCATGTTAATCATATGGAGAATAGGCAAAATCTTTTAGCAATGGACAGATATTGATGAAACTTAGTATATGGCTTTATATGGTTGAAATAAATTGTTTTTATGCTAAAAACCTACTTTTGGTGTTCCCCATGACAGCATACCTGCATACTCTTTTCTATTTATCATAAGGAGACTAGACATTTATTTCCCTATTTATGAGCATGCGAAGACATTTGGTTTACAGGTTTATCTGGTCAAAATTAATATTACTAATTAGGAAATTCGCTGAGTACGCAGGTCTGCTGCGACGGGGTGTATTTTGAAAATGTAGCTGTAGCTGTAGCTAAGCTACTTTTTACAAAAAGTAGCTGTAGCTGTAGCTAGCTACTTTTAAAAAGTAGCTTCCCCAACACTGCTCATCTACAGCACAATACCTTTCTAACGGTAAAACCAGATTTCCCCTACAATGCACAGAAGCTGATAAAAAAGGAGGAGAAGAGACATGCTTGCCTATTAATATATAGATTCAATCATCAAGGTTATAATAAGTAAACTCTCTTTATAGTAAAGCAACTAAAAATTTTTCCAAGCAACAGCTGTTAAAAATTTGATTTACTGCTTTAAAAATAACTGTAACCCTAGTGTTCTTGCTTTCATTCGTTATCTTTCAATGACAATAATAAGTTTTATTCGACTGACAATAATTTACTTTGTATGGGAATTCACATTTTATGAAGAATTTACCCAAAGTCTTTCTATCCGTTTCACAATTGAAAATTCACAATTTCGTATTTTTCAACAAGATTATTGTTAATTTATTTGATACTCTAAACTTTTTTCAAGTCTTTCAATTGTTTTTAATTCTTTTTTCTTCTTTTTTTCTCTTAATTTTTGTTCTTTCTTCCTTCTTCTTTCTTCATCTCTACATTTATTCACGTTGGTTTTTTTGCCTATCCCTTAATTTTTATTGGTTTTTTATTCTGCTCATTTTATTGATCATTGAATTGAAACTGTCTGTTTTGTATACAAAAACACTTTGTAAATTAGTAGTGGTATTAAATTTCAGAGTAGGATATGGATCACCTGGAGCAGTAATCAAATGAACAAAATAACGGCTTAAATTGGTCTAAATAAGGTTTAATTTTCATTTTACTGAGTTATAATGCATTTTCCTAGGGATACCATATTTTTCCTATCATCTAGGGGCCATAAGAAATCCATTGACACAAAAACTATTACGAACTGTCATGTAGTTTTCTCTCTAGACCCTGTAATGCACTCTTATTATATAAGATTATGTTTAATATCCCAGCTGCGCATTTAGCTTGAAGTTGTAAAAGTACTAGGCCTAATCATAATAATAATAGTAATAAGAAATTTTATTCCTCTGACAGTAATTTACATTTTATGGGAATTTACATTTTATGAATAATTTACCCAAAGTCTTTCTATTCGTTTCACAATTAAAATTCACAATTCCGGATTTTTCAACAAGATTATTGTTAATTTATTTAATACTCTAAACTTTTTTCTAGTCTTTCAATTATTTTTAATTGCCTTTTTCTTCTTTCTTTTCTCTTAATTTTTGTTGTTTCTTCCTTTTAGCGAATTTCCCATAGGGAATAAGCTATTACCGTAGGTCTCATGTTACTTTTTTGTTTTTAGGTGCCCACAGACCAAAAATAATAGTCATTAAAATTTATATATATATATTTATATATATATATATATATATATATATTATTATTATTATTATTATTATTAACATATTTTTTAACAAAGCACCCTTAGTTTTTGAAGAATTTTTATTTATTTAGACTAACATGTTTCGGACATTAATGCCATCGTCAGAGTCAATATAACCTCACATCTAATTATTTCTATAAAATCTATATACATCTGTAGAAATAAATAATAAAATAAACATATGATATAAGTTCTAGTCTAATAAACTGGTGCAATATACTGTATAAAATCTTTTCTTCTCTTAGTTTTTATTCTGCCTTATATTGCTTATTTTGTCGTAGATAGGGTTTTGTTGGTTGACTTGTGAGTCAAGTACATTGTATTTTGGTTCTCCAATGTTAATCTTATGGAGAATTTTGATGTGTTAATATTTCACTCATTAACCAATATTTTTCGATGAAACTTGGAATTCAGCTTCATTTGGTTGAGATTCATCCATTTATGGTAAAAAATCTTGGTTTTTGTGCTTATCACGGCAGCAAACCTGCATACTCTTTTCCCATGTTAATCATATGGAGAATAGGCAACAACAATAGAATAGAAGAATAGGAGAACAGCAAGCGACAGATATTGATGAAACTTAGTAAAAGGCATATGGTCAAAATAATTGTTTTTTATGATAAAAACCTAATTTTAGTGTTCCTCATGGCAGCATACCTGTATACTCTCCCTATATTTATCATAAGGAAAATAGACATTTATTTCCCTATTTATGAGCATGTGATTTTATTTGGTTTACAGTTTTACGTGGTAAAAATTAATATTACTAATTTGGAAATTCGCTGAGTACGCAGGTCTGCTGCGACGGGGGTTATTTCTTTCTTCATTCTTCATCTCTACATTTGTTTGTGTTGGTTTTTTTGCCTACAATCATATAAGTTGGTTTATATATCTAAAGTGAATAAAATTGTTAATGAAAGTTATAGACAACTTTTGGGTAAGTACATTGTTTTTACATTGTTTTTTGTTTTTACAGTTTTTTGGGGAAACTGTCTGCAAAATTGAGGCTATGACTTGTTTGTGTGAAAGTGAGGTGTTGGAATTTCGAAAATAACTCTAAGTTATTTGTTAAAAACGTGTTTGTCTCAATAACTATCCCCATTTTTATATTGAAAGGCGATTTGGAAAGTAACCTCCTTATGCATTATTGATCTTTAATTACCAGAGTAGCTTCAAAAGGCATTTAGCATGTTTCTTCCTAGGAAGTTCAAATAATAATATTTTTAACAAATGCTGCAACTGCACTGCTGCAAATAAAATTGTGTAGCTAACTTACTGCATTTAAAAGTGATAGAAACAATATTACTACGCACTGCAGTTATATGAACAACATTGATATAAACTGCAGTGATATGTATTGCTGTGTAATTTTAAAATGTTATTGAACTTTCTAGAGTTTTCTGATTTTCAATCAGCTTGAAGTGTGGCTAAGAACTGCCTTTCAATCACACTTGTGTTCAAGATTATTCATTGAATAATAAAATGTGCCTTTTATGGTTTATGACAATGAAAGTTACTTTCCAAATCACCTTTTGTCATCATTTTATTTAATTTTGTGTCATCCTTAATCATTGTAATGTGTCACGAATCACTGGCAACCTTTAGTGCATCCTAAAAAAATAATAATGGGATAGCTTTACAGATAAGTAAACCAGTACTAGTGTGGCAACTATTCGGTTTTACCAACTTGCCATTCACGTGTTTTAGGTTGTAGCTTTAGGTGTTTTCGCTGCAGTCGCTGTTTTCCCACAAAACGAGGATTGATAACTCACAACCACTATTGTGAAAAGTGGAAGATCGACACAAAAGCTGAATTAATCGCCAAAAAAATTCCTGCAAGTGGTATCAGATTTTAAAAATTCTAAAAGTTAATAACTAAAACAGGAAACTTTTTTGTTTTTAAAACATGCATTTAGTAATATAGTTTAAAATTAATTTTGTTCTCCTTGGGCTAATAATAAATTGTTGATTTTCTTGCAGTTTTTAATTTTCCTTTTCATTATTTTATTTTAAGTAGGAAATAAGACAGGTACACTTGTTTTGGTTTCATTTGAAATATTAACGCTTATTCAATTAGCATTTTTTGAAAAATATTTCTGAGACATGACTTTTTTATATTTACTTGGCATGGTAAAAGATAAGACTGTTCTAGCTCACAGACAATTTTAATCACTTGCAGGGCTTGTAACAGGTTATCTTTTTTTTATTTTTTTTTATATTTTTTTGCTCTTGGTTATTTTTTGTCATTTTTTTGAATTTGGTTATTTTTGTTATTTTTTGGGGATTTTGGTTATTTTTTGTTATTTTTTTAGGGCAGTTAGGTTTTTATTGATCGATTAGGATGAAGCTCGCCAAAACTAAATAGGCCTATAAAAAAAGAAAAAAAGTAAAAAATGGATCGGGGAGGATTTTTGTTCTATTTCAACATAACTATTGCTTTAGTAGATGATTACTTTCTTAGTTCAAAACTACCCTACAACATTTTTATGCCTATATATATTTAATATCCCGATAAAACGCCGGTTTTGTAATTTTTGGCGACACTTTGGGTTTATTTAAGGTTATTTTTTGGTTATTTTTTTATCATTTTGGTTATTTTTATATTTTTATTAACCTCAAGAACTGATACAAGCTCTGCACTTGTCAAAGTAAAAATTAGCAATTTTTTTTTTTTGAAAATCATAGGTTACTGTCTAGAAGGTACACTGCTTTTGCGTAGTCACGGTTTTTATTATATCCCACAGAGTTGTAAACAATATGTATTTTCTTTACTCGTTTGTCTTTTTATATATTTTTCTAGAGTTTGTAATAAATAATTTCTATAAAAGTAATTAGGGAGATATACAGCAGCGTGAAGTAAACCAGTTCTACAGTGGCTATATTTTCTGTTTTATTAACATTCCATTCAATGTTTTAGATGGTATCTTTCCCTGTTTGCGTTGCGATCGAACCTTTACTACCAAACGAGGGTTGAACACCCACAAAGGACATTGTGTAAAATGGAAAAAGTGGAAAGTCAGCACAAGACGTGAAGACACAAAAGCGGAATTAATTGCAAAAAAATTTCTGCAAGTCGTAGGAGATTTGAAAATAAAAGAATAAATAGGCCTAGTAAAAATGACATTCTCAAGAACTTGGCTTGTTTAAAATGCATGCACTACTTATTATAGTAAAAAAACTTGAATTTTTTTGGGTGTAGTAAACTCGATTTATGGGGTTGTGTTTAACATTTTTTTGTTTTATTTTTCCTCTTCTTGACTAGAAGATAGACAGATTGTCATGGTAACTTGTGTTAATATTATTTTAAGGTAAGTGTCAAAGAAACATAGACCTGCATAAGCTTATTTGACATTTTATTTTTCAATTTAAATATTTTCCAGTCATAATTTTGTAGTATTATGAGCTTGAGACCATTTGAACCACTAACCTAAGGTGAAACACAAAGAGGGTTCTAAAGGGCCACTCTCAGAACGTCATGAAGTGCTTCACCTGCTCTTATTTTGTGCCTTTATTTCGATTCCGATTAGAGTGGGAGGGGTTTTTAATGAAAGATAGAGACTTGGGCTATTTGACCTACTTTTTGATTTTCTTATATTTTGAATCCATATCAAGCTACAAAGGATCAAACTTGATTAAAGTTGTATCAACTTTAATTCGCTATAGCATAATATGAATTCAAAATATAAAAAAAAATCAAAATAGTAGATAAAATAGTCCAAGTCACTATCTTTCACTTAAAATCACTCCCACTTTTATAGGACTTAAAATAAAGGCAAAAAATGACAGCAGGTGACAAACTGCATTTTGAATTTTTGATATGCGAGATACTGACAGCCTCTGTCGGCAGCCGCTGAAACTGCTGGGCAAGCAGGCTATGAACGTATTCAATGAATAGCATGTATTAATTAAAAGGCTTCTTTCCGCGGCCAAATCTCCTTCCTCACCATCTCCCACCTGAAATGGGAGTACCTGAGTCTTGGATCTCACACGTGCTGAAGTGCAGCAGCGTTTCTTTATCCATAGTAATTTACACCGAATACTAGATATTGTTTCTCGCTCCCAGTATGGTTGTAAACAATGCGAAATGTATTCAGGTAGTTTCAGCAACTCCCATTAGGAGTGACCCTTTAGCCCTCTCTTAATAATCAATATTTTTTAACAATTTCTCATCTCAGCATAACCCCACAAACTATGCATTGTGGAGTCAGGCACTGTCAGTGTTAACCAACATGCAACTCTCAAAAATCTACCGACTCTGTCAACTTACACACAAGACTGCCCACGTTTATTTTACAGGGCCCCTCCCACCAACTTTGCTACAGATTGACTAACACTTAAAGAGTTGCAACATTAGGTCAGGTTTGGTCGTGTGCGGGAACCGAACGCGCGCCGTTGTAGACATTTTGGCCAAGTTCCCTAGAACTAAGCCATCTCAACTAACTTGACCAGAAGCCTAGATACGAGAATTAGTGTTTTGAACAGTGCGCGTTTAAATTTAATATGGTTCGTAATTAATAACAGTGCTAGGGTAAATCAAATGATAAAAAGGAATATATAAATAATTTTAAAAGTTGCATGACGTGCTAATCCTTGTGCGAATACCCCACTAACAAAGCTTTTCTTCATTAAAAAGCTTTTCAGCAAAAATATAGTTATTGTAATTATGGTTTATCACCATACGTAAACAGGCAAATAAGATAAACTTGTGCTGTTAATAAGCTAACAAAATTGTCTCTAACTGTATAAAGGAATAATCCTAATTTTCTGCTAAGAGTATTTATGTATAACGCCAAACTTCACTTAATTAATGTGAGACATTTGCCGTACGTATAGAAAGGTCTTTACCGTACACAGAATAAGGAGTAACACTACCCCCGTGACTTTTCAATGAAATGGTGACAATTAAGCCTGCCTTGACGGACAGGAGACTGTTGTTGGGAGATGATTTTGTTTCTGAAGGGAAAGATACCCACTCCTCTATCAGCTTTTATACCATTGTTGAATCTAATAGCAATCAAATCAAAGTAATCGAAGTAAACTAATAGCATCGGCTTATAGGCAAGCAGTAATTGGCTTTGATGGCAACCTTTCCATAGTTCCGTTTCCCTAGGTGGCTATCGTCATTTCTCAATCCTAAGTGGCTGACCCCTAAAATTAATCCTTATTCTTCCATTATCCACTTTTTCCTCTTTTGCCAACAGTACACTATTGCCAAATGGAGGCATGGAGGTTGTGCTAAACTCATTTCACCATGCTAGACATGCAGTGCTCTTGCTCGCCTGGTAATATTTTTTCTGGAGTTCGTTTTTTACACAAATCAAAGGACGCGAGCAGACACAAGCAGACCCGAGTTTTGAGCACGAATCGACCCAGTACACACTCGCTTGAGTTCAATTCTGTTTGGTCCCTGAGTCGGTGTACGTTCCTGTTGTTTATGCAGTGTGTATTGATTTCTTCGTCATTATTTTATAACTGCTCATTATAAATAGAGTGATCAAATGAAATCATTCTATACTTCCTTGAGTCGGTGTTGTAGGACCCGACACATGAGCACCACAAAGATAAACACAAAGTGGCAGATTTGTGGAGTCATAAGTGAAAAACTTGTTACCTACCTACCAAAATTAATTAAAAAGGAAAAATATTCTTTGATGGCTAACTTAATTGCTTCACTGCTCGTCCAAAGGTTCAGAGATCAGTGCTCGTGCAGTGACAGCTATATTGTACTTTGTTTGTTTGCCGAGCGAGTCCAAACTTTTGCTCTAGTAGTTTCTCGAACATTCAGTGATAGAGTAATGGGGGCATTGTTTAAATAATCATACATTGTCAAATTAGTGAGAATACTATAAGAGTGGTACTTGCAGGCCTCAAGTGCGTAAACTGCAGCAGGCACTTTTCCAGCAAGCGCGGGCTGACGGCCCACCGCAACTTCTGTGTCAAGGCTGATGGCACCGCTGACGGAACGACGCTTCAGCTCAGCTGCAACAAGTGCTCAGCGACGTTCAACCACTCCCGGTACCTCCGGCTGCACCACAGATACTGCCTCTTCTGACCTCCAATACTGTCAGCACAAATATAGTTTTGTTATGCAATCTGGTGTTTATTTAATCCTGAGTTGAGTTGCAATTTGTGAATGTAAATTTTTTAAATGTTCGAAAAACATTGTGCACCATAGCAGTGCTTAGGTATGCAACTTTCATTGCATTATAGTCCATTTACTTAGTGTTACCTTCTCAGAATTACATATTTTTAGAAGATGGTTATAAGAAGTTGGTACTCTGGGATAGAAGATACCCTGTGAATTACATATACCTCCGACAGAGCAGACCTGCGTACTCAGCGAATTTCCAATTAGTATTTTTTACTTTCATCATATACACCAAGGGGGTGAGTACTGAGTATGTAGGTTTGCTGCCATATGGGTGTTGTAAGCAAATATAAGTTACACTCTACCTAGTGAATCTACATAGTACCAAATGTTATCAATTTATGTCAATAAACAATAGTGAAATAGAATGATCTATTTCCAATAAGAATAATACAGATTTTCTCCGTAATCTGTTAAGCCACGTTAAAAATTCAAAATACCAAATTTTTTTCAAGCTCTTTTGAATGGTTTTAGTTAAAATTGTTGAAGTTAGAAAATTGAGGTCAAACACCCCTTTTTGATCCTTTTGTTATCCCTGTGTTGTTTTTGGCTTCTAGGGACCTCAAAACTAAAAAGTATTATGGTCCCGAGCTTAGGTCTTATCGTGACTACTACTGTAATAGCGGATTTCCTATGGGAAATTTGGTATTATGGAAAGCAAATACTGGGTGTCCCAGACTACTTGTACACCCCTTTTAAAATTTAAATAACAAATTTTTCACAAAAACAAACTTTGCCGTTATGGGTAAACCTGTTATGCTTTATCGATTGACACTATTTACAGGGTGTACCAAAATTAACATCTAGACTGGAAGTCGCTAATTTTAAATACAAACCTCAACTTTTTATGACATTTTTGGATTCTACACGTAATTTTAAGACAACTTTGCAATTTAATTTGTACGCCTAATCATAAGACATAAGACATAAGACATAAGATCTTTATTTCCGTGAAATATTTAGTTGAATACATTGGATTCGTCACAATTGTGTTATTTGTTATAGGCTATTAGATCTAAGCTAATCCTAATGGTTTAGGAGATAACGGTGGTTGAAATTTAGTTTTTTCCCATAAAAATAACATAAAAAATTCCACATCCATTATCTCTGAACATTTTACGTTGAACAAAACTGCCCAAACATGAAAATGTCTTAGAATTTTATTTTGAATAATATTCTATGTTGAGACTTAACCATCTACTGTCTGTCTTTATATAAATTTCTTACTTTAGTGAACCTTATTGTTAATTTTGCTTCATAATCAAAATAACTAAAGAAATTGAAGATAAGAGGAGTACAAATACAAAAATACTAGGAAATTTAAATGAAAAACATTCTGTTGCATAACCATTTATAATGAGCGTTCAGCTTGAAAAATCCTTTGAAGGTATATTTTACCTCACTTTCACATTAAAAAAAACTTAAATCGTACTTAAACCGTCTTCCCGTGTGGAACCACAGTCCACTTGCAGGACATTTTACATTGATTATGGTTGACAGGAGGTGCCAGCGATGCCGCCCGGTCACGTCAGTACGAGTGCAAGGTTTGCGGAAGGTCCTACACCACGTACAACGGCCTGCGGGTCCACCGTAACCTGTACTGCGGCAAGCAGCCTGCGTACACGTGCGAGGTCTGCCTCAAGCGGTTCTACCAGAAGGTGAACGTGCGAAGCCACATGATCAAGTCTCACAGGGATGTCCTCAACGCGTCCATGCTGAACTTGTCCTCCTATCAGGAAGAGAAGGGCGACGGAAATAAGTGTGGATAACTGTAACACCGTGTGTTTAGTGTCTGTTGTTTATCATGTAGGTTCATCATGATCAGTTGAATGTAGGCTGAAATTTGGAATATTTTCCCCTGGTTTTTTAAATCGGTAAATGGTTTAGTTTAATGGTGTTGAACGTGATATTATTATTTTTGCCCTTGGAGAAATAATCATTTTGATGACTGTAGTTTGATTGTATTGTTAATTTACCTTTCCCTTTATTCTGGGATAGTGTGAACATGAACAAACGTAATTCCATCTGATAATTTTTTGTAAACACCAACTTTACAATTATACGGAAATATAGCTCAGTTTAAAGCAAGTTAGTGAATTGGTTATCACTTCTATTCAATAACAAACAGATAAGTCCATGAAATATTTGTCTCAGTTCCAATATACTTAAATATTCTATCAATAATTGGTGTCACAAAAGTTTTTCTTGATTAATAATATTAACATCTACAATATTAACAATTATTATTCTCTAAAATCTTTTCATAAAAATTTGTAAATGTATTAATTTTTGTAATTTGCCTTTCACAATTATGTGAATTAAACTTCAATCTTGCATACAACCTTATGAAGTTATCAGGCATAGATAATTTCTTTCAGTATGTAAATGGTATCCTTACAAAAACAGATTTAAAAGGAGTTTAAAATAATTTTTTAACAAATTATGTTTCTTTTTTAATAGTGAAGATTCTTTTAACAATTGCAATATGGTACAAAAAATACTAATAAATGTGGATCACACTAATAAAAAAAAAATATTTTCTCTAAACACAAATAAAAAATATAAATAAACTATTCACCGGAAGCGTGATGAATGCTTGGATAATCGTTTCTTCTGCGGTTGAAATTGATGTAACTTTATGGATTGAAATAAATTTAATTGACATTTAAAATAAATAAAAAATTAAATCAAACGTTAAAAGTAAATTACCAATATGGCTTTTTCATGCCGTCACATTTTACTATCAACCCACTGGTGTTTAGGGCCAGGGACAGCTGGCAACCGTATTCACATCGGGTCGAGAAACTTCTTCTGCGAGACTTGCGGCAACAGCTACACGACCTCCAACGGACTCAACATCCACAAGAAGCTTTACTGCGGCAAACAGCCCAAGTTCTCGTGCAAGGTGTGCGGTCACAAGTTCTATCAGAAGGTGAATGTCAAGAGTCACATGCTCGCGCTGCACCCGGACGTTCCGTTCAGCATGAGCGAGCTGCGCTAGAACTCCAGAAACTCACCGTGATGGTCCCCGATACAGTACAAATAACAATCAAAGTGTCAAATGATCCGATGCCGTCAAACTAATCTGTTTTTTGAAACCACTGCAGTTTTGAGACTCAAGTCTTTACATCAGGATTTTACAAGAATGTCATAATTGTTCAAGAGCCCTGTTGTAAAATATTCTTCCAAACTGCAAAGGGATCTCTTTGATGGGATTATGTAATTTGAACCCTTATTGATTATCTAAATCAAAATTTTATTTTTACTCTCGAACTCATGTGTTTTTACAATATGCTACCAATAATGCTTTCACAAAACCAAAGATATTTAAAAACCAATAATTTTTAAGCTTAAGATAAAAAAATTTAGTTGGTTGTATTTGAATATTAAATTATTTATTACTCTTATTATAAACTTTGTTTTTTTTTTTTTTATTTCAATATTCTTACATGCACGAAAATTAATTTGCATCAAGCTTAGTCATAAGATTTTGTTATATATTTCCTCTGTACGTTTTTACTTTCTTTCATTGTAATATATAGTGTAATATATTATATGGAATGTATACATTCCACACATGAATCATTTTTGACTTATTTTTGAATTATTTTTGAATTATTTTTTTATTTGTTTGTTTATTGTTTATTATATTTTATTTATGTTGTTTTGTTTTTGAGGTGCTTGAATAGGTAGGCTACTGTTTGTGATTTTCATGTTACCATGTATCGATTCTGGGTTTTATTTTTTTTTAACAGTATTAAAGCTGTCGAGAGTGTAATACTTTCCTCAGATTTGATAAGAATCTCATTAAATTGACTTTTCAGTATTTCAATGCAAAATATCAATTTGTTACATACTATATCTTTAAATATTGTGTAACCTGATAAGAGAAAAGTTGTATTTGTACAAACTGCAATGTGTTACCTTCTATTTCCTGTATGCAAAGCTTTTATTTACATCAATGTTTATATGTGCCCTTAATAAGATAAAATATTAAATGTCTGTTATTAAAATGTTACTTTTATTTCATTTTATGCCTATACAAAAATATCAATTAAATATAAAGTTGGGAAATTATCAGAAAATATCAGAAAATTAGGCCAACGTTAATTTTTTTAATATCTTTGCCAAATTCCTCTCCAGAAAAAAGCAACTTAGCGTACTTATTTGAAAATTTCATATTCACCTATTTAATTATTTTCCCGCCAAGATCTTCTATATAAGTTTTGCCTGAACTTTAAAATACTGTTACACTGTATTATACCTTATCTAAAACCTAGCAGGTTAAATTTTTTTCAACTATGGAAATGCAATTTAGTAGGGAATCTAAGTCCTTATAAACCTTTATCTAAAGTCAATTTTAAAGCTTATTCGTAAATTCTATTCATAGCATAGTGAGAATATTTAGGCTATTTATATTGATTTTCAAGCACCTATTACATTGTCTCAAATACTTGAAATGTTAAACATAACTTTCCCCCTCAATGTAAATGCCCCCCATAATCAACAATCAAACCAACATTATCATGTTATGTAATAAATACATCGATTATATTTCTAGGTACCACCGGTACCGGAAACGGCCGAGTTTTCAGTTGCGACTCTTGTCCCAAAGTTTACACGAGCAGCCAGGGCCTGAACCAACACAAGAGACTGTACTGTGGAGGGAAACAGCCCACACTCTCCTGTCCACATTGTGGCAAGAAGTTTTTCCAGAGATCCCACCTGAGGGCACACCAGACGGTTCACCTCAAGGGAGCTATAAATATTTAGTTAAAGCCATCTAGAAAAAAAATAATGGTCCATTCACCGGTTGTGTGGATTTGAACCTGTTTGTAATTTGTTAATAACCACGATGCTACTGATCAAGATTTCACTTGGTTATCACAATTTCACTAAAAGTGTATATCGCCAATTTTGTAATTTTCGGGATATATTTTGTGTCAGTTACCCTGTTTGTTTTAATACTTTTGTCAAAAATATATTAAATGTTCACTATTTATAACAAAACTTACCCCTGTTTGATTAAAAATATGGTAAGTATTCTATATTTCTATTTAAAATTTTTCCTAGTTAACCTTTTTAATTAGCAAACTAAATTTATATATAACATTTTCACCGAAACAACACAGTTATACAATTTCCAACGGTTGTTAAAGCATGATTGTTAGTATGAGTACATAAGAAGACATTCAAAAGTGTAATGCATATTTACAAAAAGATTTTCATAAATTCGTATTTCATTAAAAAATACACTCTCCAAAACTCTCATGAATAATATCTCTGACATAATAACATTTTCTTAGATTTTAATAATATTATACATCCCAAATTAGTTTTAATCCATCCTATTTTTTTTTTTTTTATTTGATCTGTTTCTCAATGTTTTTGTTTTCCTGTCTAGTTCAAACCCCCCTCACGATCACGATGTACAAATGGTTTTCTAGGTACTGGAGCCGGCCGCGTTTACAAATGTGAAACTTGTTCTAAAGTGTACAGCGGGAGGGCAGGTTTGAACAAGCACAAGAAACTGTATTGTGGGGGGAAACAGCCCAACATCCCCTGTAAACATTGTGACAAGAAGTTCTACCAGAAATCCCATCTGAGAGTGCACCAGGTCGTCCACCTCAAGGAAGCTCTCAAGATTTAAATAGGCCTAATTATATGTTTTATAACAGAGTTGTGGTTTATAAAACTTGGTAAAATAAATTAAGTGAGAAATAAAATCATTATATGTTGGTGAGCCAAATTATTATGTGTCATTTACTAGGACTAAAAGTTGAGATTTTTGTTTCATAAAGATATTGGGCAGAGGCAGAACGTAGTGGAAGTTTGTCAAAACGGTGACTTAGAACAGTAAGATATTAATGGTATGGTTGACACTTATGTTGGTCTATAGTACCTATTAGAACTATGTCATGGTACGTGTAACATAATGTAAATGTAATTTACCCACCTTATGTAAAGTTGTAATTATTGTGTTATAATGTGAATTGCTAAAAATTATTTTATAAAAATCTTAGTTAAGTGTTTTTATTTTTATTTTTTGTTTTTATGATTTTATACTTTTTTACAAGAGGATTTTTTTATGTACAAAACTTAATTAGAAACAAAAATTAATTTTTTTAAATTTTTACTGTGTTTATTTGCAAGTTAGGCCTATACAATTTTTATTATATTAAGTGCAGTTATTAAGTTTAGTTTAATCAACATAATTACAATTTTTCCTGTTAATAATATTTATTTCTAATGTAAATTTAAAGGTCAAGATTTGTTAGATCAATTACAAATGCAGACATAAAAAGTGGGTGTAAACTGTTAGCATCAAGTCCTTCAATCTTTTTTTTTAAATGTGTGGTTTTTGTACACAGATATGTACCTAAATAGCAATGAAGAATCGTCAAGGATTTTCAAATGCGACAGATGCTTCAAGTCATACACCACAATGCATGGACTACGCAAACACCGCAAGTTATACTGTGGTGGACTCGAACCCCAGATATCTTGTGATCAGTGCGGCAAAAAGTTTTATCAAAAGTCAAATTTATACACCCACCAAAAAACACATTTTATGGACGGCTCATCTTTAACTTCTAATTTATTTTAAGATTGTCATAGGCCTATAACTCTTAGCAAAAAATTTAAGGTAGCCCTACATATAAACACTTTACAACAAATTTAATCCTGATGAGGTCTCAGTGGTAAGTAAAATTCCAGGAACGCATTTTGGAAAATAAATTGAAGCAGTCATCTTTTTAAGGAATTGCCTACTCATCTCATAAAAATAAACTTGGAAAATTCTTGTTTTTGAGTTCGATTGGCAAAACAACTAATTTCCCAAATAAATAACAAAGTGGTTTTTATGTGGACGGTTTATCAAATCATAGTTCCAGCAGTTTATAGAGTTCGTTAAACTTGTGAGTTGAATTGTGTATTCCCTGTGACAGAAATGTTTATTAAAATTATTATTTTGAAGTTTTGAATTCTCTTTATTTTTATCCACTTTTGAGGTACATACCTAGTTGTGTTAAAATTATTTTCCCCTGAACTAGTTTTAGCTGTTTGTTTCCAATCTTTGGTGTACACTAAAATTAAAATGTAAAATCCTAAATTTCAGTTGTCATTAAAAGCTTAGGTTGACTTTATAAAAAAGTCATCATAGTTGTATGAATGTTACTCTAACTGCTATTTCCGTGATTTTAACACGTTTGCTGCTAAAAATGCTCAATAATTTTCTTTGGTACTGGGATTGGCATAGTTTTTCCCACTGGGATGAAAAATTGATACCTAAACCATAAAACCTAAGTCTGATAAAGTAAAATGCGAGTAAAGTACGTTCCAACAAGCTATAAAGGGGGATTATAATTGCTCAAAGTGCTGGCTTTTCTGATTCAATATGAAATGTAAGTAGATTGGCGCTGTTCCAGAACATAACAACAGTGAAAGTGCCAATTCCAAATTTGAAAAATAGGCCTAATTAAAAACACAGTTTATGTAATATGTTATGTGAGTTTAAGCTCAATTTACATATTATGTTATGTGAGTTGAGTTCAAGTACATAAGACAACAATCCATTTTATTATTTTTGTATGTTTCCTATTACTTCCTGCTTTCTTTTTTTACTAATATAAATTTAAGAATAATACTAAAAAATTAAATCTCTTAAAAACTGGTTTGTGAGAATAGTTTATTTTTATTCACTAGGTGATCTTCAATGGCCTTCAACACAGTGTGAGGTCATGCTTCAAGAGGGTGAAACAGATAGTGATAAAACGTCTGCAGTCGTGCCTTCCAAGTATTTCAAGACAGAAATGGACGATAACATGGAAGCCAGGTACGTGTGCGCTGCGTGCGGGAGAAGCTACAAGCATGTCTTCCACTTGCGAGCCCACAAGGGGGAGTGCAGCAAAGAGCCTCTGTTCCAGTGTGAACACTGCGCCAGGAAGTTCTTCCATGCAAGGAACCTCACAAGGCATCTGGTGAATGTGCATAAAATCCCGCAAGATCCTCCACGAATGAGGAGGTCCTCCAGGAGAACAGGAGAAGAAACGGCAGAAGGCAAGAAGGGAAAGAGGGAAGGAAACTCGGAAGATTCTTCATAATGAAGGAAATCTTTGTTTTGTACAGCGTTGTTAAAAAAGTACCCGTGGTGTGACAAAATTAAGGCTTATGGTTGGAAATTATCTGAACAAGAACTAAAAGTATATCGATCGATATTAGAGTTATTTATAAATTTGTTTAAGTTATCAATGCAGAGAATCAATTTTCAATAAGCTATCTTGATTAATATTAAGGTCACTGGTGCTATCTATGTGAAGGTATTTAAGGTTAATATGAATGACTGAGTTGATATTAGGATAAACTTAATCGGTGGATTTCAATTTCACATTAAATACCTAGCACGCCTGTACTCATGCAATCCTTTGGGTCTTATAATTGATTTTCTGTTAATTTATTACAGTCAACTAAGCTTTGTAATAATTATCATAGTCATATTACAGTAATTGTTATCAAAATAAAGGTTAATATTGAATCTAGGTTACTACTGATCTATAATTGTATTATCACTAAGCTAACTGATCAACAAGCATTTTAAATTTAAGTCATAATTTTTTCTAGTATTCAATAACAAACACATTCAGTAGTTATTCATTCAGTTTTTAACTTAGTCAGGTGGAATGCTAGGGGAAGAAAATTCCTATCTAAAAACTTGCGTTAATAGTTAGCAAAAAAGTTCGGAATGAACCCTGCAAAAAGGATGAGTTCATCGATTCTTATTGAAATCCGTTAGGATCCGTAATCATTAGGTGTCTTAGCTATCAAAATTATATATCAACACACAAGGTGGTGCAGTTCTTGTTATACAGTAAAGTTCTACTACTAATTATTTATGGTGTAGTTATTATGTTAATCAAATAAGAAATGAAATATATGAATTAAGTTCATATTAAGTATATAATAAATTTTACAATATACAATCTATAAGATTTATGCAAATGTAAAAACTAAAGCGATGTGATATTAATAGATTCATAGTAGTGATAATAATGATTTTGTTTATACACGGTCACTGCGTTATGAGATCCCAAGGTCTCGTAAAGTAACATAAAACTGATGAGTCAGCATGATATTGACATTCTGTCTTTTATCACTACAACAAAAAACATAGGCCTAATACATAACATAAAAACATATAACATTCATTCAGTTTTTAATTGTTTTGTGTAAAAAACATAAAGTAATGAAAGAAAGAAATATATCAAGCTCTTGTATTGCTGTGGTGTTTTAGTAACCACAGAAAATACAAGACCCATAGATCTTGTAACACATTGAAATATTAAATGTTTACTTATATAAGAAATTTGCTTCCGGGGCCTCACATACAAATTTAGTTGTTTTTAGCTCCCTTAAGGGCCTTGATGAGGCTCCAAGATCGAATATTACACTGAGCAAGATGCAGCATTTCCTCGGCAAATCAGAGGGTGGAGGCAAAAGGAAGCGACGACGTTGCAAGGGTTGCTACGAAAAAATCCGTCAGACTTCTTCTTCAAGAGAGGCAGATAGGAAAACCAAAACCGTCAAAGCATTTTGCAAAGACTGTCCTGGCCAACCATTTTACTGCCTGGAATGTTTTAGTGAGAAACACATGTAAAACCAGTAAAATTCACATTTCAGTCAAATTACACTTGTTCTGTATTGTTGAACATAAAATTTTATTTATGCACCAAAGAAAACCATTGTTATTATTTTGTTCAGTCAATTTTCAGAATTCTTTAATATGTGTATTTTTGTAATTTGGTATTATGGATATAATAATCCACACTTTGTAAAAAAATCATTGATATTTTCTTTCCTGAATTTAACTGTAATATGCAAGGTGTCCCCAAAGTCTCTACTGACCTTTTCAGGTATTATTCCTGACCTAAAAACAAGCTGAAATATCATATTTTAAATTTCCAAAAGCCCATAATTCAACTAGACACAGCCTCGATTTAGTATTGCTATAGAATAGGTTTCAATATAAGAATGGTTTGTTCAATAAGTTGGATCTTGGCATACAACTTTTTTGAGGTTAGTTCTAATTGAAGAAAAATAATTACTTTTTCAAAATGGCGGCCATTGAAAATCTTTTACCTTAAATTGCGTGAACACTAAGATAACAAAATTTATGACATTTATTTGGTGTTTAGGACTTTAATTTAAAATCCAATATATTTAATAAGCAAATCGGTTCACATACAAGGGAGATAGAGCAATTTAAATACAAATATGAGCGGGTTGCAGCTTGAAAAGCGCCAACTCAACAATGTGTCTCATACCCAAATTGCTCCCGAAGGAAGAGGTAAGGCCGTGGCTAGCCTCAGTTCAATCTCTCTATCTTGATTATTTATGTACTGATTTCGGTATTTTTAAGATAAGCCCTTGTTGGATTTTTTTTAAAAGCACATAACATAAACTTTGCTAGCTTGTGAAGTTTTGATGCAATTTAAGATAAACATTTTAAACAGCTCTTATTTTGTAAATACGGATTGTAAATCATTGATTATTCATCCTCAATCAGACCTTTGCCTCAAAAAGCTGAGTACCGGTACCGAGTTTTAACTTTTATTTACCTTTTTATTATTCTTGAAAAAGTACAAAATGGTAGCTTTATGGACAAATATGTAGTCCAAATATGGACAAATATTTAAGAATTTTTAAATATTATATTTTGGTTTGTCTCTAGGTAAGAAATAATACCTCAAGAAATTGGTAGAGAGTTTGGGGACACCCTGTATAACATACCACACGTGTTACAAATTTCTGCTATAATCATGAGAAGTGGTAATAAAATGCTAAATAATACAAATTTTACTATTGTAAATATTATTTGGAATAAATAAATAGACTACTTACATTTTGTATAATTTTGTATAATACTGTTTTGCAAGTAACAAATAAAATAAATATTTACTAAACCATGAATGTGGTGAGGTATTCGACTCCCGGATCTTGTACAATGACATCTTTTTCAACTTGTGGGCCTGCTGTGGTTGGCAAAAGTGTACTGATCCACCAAACACACGACAGAGCGCTCCCTCTCTCTCTGTTTGTTGTCAGGTTATGATGTGCATTGAATCCTCTTGGTCTTGTATTGTACCATTGTAATCATGGTGGTCGTACGCTTATAGTTAAGCATCTATAGTAAAGCATTAATCATTTCTCCAAAGGCAGTGATTGTGTTAATAATATGTTCAGCAATAAAAGCCAAAATTCATATTTTAAATCAATCCTACAATTAATTTTAGCTTTAATTGTTAGAGAATTTTATCATTTTTATTTATAATTTTTTTATACATTTTTTATAAATTATTTTTTTATAATTTTTTTATATTATTTTTATAATTTTTTTTACGTTTATTTATGTTATGTAAAAACATAAATTGTGCTATATATTAATTCAATCTACTTAAAAATAGCAGACAACTACTGTACATGATCTTCTAATGTTTATTTGCTTGTTAGTTAAATGTTAAGTGTTGCTATTTTTGTATTAAAGTATTTTGATAAAAATACTGAATTCTTTAGTACCTTACATGTGATCCAAATCCAATAAAGAAGATTTTTGAATGTTTGATAAAATTTTTGATGAGTATTTTAACAATTTTTAACGTTTAAAATCCCATATTTTAAAGCAAAAATGTTTTATTAAATATATATTAAATAAACCAAATTGATTATTCAAATTAATAAATATGATTTAATTTTTAATTATAGTTTTTGGTTTTGCAGCGGAAAGTAAGGTTTATAGTAGGTTTTTTGTAAAATTGTATAAATCAGTCCCAAATGATAATTAGTTTTTGTATACCGGTAATGCTAAAACTGTTGTCTTGATGAGTGTATGTAGTCCAAAAACCAGTTTGGTTAACTATTAGTTGTATTAATTTCACTAATTTTAGCATTGCATTATAGTTATTTTAATTTTGATCTAAACCCAAACTTACGTTGTCAACAAGCTTATTTTTTAGTCTTTCTCTGTCTGCGTTGCATTCTTTCAAATTTAAGGTGAGTAAATAGTCAAATAAATAATTTCTAAAACGTAATCTGTTAGTCAAGTTTCATGTAGTTTTCATTACAATATCTAAGAATTTACAAACAGTGCTACTGGTACTCTTGGAAAATTCAGAAAAATTATAAGCTGTGTTAATTATTTAAAAGCAGATGAAAGGGTACATTGTTAATTTAAAACTCCCCCGTCACCCCTTATTTATTTGTAACGATTTTGGTTCATTGTTTTTGGAGGGTTTTAAAAATATAAAAGTAACTTTAATCTAAAACTAATTTTTTATATCGTCAATTGAGTTTTTTTGTTACTTGGCCACTTTGGCTTGACTCACCAATTGAGCTTGCATGAAATAAACTATGCCTACAGCATACCATGAATCTCTTATAGGTCCATTTTGATTTTACTTTCTATGCTTATAGGCTACCATAGTATATGGAGAAAGTATTTTTTTTGTCAAAGTTTTCAAATTGAGTTGGTGGTTTTATTCATTTTGGTGCCCCCTGAGTCCAACAAAGTAATTTTTGGAGTGATGTCATTTGTATGTATGTACGTGTGTGTGTGTCTGGATGTAAACAGAGCTAATTTTGATGAAATTGTAGTGGTCTCAATCCTCTATAATTCCAGGTGTTTATTTTTATTTTTAAGTTCATTTCACCCCCCCAACAAAAAATAAAAAATGTGAAAAACCAAAATTTAAAAAAAATGGCTAACAGTTTTGATTAAAATTTTATAGATTATATTAAGATTGAAAAGAAAAAGAAAGTACCACCACCTGCACTTATATTAAAAAGTTATAAAGTTTAAAGTATTATTGACTTGTCATTGGACTAGAGATGTGTTCCTGTAACTGTAACGGGTACTTTGTATTGAGTACAGGACTCCAGTAAAAATACCCTTGACAGAAAAATCCGGTGCAGATACTTGAGTCACGTACAGATACTCGTAACTACAAAAAAAAAAAAAAAAAAAAAAAAAAAGCGGGAGGGATAAAAAAGCTTTATGTAGATGGTTGGTGCTTTGTCAGTCAAGTCTTAAATGGATACCAAATAGCCTATAAACTATATATAATCTAATTGATGTCGAATGCACTCCAACGTGTGTAGAAGTTTAAATCCAATTTTCATTATTATATTATTTTAATAAAGTTTACTCTAAGAATTTGTTAGACTTGTGCAAGCCACCTCATAACTAATTTGACTATCCCTACCATCAACACAAAAACAGAGCTTCTCTCTAAAGTAGAGTATGCTAGAAAAATACCTGGGTACCAAAGTATCTGGGTACCAATTTATCCAGCAGTAAACACTAGCAGCCACAGCACTAGAATGAGGCAGATTGTAGTTTTAGAGTAACCGGGTATTGAGGAGTACATGTAACAGTTGTAATGGGTATTGAAATCTCGACATTGGACAAAATTTCATCACTAATGCGGCCACTTTTTTTGCTGGACAGTCATTATTGACTGGGGATATTAGTGTTAGAATTTTTCGGCCATTAATTTCTGTTTCATCTCTAGCCATCGCTTTCCAACGGTCCAAGCGTCATTGATTGGCGAAGTTACTCAGTCTGATCGAGTAAACATCTGGAGTAACATTGGCTCAGGAAAACTCTACACTGCCTAAGTCTACATGGAGTCGAGTTAGTTGTTTTATTTAAGTTATATAGATAAAATAATCATATTTGCCATAAGAAAATTAAGCAACAACTCTCTTATAAAGTGTATTGAAAATAATTCTTATCATACAATTTCAATTTTTTCTTATTATTTACTTTATGAGTCCATTAACCTGCTGTAGAGAGTCGATTATCCAAAAGAATTCTGGCTAGGGGTTGGTTGGAGAATCATAATGTCCGAATAATCAAACAAGAAAATGAATTTACCATATACAACCACTCAACTGTTCATCGATTTTTTTTCACCAAAACATTCTTCCAAATAATCTACAGGTTTCAATCAAAAAGAGATTTAAAAAAAATTGTACACATTTTGATGTATTTGTTGTCATTGCCAGTGAATTAAGATGTTAAGGGGTTTCGGATAATTGATTGTTTAAATAATTGAAGTTCAGATAACTCATCGCTTGAGTCCCGCCACAAAACCTCAGATCCGACTGTAATGTTCTCGTAAACTATATTCCGCTTGTGTGTGCAGGCAAGCCGTTTAAGTGCGGCTGTGGCAAGAGCTACCGCTACAAGCGGGGGCTGCTGGAACACCAGCGGCTGGCCTGCGGGCGGCCCAAGGAAGCTCCCCTGCAGTTCCAGTGCCCCGAGTGCCACCTCAAATGTGCCAAAGCGCCCGACCTCAGTCATCACATCTTGACCGTGCACGGCCACACTTCCCTGTGAAATACTGTGATTGTACGTCATCTATGTAATTGATACATTTTTGTAATGTTACACATTTTAGCTTAGTGAAACAATTTAATACGTTCGCTGCTGAAAAACTCTTAATAGATGTTCCCTGGGGAATACTTTATCTGCGGCAGGGAGGGGATCTATATTCCAGGAGGGGGGATAGTGGGAGATTTTTCGTTAATTATTTGCGTTTTTTTTTTTCATTTAATGTAAGTTATGTATTTAATTACTTGGTTATCATATTCCCAATCTCCATAAGATACTTTCATTTTACTTTCAATGCTAACTCAGTACATCATGTTTGTTTAATTTGGTTTATTTTACAATTTATGTGTTATTAAGTCTTTAGCTTTTTTTGTTTCTGTATGTCTGTGTATAGTTGTTGTATAGTTTACCATTATTTCTAATATCTCTAATGTTAATGTTTTTAATCCTTGGTAATGAATTAGAATAAATTATATTTTTGTACTTGGAATTATTAATGTTTTATTTACCTCTGTTTAGCCATAAATGCATGCTAAATAGTTTATTCTTGACAAAGCTCTAAACTTAGATACGCTTATTGTTATGTTGATGCTTTGAGACTAAACAAAGCAGCACAGTAACTTATTACTGTGAACTTATTATAGAATTTTTGTAATAAATTTCTGTCTAATATACTTGAGAAAATTATTGTTTGTCTCTTTAATTATTTAGTGCTAAAATGCTATTTTTGTGTAAGTTTTTATTGAACCTTAACTTACGTGTAGCTTTAGTTTTGTCTGGGTTAATGTACTAGTAATATTCTTTAGTTTTATCACTAAGGTTTTTAATAAATCACAGGTACACAACTCTCCCTGTCCTTTATTCAGAAACTTAAAATTACATTAAGTTTTTCAAATCCATCCAGATACACACAAGGTTTAATTTGGTGTAATTTACTGTGGCCTACATGAGCCTGCTAGACATGTAAAATTTTTTTGAGCTATGTATATGAGCAAGTGAACTATAATATATCCCCCCCAATCTTTATGAAGCACAGTAGTCTAAATAATTTGCATTTGGGATTCATACTAAAAGTAGTTTAGTCATTAAATTTTTGGAGAGACATCGATAAACCTTTATTGTAATGAGATAGGAAATATACAATCACTGTTTGAAGTGATTGTGACCCTCAGTTTGTTAACGAAGAGAGGGTCTCTTGGATCTTTTTGTACCACAGAAAAGACACATCCTCTAATACCACCCAGAGGACACCACTCTCAGCCTCAGAAACTCCTCAGATGCGGTGCAGAATGAAGAAAACTTGGATGATCTTATTGGAGGCAAAACCTTAGTATACATAATAAAAGTATTGATTTACAGTAATGTGTAGGTAATATTGTTGTAAATGATTAGGTAATTAATGAGCCTTAACTAACTGATGAGTCACTTAAGTGATAGAAGGATAAAGAAAGCTCAAGTACTCAATAATGTCGTCTTATCTTCACGATCGCCATTTGGTAGCATATTATTATACTGCTTGATAAACTCTATTGTTAAATGTTAAATTTTACAAATGGTTTACTTAAAAATGTTTCATAAAAAATCTGTTTTACTTATAGTTCTTGAGCATAATAAATTGTCATAAAATTGTTGAGAGTCTAACAGTAATTTCTTGTGGTGTCTAGACATATAATCGCTAAGAGTATTTGTATACTTGTCTAATGTGTCTCAAAACTTTGCAGTAATAGTATCGCCTGGAAGGCTTTGTCCTGAAGTTCCTTCAACTTTACTTGCCCACCCACCGGAAACAACCAAAGTCAAGTATGAAGTTTCACGAAGCCCGACCAGGCTTCAGAAGATTCGCAGAGTTCGAACGCCTTCCACTACCAAAGAAGTTATGTTTCAGTGTGATATATGCTTTAAAAAGTTTTGGAGTTCACATATTTTGAACAATCATGTTAAAAATATTCATTGGAAAGACTCATTGAAGAGGAATAAAGAGCAGTTGTAGTTTTAGTCTGTAAACTATCATTACTTAATTGCCTTAAACTGGTACAGGCGGTCATGTGAACTAAATTAATTTTAAAATTGGCTTTCATTGGTGCGTTTTATATGGTGCCACTGGAATTTGAATATTGTGATTATTGTTTCAGATTTTTTTTTTTTTTTAATTTATTTTAATAAATATTAATATAGCCTACTTTTGATTAGTAGAGGATAAGCCTTATCCAATGATTTTGAACCATTCATTGTTGAAGTATATTTATTATACCTAATTGTAAGAGAGTTTAGTCATATCTCATATTATTTAAATTTTATAGTACAAATTTGTACATGAAGTCTAATTTATTTTTGTACAAATGTACAGTTATTGCTTGTTTGTGAAAATTATGTACTTGTTTTCTTATACAATTTGTTGTTTGTAAATATATTTATTTGTATCGTTGTTCTACTAAACTTATGTCCCAGCCTAAAGTGAACACCACCAATATAATTTTGTAAATTCAGTTAATTTACTAAAATACTAAAAGTTAAATTTTTTTTCACTTTTGTTTCAAAAATGAAATGGAAGTTTTAGTTTAAATTTTGTTCCAAAGAAAGTGTCAGCCTCAAAATGGGTTGCAAATGTTGCACAGAAATAATGGAACGGAAACAATAAAACTGAAAATCAACCTTTTACGTCCTGAAACCGCCGGATATTCCCATATCTGAAACCGCAATCACCATTTGTTTGCAGAGCAGAGAAATCTGTTTCTGCAGCACCTGTGCAGCAGTTTGCCCACCCTGCTGCAGCCCCCCTCCCACCAGCAGTTCCCCTGCAGCCGGTGCGGCCGGGTGTACAAGTACCGACGCAACCTGCTGGCCCACGTCAGAACCGAGTGCGGCCTCGGGCCGATGTACCACTGCAAACACTGCGACCACAGCTTCCGCCAGAGCGGCAACCTGACGCGGCACATGAGGATGGCGCATAGTGACCTCGCCGTCTTGGCCAACTAACTGAAGCACCGAGTCGAGTGACCGGCTGGACTGTTAACGTGTTGCTGTTGGTTGTGTTGGATGTTGTCTTTTTTGTAAGTCTGTGTGAATAAAGTGATTTGTTGTTATTCAATTGGGGCTATTTTTTAATAAACAGATTTGTATTCCATAATATTTTTGAAGTTTGGTTTTTTAAAGTTTTATTTTTGATTTAAGCAGGAATCTTTAAGATTTTCCATATAGCAAGTAATCCCATCTTGCAGATAAAGATTTCTGTCAGGTTACAGTATGAGTGAGATGGATTTTAAAAACCTGTCTGAAGGGTGTGTTGGAATTTCAGGCTTTTATATAACCCAACCTAACTTAATCTAGCCTAAACGTTACCTCAAATATCGTAGTGGAAAATCTTACTTATAAGGCTGTCTTTCCCATTTTATAATAAGAGAAAAGCAAATAGTTTATCTGTTTTTAGTCTACAGTAAGGTTTGTGAAATATAACAATTATAAAATAAATTATACCTTTTACTTTGAAAAAGTTTGTTAATGGAAATGTTCAAACACAACCAATTTAAGAATAATTGCCAAATCCAAAATTTCAACAGATGTTTTTGCGAATAAGCTTAATTTTTTTTTTAAATTCTCAAATTGTATTGCCCTTGTTAGTTAACATTAGTTACAAAAATAATTAGAAAAATATCAAATATTGCCAAATTGATAAAACATTCAATTCATTGTTGCTTGGTCAGAATTTTCGGTATTTGAAACTCAGAACCTTCAGCAGTTGTTAAAATCATATTTTCCAAGTTTTAAGAATGTAACTTATCCTAATTTTTTGTCAACCAATTGTCGATGTGTGACCTCCCCTCGAAAGTCGTGTGCTCAGCTAACGCTTCTTCCAGGTCTCAACTACGACAATCTCCCGCCCCCGCCGTCGGCTGAGCCGGTGCTGCCCCACTCGGAGCACAACTTCCCCAGCTGGCAGACGGAGCCGGTGACTATTCAGCAGACGGATCCAGACTCCGGGGCCAAGCCGCCCCGGCCGGTGTTCTACTGCCCCGGCTGCAACCGGCCGTACAGCTGGCGGCAGAGCATGCTGCTGCACTACAAGAACGCGTGTGGCAAGGACCCACAGTTCCTGTGTCCGCACTGCCCCTACCGCGCCAAACAGAAGGGCAACCTGGACAAACACATCGAGATCAAACACTCGTCCAGAACTCTCACCATTTTATAAAGTTCGCGATTTGTTACTGTAACCTCAAATAGGTTTGTTCTAAATATTTCCTTGTGTCAATCCTGATTGTAAAAATATTAATTTTTTTATTTAGTTTTAAAAACATTGTGATATTTTAGAAGTAAGAAATCCCTATTTGGCAAGGGTGCAGAAAATGTATTGGCTCCTAAAATTTCCCCCAAGATACCCGACATATATGACTCTGCCTTAAAACTCAACAGATCACGATGGGGCACTGAAATTATAACAGTTTTAAAATTTTTGTTTATTATTTATTATTTTTGTTTATTTATTGAAACACGAGTAATTAAAATAAAAACTACTTACCAGTACTTCTCAGTACTTATATCTATCATAACTATAATAAAATCTTAACTCAGTTTTAAAAGAAAAATCACAACCAAAAAAATTTTTTTTATTTGAAATTTTCCCAAAATTTTTCTTGATCCTAGATCGCCTGATCGGACATGTTCTGCACCCCTGCCATTCGGATTAAAAGTTATAGCCATAACTTTAAGTGTATAAGTGATATATGTTCCTAATATGTAATAAAGCAAATTACTTTTTTATTTGAAATACTCTTAGTTTATTTTCTTCATCGACTTTAAGTGAGATATATTTAAGTCTTTAGAAATAAATAAAAAAATTAGATTCTTTATTTTTTAGTAGGCCTTTATTAAATTTGTTTCAAATTATTTTTTTAGGTTTTAAGGTAAGTTCCCTTATAAAACGGTTTTAATTTTTTATTTACACTTGATATGATATCAAATTTATTTGGTTAGTTAGTTTTTTTTTTCTGGCTGTCTTTTTATAATACACTAATTAAAGTAATTTTAATATATGTAAGGGTAAAGAGAGTTCCTATATGGTTGGTGTAGAGCAAATTGTACAATCTCTACTCACCTACTCGTTTTATATTGTATTATTCTATAGATGTCAGACACAAGGTTAATACAGTATTTAACTCGGATAAGCCTATGATTTTATAACCTATTCATCACAATTTATTATGGTTATATTTTAATTATTTTTTTTGTGAATTGACAGATTTGTAATATAATATAATAATAGACTGATTTTTTATAATTGGTTGACTGTTACGTGAAATGACGAGAGTGAACTTGTTGTTTTATTTTATTTTATATCAAACGGTTAACATCTTTTATATTTTGATTACAGCAGTTTTATAAGTTTATGAAAACTGGGGAAACATCTATTACAATAATATATTTGTAAATACTTTAAATAAGTATTTATGCATAAATCTATGTACATTGCTATTTAGCTATCAATCAAACATTGTTAAATAATTACCAATCTTAAAACTTTTTTGATGTTCTAAGATTAGAACTATTGCTTATGATTCAGTTATTGTCTTAAATTACAAAATAATATTGTAATGTTATTTTAATTTGTAGCGAATTTCCCTATAGTGAATAATATGCTATTATAGTAGTAGTGAAAGTAAGACCTGAGTCCGGGACTGTGATACTTGTAGAAGCCAAAAACACCGTTCAAATTGATATATGTGTCCGTAAACACGTTAGTTTTTGTACAGATCTTCCGATTTTAATGAAATTCGATACATGGGTGTAAACCAGCATCTACTTGAATGAGTTAGCAAACAGAATGATCGGACCTTGTAAATGGTTACAGGGAAAATCCATAAATATATTTCCCATGTAATTCTTATGGGAATTAAATAAACATTTTGCTCATTTATCAACGCATCTTGATAAAATTCATGGTATGTATTAATTACGAAGGGTTTAACTTATATTTGCTTACAAGCCCAAAAGGCGTCAATGCTACGGAGGCAGTTTTAGGGAATGAAAATAAAAACCATAGCTTGATAAAATTTGGTGTGTGCATTTACTAGGTAGGGTTTTGCTTATTTCAGGGTGTCTACTGATACTGGAAATACTTGAAATACTGGAATTATACTGGAATTTTATTTTCATACTGGAAATACTGGAATTATACTGGAATTTCATAATAGATACTGGAATTTTAGAATTTTATTAAAACGCTCATTTTTTTAAATGCATAATAGGCCTATATAGATTTTTTTATTTGATCCATACATAATAATGTAAAAATATTTTACAAGTCTTTTTTGATGTTTAAGTATGTTTGCAAACCAAAATCAGAAAACTTGTAGTTCTCTTTAAATAATTAATCAAGTAATGTAAACATTTTTGTAATGATGGAGCCTAGAAATGTTTGATCTTATGCTCAAAATTTATTTTCCTTTCTTAAATTTTAATCATATTCTTTTCTTTTTTTACTCTTAGGTATTAACCTATTTCATAATTTTTTTTAGTTAAATGTTCTTTATGATTATTTTTCATATTAAATAAACGCAAAACAAAACGGAAGGAACAGAGGGCTATAGAGTGAATTAAGAGCCTTCACAAAAAATTGTCAAAAAATATTAAACAAATGTTATTGTTGGAAAGTACTTATTAACCATAATCACAAGGGATTTATCTTTATACAAAAATCTATTTCAATATTGATTATATGAATAAATTGTCATTATTGTTACTCCATGTCTGAAATTATAGTTCGCGAGTGATACTGGAATTTTTGAAAAAATGTACTGGAAATACTGGAAATATACTGGAATTCTGAAATCAGATTTCAGTAGACACCTTGTTATTATCACAAACAAAACCCCATGATTTTTAATGTGAAATAGAAAAATACCATAGCAAAATTCCGGAAATTCGCCGAGTACACAGGTCTACTGTGACAGGGGTATTTTGAATTATTCGCCAAATTATTTACTTATTTTTATTACCACAACCTTTTTTCTTTAAAATAGCAGTAATATGAAAAGCTGTAAAACCAATTTTTAAATTTAAGGTATGTACTCTAACAGTTCTGAATTACCTTGAATGCAGAGTTTATATCAAGCTGTTTTTTTTTTAGTTGTATATACTTTTTTTATCTTGGTTTATTTTTTTAATAATGACCTAATAAAAGGATTAAAATAATAATCTTTTGTGTATCCCCTAAAAGAACAAGTGTTCATTTGATTCTGTTTTCACTGCCTGTTGCATGCAGTGTAAAATTAAAAGTTTTTATAGACTGTTTAATGTGCTTAAGCCTTTATGTTTTCTTGATGTTTAAAACATACGTTCGGCCTATATGGTCAAATTAATAATGAACTTTTTTACTTTATGATAACATGTAATATATATCTTGATATATGTGCAATACTGTTCATGCTCATGTGATGCTTTTTACAATTTTTTACTTGTTTTGTTGCATTATTAAAGATATTTTTCCTTGTAATAGTAGTTATACTTAGTCGTACAATATTCACCCCACTTATTTTCAATGTCACTGAATATTTTTCTTGGATCCCACCAATTTTATTCCTCAGGATACAGTTTTTTGAGGAGTCGTCGGTACAAAATATTGATCGTATAAGCTCATAGCTTCTCTTAACAGCATGATTCTGCAAGCAAGTTTGCAAAGGAAAAACTGTGGTTGACGGAATGAAAACTTTTTAAACGTTAAGTTGAGGCTATTCTTAGATCTCAATCTAGGTTTGACACAGTATTATTGTCTCCTATAAAATTATGTAAGTACTGATTCATTTAACTTGTATTAAACTTGCCTTTTTTATGATGTTTTAAAGAATAATTTAAAAATTTTCAATTAAACTTTTTTTAACTAGTTCTGGTTATTAATTCTGTTTATTAATGTATTGAACAGCCAAAAACCACCCTTGTCTTTTTACATAGAGAAACGGAATAGACAAAAAAAGAAAAAAATTTCTAGACATCGACGGAATTTATGGTTCTAAGAACATAAATTCTATTGCTCAATCAATTATTTAATTGATCAAGATCCAAACTCCCCAAATCTAATTTCCACTGACTTTGACGCAGTCCTTTATTAACACGTCTAAGATTTTGATTGATTACTTTCAGAGTTTCAGAACGGTGTTCACTACGAGATTCAGCCTAACGGGCCCAACGCGGTCCGGTATTCTTGCGTCAGATGTGACAAGAAGTACAAGAATAAGCACCACCTCAAGAGGCACGTGTTTTACGAGTGCGGCCAACAGAAAAGGTTCCAATGTCCTGCCTGCAACAAATGGGTGACCAGGAAAGAGACGCTGTTGATCCACATGCACACGATCCATAACATGGCGGAGAATGGGCTCCAGTCGGCCTCGTAGGCATGTCTCGACACTTGCCACGTGTTTCTTCATTTGTAATTTTAATTTGTTGTTGGTTTATACTCAAGTAAGAAGAATTACTGCTTGGGTGATGACTTGTTGGCTAGTGAAGGGGAAGATCCCCACCACTGTTAGCCATTACATAGCATTGAAATCAAAGAAAACATGGGGAGGCTAGAAATCACTGCGGCGGGGGTAACTTCCCCTCAATCCTTTATTCCCTACCTGGCTAACAAGTCATCTCCCAACTATAGTTACATTAATTTTGGATGATAGGTCATTCTTTTAAAATCACTCAAATCATCAATACTGTATACTATAAACTTAGTGAACTTTAAAGTTTTTAGCCAACATAACTAAATTATCATAGGTTGTACCTTTATTACTATTCATATCTAATATGATATGTTACTAAATAGCAAATAAATATTTTAATCAATGAGTTAGGAGAAAACCTGAGTTAGCATGTTTGTGAGTTCTAGTTAAAACATTTTTTTTTTTTTTTTAATGAAGAAATAAAGGAAATAAATAATAATAGGTTACAATACCTTTACGTCTTCAATCCAAAAACATTTGTCTTCAGATGACTAGTTTCGGGAGGTACGTCCCATTTTCAAATCTTGGGTCAAAAGTTAAAAAACACTGAGTCTGGACTTGTGGTTGGCCGGCCACATGTGAATCACGATTAAATGTTTATATTTTGTACATTTGTTATGTTCGTGTTGTGTGTAGTAAGTGTAATTTTTTTTTTATTTGACAAAAACTGACAGTGTTTTTTAACTTTTAGACGCAAGATTTGAAAATGGGAAGTACGTCCCGAAACTAGTCATCTGAAGACGAATGTTTTTGGATTGAAGACGTAAAGGTATTGTAACCTATTATTATTTATTGTCATCATCAATCCAGGTTGAAAACATGAATAAAATAAAGGGAGTTTACAAAATTAACTTATATTAGATAATTTAAATATATATTAAAAATCAATGGGCAATTTTACAACACTTTAATTTAGTAAGAAATCTTTAACACTGTTACTCTGTCTCTTTATGCTGTTACATTAAGAACCTTTTTCATACTTTTATTTATTTGATCATTCAAGATTATTAACTCTTTTCTTAGTGTTTTTATAAAATTTAATGGCTTGGTACACTTTTGTGTTGGTGAACCCTAAATCCTTTTTAAATCAATTTTATCCAATGGTGGAAGTTGTAACTATAATTTCCCTCAAATATATATTCCACTGTGAACCATAATAGGCACTAGTCTCACATTCCGTGTTGATAATTGCGTTTTTTTCTAATTTGGAACTGTGCAGCAGGCTTTGTTTGTCCGAGGTGTGACCGAAGATACACGATGAAGTGCAACTTGCAGCGGCACATGCGCGGCGAGTGCGGTGGCACCAAGCGGTACTCCTGTGACATCTGCGGTAAGGCCTTCACGCGGCTGGGGAGCGTCCGGTACCACAAGAATGCGTTCCATCTCCTTGATACCATTACCGATACGGAAGAGGAATGCCAAATTGGGAACCAGGCCTCGTGATTTTTTGTGTTGGTCAGATACTGTTTGTGCGATCGTCACGTTGACACCAAACTATTGTTGACTTTTGTATTTTTAATTATGAAGTTTTGGATATTGGAATACCGTTGTTTTAGTTAAGGTTTTTTTGTTTTAGATATTGTTATCATCCCAATGTTGCTCGTTGAGATTAAAATATGTTTTATAAAAGTTATTTGAGGTTTGAATAAACATTAAACATTGTATGTTAATTGTACTTACAGTATTTTGGTACAGTTTGATAAGTTTATTTCCTTTTTTTTTAAGTCACTACAGTATTATTGTTTTACTTTAAAATTGGTACCTAGTTCTTACGTTCAACAGAAATTTTTTATATTTTTAAAGACTGTTAGTGATATTTTACTCTTTATCTCATTATTGTTAGCTACCTTTGTAATTACTTCACTACTTATTATTATATTTTTGTAAATGCCAAAAATAGCATTCTAGACTTCTTGTAAAAATACAATTTTCTTTATTCATCTGAAACCTTTCATAATATTGCACCTTCTCCATTGTAAAATTGACTGTAATTTTTATTGCATTTTATAAATTTGCTATTTTATATATGAGTTGCTTGCACACCGATTTAAGCGAAGGACCTTGAAAATGGAAACTCTCTTGTGGATTCTCTCGTTTATATAATGACGGCTACTTATGTTGACTAATGTGTAAGAAGCACATACTCTTAAGTATAAGGAAGGGTAAAGTAAAGCACATTGTGGTAGCCAACGTCTTAAAATGATACATCTTAACCCAAAATACAATTTTTTTGCTCTTTAGTTGTGATTTTAAATCTGTTACAATAAAATATTATCTAGTTTTAATCAAGTTTCTTAAAAGCATCAATTTAATTTTTGTGGGAAAATTTCAATGGATAATTTTCAGAAGGGGTTCTCTAGAAGCGGACATTCCATGCAGGTAATAATGTTTGACTTTTTTGACAATTAAAAAATGTTCTCTTACTTACTTTTTACTAATAAAAAATAAATAAATAAATAATTACCTCAAGTACAATGTCCATCAGTCATTGTATTGTAAAAAAATACATACTTTAATCTTGTTTTGTTTTTTGCATGATTGTATTCAAGATTTTGAATTTGTCCTGTTTGTTTGTTCGTTGTTTTTGTAGATAGGAAATGGAATTAACCATTATAACCCCAAATTTAGAAAATATTTACATTCAACCAATTCATCAATCATTGTAATATTAAACTCACTATCACTTTCATTCATAAGATATAACAGAATTTGAAAAGAAAAATCCCGGCACTTCTATTAATGTTTTCGCATTAGATAGTTCAAACAAAGTATCTAGCAATCTATATATCATCTTATATATCTATCCTGGATTTGATTTTATAACATTCTATATACTTAGTAATGAGTACTGTACAGTGATTTAAAAATTTAATACCTTTGAAATTCTGATGGAAAGTGCTTGAATTGAAATTATATTTTCATTAACACTCAATGTATAGGATGTATTCATGACAAACATGTTACTTTCCAAGTAAGAGTTTTTCTTTATTTAAAATTTTATCTTGGTATGATTTTAATAAGTGGTCTGTTTAATCATTCTGCCTTATTAAAGAATTTTAACACATTTAGAACAAACTTTGATGCATAAATAAACATTTATACATTGCGGAATGTAAGAGAAAATATTTTACTAGGCTAGTGTCAAATTTTTTACCAACAATCCATGACATGCTGATATCAAATTATACTCATTTCCATTTTCTTAAGTCTTGGTCACTCATCATAATTTATTTCCACTAAGCAAAATGAATTTTCCACACATTTGCTCTGGGAAGTTTTTACATTGCAGAGATGTCGCAGTGGGTGGAAGCCATTTACGTGGATGAGGAGTACACTAGAGCGACCCCTGCTTGGGCGGGCGTATCCAGCGGGATGAAGCGTTTTCAGTGCAATTGTGGCAAGTTTTACTCCAACCGTGCGTCGCTGAGGCGTCACGTGCGCTACGAGTGTGGCATCGAACCCAAGTTTGGCTGCTTCTTCTGTGCCAAGAAGTGTAAGAGGAAGAGCAACCTGCTTTCACACATCAGGATCCGACACTCGTCCAGTTCGCTAAGTGAGGAACAGATAAGGTTGTTGGAGAAAATGACCAGTTATTAGTGGGTAAAGCGGGCTGCTCAATGCTTGTGTAAATATTGATGGGCAAATATTTCAAATTTAACAACAAAAATTTCAGTGTTACTTTTATAAGTTTTATTATACTTCACACATTCTTCGACTTTTTGGGGTACATTTTCTAGTTGTGTACTGTCTTCTTTTCAACGAGCTATATACGTAAATTGTTATGTATTGTATCATATCATATTACCAACTACATCAATTTATTAAATGGTACCGTATCAATTTATTCTGTTTTACACCTTTAATGTTTTCAAGAATTATTGGAAATGTGATTTATTACTCATGTTCATTTTTTCATTTTATCTACACATGGAAAATAGTTACCAATAAAAATGTTCCGTGAAATTATTTTGTTAATTTATCCCCAAACTTAAAGTAGCTATCAAGAAATCATAGTACATAGTATTTATTTCTTCAATGAAACAATCTTTTTTCATGATTTTGACACTTCAGTATAATAAAATCAACTTAAAACCTTATTTTTGTACAGTTGATTATATTGATCCATCAAGAGCTGGGATCCATTCTGGCAACGGATTTGTTAATGTGTGTAACTGATTAGATTTTCAAATAACATGGCCTAACATAACGTGACAGACATCATACTAAACAAAAATTTTATCTGCTTGAAGGCCTCTCTTAAGAGTTCTTTTCAATGTAACCGGATCGATTAAACTTTTATCTGGACTTTTAAATTGAAACAAAAATCAAAAGTGTCATGGTTTGCATAAAATAAAAACTTAATATACAAGTTAATTAAATAGTCACAGCTTTGTATGATTTTTCTGACTTTTTTATGTCAGTGTTATATTTTGAAATGTTTGGGAGTTTTGGTCTTTAAAATGCCGTTAAACTTAAAGTTAGAAGTTTACTGTCATTGGTTATATTAACATGTAAACTTTTGAATAGTTTTCTTTTGGGAGGTTGGTTTCCAGTATGGCTTTTTGGAGATATTATGAAAATTTAATTTGGCCTACATTAATTCACTACTTCAAAAATCAGTTAACTATTTCTCGAAAGATTCATTTGAGAAATTAAAGTTATTAATTACTTAAAATATTATTAAATTATAGATATATTTTTAGAGATTCATCGTTTGTAACAACAAAATGAGTTTTTCAATATAAAATTTATACATTTTATGCTATTTTTTTATAAATTTTAATTTTATTTAAGCTATCCCTGTTGTTTTATAATGCCATTCCAATCACATCAATTCCAGGTACGTTGAACTCCCTGTTAGCCATTTGGAGGAAAGAAAAGGAGCCAGTGAATGAAACGGTCCAAGACGAAGAGGAAATATTGACTTGTAAACAGTGTTTTAAAAAGTACAAAAGTAAAGGAAATCTCAGAAGACATATAATATACGAGTGCGATAAGAAACCGAGTTTCAAATGTGAGGTTTGTGGTACTTGCACGACCAGACGAAATACATTGTACCGTCACATGCGTGATAAACATCAGATGTACAATGTCTGACTGCCTGATGGTCTCTTTATCATATTTATATTAGCTTTTTTCTAATATGATTTATTGACCTACAGTGGGTGTTTCATCATTTCTTGTTTTAAACGTTTTATTCAATTTTAATAGTTATTTATTCTGATCTGGTCAATTTTTATATACATACAGTTTTTGATTTATATAATTTCATCAAATTATTTAATATAAACTGTATTATTGTTTTTGTATTTCATATTTTTTATGAAATATATGTTTTTGTTGTAATTTGTCTTTACATCAAAGCAGTGATACTTTCCATTTCCTTTCTTTACATTTTCTAAGATTATTATTGGCTTTTATTAACCACAAAGCTATTTTTTATTTTACTTCTATTTATGAATGTAAAATTCAGTGATACAAACATAAAAATGAACAATTTGTAAAGTTTTAAACATGTTAACGATCTGTACAAAGTGTTTTATTTTTATTTAGCAATTGATAAATTTTTATGTTTCAAATTGGAAAAGGTCAGTTTTGGGATTTTCAGTTACAGATATCCTTTATTATAATTAAAAACTTATTCAGAGAAAATTTTCCTTTGGTTTTGGAAAAAATTGGCTTATAAATCCATTCTATGGTATAATACCGAACAAAGAAATAACTTATTTATTCTGCATTTATGAATGGATCAAATGATGATTTTATGAGCTTAACTAATGTAGAAGTAACCTATATTTTTTTGTAGATGGTGGTAAATTACCACTAACACTCAGTAATAGGTCGGTGCAAAGATTAATGGAAGGTAATCCAAAAATTCAAAAGAAATTTAAATATTTAGTTGAATCAAAGCTGATAAACGAAAGAAAATTTTTGGGTTATTTTTTTTCTTAAAGAACATTTAATTTTATACGATTGTTATTAACATTGTGCATAACCCTAAAAAACAACCGACTGTTTTCATAATTTGTCTATTAAAATTTCTTATTGATTAAAAAATAAATAAATAAAAAAAGTTAAGTAACACGATCAAAACTAAATAAAAAAATAATAAAGAAATCTCGGTGATTTACACTCCAGTTTTTTCACCAAATCTCAATTGCCGCCTCACCATTGCAGGAGTGTTGGCTAGACTTTATCCAATGCATTTTGAGGACCAGCCGCAGTTCACTCAGTGCCCCAACTGTCCCAAGAGGTTCAAGTACAAGACCAACATGCAGTGCCACCTACGCCACGAGTGCGGCAAGGTGCCTGCGTTCGCGTGCGACACGTGCGCTCGCCGGTTCACGCAGAAGACCAGCCTCATCCACCACAAAGTGCTAGTCCATCACGACGCCGTCGCAGAGACCTCGTAAACTCAGTTGATTACATTTGTTAGTCTTTCTTTAATTTGTGTTGTAATGATATATTTTTTATATTGATTTTTTGTGAGAAATATATGTTTTGTTTGTTGAATTATTTTTTTAGTATTCAGTTACTACATAGTTGAGTATTTATTATTTGTGTCATTTAAGTAACAGCTTTTCTTTTCTTAGGAATTAGAGTGTGCACAAGTGACACCTAAATTATGTTTTAACTTTTGTGTTAAAAATGATTTTATACCGAATGATTAATTGGTAGATATTTTTAAGATTCAGTTTATTTGTTTGTTTTATTCTTCTCACCACTTGATCCTTAGTACGATTTATGTTAAAACTGCAAATAAATAAATATTTACTCCAACTCATTCAAGCTGTTTAGCTTGAATATTAAATGAAATACGGTATTCCTAGTTTGCAAATCAGAACTTGAAGTTAATTATTAAAAAATATAAGATTAGGTACCAATTATCTATATATTGATAGGCAAGCATGATTCTTTTCCTTCTTTTCCTCAGCTTATATGCATTGTAGGGGAAATCCACGCATACTGTTAGAAAGTTATTGTACTGTAGATGAGCAGAATCGCCTTATAATTTGGATCGGCCCCCAGGGCTACGCCCTTCAGGCTTTCGAATTTTCAATGTTAATCTTATGGGAGAAGGATAATTGATTGAATCATAAGACAGCTGTTTGAATACTGTAACAAATGCTAGCAAATCAGGAAGAACAGATGTTTTAGTTATAAAACGTTTTAAAACTATTTGGCTTAAGATCAACTGAATTTTTGGTCGAATTTCGAACAGTGGTCCCCAGGGCTACACTCTACAGGCTTTCAAAGTTTCAATGTATTTCTTATGGGAGAATGATAATTGATTAATTCATTTTTCAGCTGTCGTAATAAAAAATGCTAGCAAATCAGGAAGAACAGGTGTTCCAGTTATAAAACATTTAAAAACTAATTGGGTCAAAATCTACTGAATTTTAGGTCAAATATTGACCAGTAGGGGATCTCTAGTATTAATTATTTCTACTCCCATCGAAGTGAACAGAGATTGAGATTGAAATTAATGGAAATTCAACATCACTTTATCAGAAGGCATAATAACCAAATTCAGTTTTTAAGAAGAATTACCAAGCGGCATTAAAAGCTAGACGGAACTGAAATACATTCACATTTTTGACTAACGCCACTATGTTTGTCTAGTCCAGAGTGGATTTGATCTGGGCGGCAGATTCGCCTGCCACCAGTGTCCGAAGACGTACAAGCAAAAGGGGCACTTGATGCGTCACTTGAAGGACGAGTGTGGCCAGAACAAGCAGTTCCAGTGCTCGATCTGCCACAAGTGCTACCGGAGGAAGGACATCCTCCATCGCCACGTGGTCACCGTTCATGCCGGTTCCGAGCCTGACTCACTGTACGACTGATACTTAATCTTTTTTAACATAAATACAAATATTTTTATATATGCTCATCACTTTTTTATATCCAGACTGAGTTTGGTAATTAAACTCTTTACGAAAGGGGTTGTCAATATTTATATAGAAATTATTTTTAGTTAGTACTGTTTTAAATAGTTTATTTTATGTACAAAAATGTTAAAGCTTTAAGTGATAGTAAACATTTTACAGCTTGTGGAAGGAACCAAATTTCCAGCAACTTAAAAATTAATTTCTTGCTTAGATTTTGAAAGTTATACTGATGGCTTATAATACAACTTTTAATTGTTTTATTCAATTTATTTTCTAAATTCGTAAAAAACAAAACATGAATTAATTCAAAATATGTAAGTAGATTATTTATCCTAAACTTCTTTTTTGTAGGTATATAAAATAAATGTTTACTACATATATTGATGTTTAATACAGTAGCCGACTTAAATGGATTTCATTTTACAAGTGGGATTCATTACCACTTGTAAAATGAATAACAATATAAGATCGCGCCACAATCATCCTACACTCATCTCTCATTCATATTCAGGCTAAAATGCCCACTATGTGAGGTCCCTGTCTCTAAATGTGATATAGTGATAATGAATTTTATTTATTATTTACCTAACTACAATTTATTGAAATAAATAGCTGACATATACCACAAAAATAAAAAGATAAAGTTTTAAGTCTGTTTTTTGGTAGTTTGAATAACTAACTATTAAAATATATTGTGGGTTTTGTTGACCAAATCTCTTAAACATAAATGGTTGATTTTAAGCCCATGTTAAATATATTTTGATGCTCAAGTAAAAGCAAATATTAAAAATATTCCAGTTTCTTGTGGTATGATAGACAAAATATCGTGGAAAAAATTGTGATAGTGACAGTTTAAAATAATACCCATACTACTAATAAATTTTAAGATTATACTATTAACATTCTGTCATTGGATTAAATATTGAATTTCACTAGATTTTCCTTTTTCAGATTTTGCTATTTTTCCTTATTGCAACTCAGATTTAAATGACCCCGTGTGCAGCAAATGCCTTAGATCATAAAACTACAAACAAGATCTTTTGCGTCATCAGAAATTCATATGTGGCAAAGAACCGACATTTCAGTGTCCCTTTTGTCCCCATCGATTCAAACTGAAATTCAATATGAGAGCACATGTAACTAATAAACATAGAGAAAATTTTAAAAATAGTAATTTAACAGTTATAAATTAAATAATTGCAAGCAAAAAACAATTATAATAAATTCTTTTCAGATTTTCTGTGACTTTATCATGCTTTGTAAACATACATTTATGTTTCAAAGTACAAATAAGCAACTTAGAATATTATTGTAAATATTGTTAAATATTGTTGAAATTATGATAACAGCGTTATGTTATAAATTTAATTTTGTTGTTGGACTACACGTTTGGTTTTTTAAATAGATTTATGTATAGCCTTTCCAATTTTACTGGGTCAAACCAGTACACCTAGGGTATTAAAGAGTATACACCCCCCCCCCCCCCCCCCCACCACACACCAATAGAGAACAATCCAGTGATCAAACTATGTAAATATTAGGTTAAATTATTGAGGAAGATTAAACTTTAGTTCATAAATTAAAAATTAAATTTGAGTTTTAAAACATTTAAATTTTCAGATTGATAAAGGATTACTGGTACTTCAATAACACTCTAAAAATATAGTAAAATCTGTTATTTTATATTTTGCTCTTGCCTTTGCTATTTTTGTTATTCTAAACAGTGCTTGCATACTATAATCAAAAAATGTTCCTGTGCTAAATGAAATATAATAACACAAAAAAATAACAACAAAAATTAATAAAAACACAATATTTCATTCAAACAAGGGTTTGATGGACTGAACATTGATTTACTGTATCTAAAAATATGTTACAGTTCTATATAAAAAATCTCTAGAAAGGTTCATTAATTTTGAAATGACACGATGACTTTAAATTGTTTATTCAATTTATCCTACTGAAAGCTTATTAAATTAGGCTTACATAAGTTTGTATTATGTTTGTGCCTTTGTGGCTTCAATAAATATTTTACTTTTTATCTCTTCTTCTTTATTTAATCTTATTGCATTAACTTATTTGAGATAATTACATTTTTTTTTTCAATAAACATGAAATATATTCAAAATATGACTAACGTCTAGAATTGTCTTGGAAGATTACAGTTATAAAATTAACCTAAAACTTTGTAAGAAAATTATGAAAACTAGTCAGAAAACTTATCTGTTTTATTGACAACAAATAACTATTAGTATCAGAATTGTAGTTAATCATCTGAAGCAGTTTCAATCGGTTGAATTGACATCATGTTACCAGTTAAAATGTACATTTCTTAAAAGAAATATTATAAGAATTAATGAGTGTGTAACAAAGCAATCTCTGTCTGTGGCATGTAGGTGAGAAAGCATTCATTTGCTCGCTGTGCCTGAAGAGCTACAAAACCAGTCACTCACTCCGCCGCCACCAGACCTACGAGTGCAACAAGCTTCCGCAGTTCCAGTGTCCACACTGTCCGAAGCGGTGCAAACTGCGCAGCAATCTGCACAAGCATGTCGTCAACATGCACCTCGCGGAAGCACTCCTCTCCACCGGCACTGGGCAGTGATGGCAGCTCACGCGGTGCAAACTGCGCAGTAATCTGCACAAGCATGTCGTCAACATGCACCTCGTGGAAGCACTCCTCTCCACCGGCACTGGGCAGTGATGCCAGCTCACGCGGTGCAAACTGCACAGCAATCTGCACAAGCATGTCGTCAACATGCACCTCGCGGAAGCACTCCTCTCCACCGGCACTGGGCAGTGATGGCAGCTCACGCGGTGCAAACTGCGCAGTAATCTGCACAAGCATGTCGTCAACATGCACCTCGCGGAAGCACTCCTCTCCACCGGCACTGGGCAGTGATGGCAGCTCACGCGGTGCAAACTGCGCAGTAATCTGCACAAGCATGTCGTCAACATGCACCTCGCGGAAGCACTCCTCTCCACCGGCACTGGGCAGTGATGGCAGCTCACGCGGTGCAAACTGCGCAGTAATCTGCACAAGCATGTCGTCAACATGCACCTCGCGGAAGCACTCCTCTCCACCGGCACTGGGCAGTGATGCCAGCTCACGCGGTGCAAACTGCACAGCAATCTGCACAAGCATGTCGTCAACATGCACCTCGTGGAAGCACTCCTCTCCACCGGCACTGGGCAGTGATGGCAGCTCACGCGTTTAAGATTTGATAATCATAACCTCTACAGTGCAACACTGTAACTAGAAGTGTGTGGAAATATTATTTTTTGTCCAGTTTTATCAAGCCTGAGTTTAAAAATGGATGTAACAATCCTTAGTGCAGTGAAAATAATATCTACGATAACAAAGGATATAATACGAGTTATTTAATTTATTAAATTATTATCAATAAATACTGGCACTCATTTTCAGTTCATTTTGGAAGTAAGTTCAGTGAAGTGGAAGTTACTTGTAATTAAGTTTACAATTTTTGTCTCCTCATCAATACTTTTTATTGCCAACAATACAAAAGAAAGCATTAATTCTGCGACATGGTGAATTTTGCTGAACTAAGTCGGCCAATATCCATGAACATCTTTGATTCTTGGTGGGACAGACACCACTAAACTTAAAAATTGTATAACATTGTTCTATGACTATTCCTCCTTTATTCAATAGTATTACCATTCAGTCTTTTCATTGAGTCACTTGTGAAGTAATACTTTTTGTCCTTCATTGAAAGCATCAAGGACTAAGTGGTAGGATGGAAATCCAGTTCCTAAGAAATTAAACAGTTTTTGTGATTTTGTAATTTTTGTTATTCAAAGAAGTTATGTGTGACAAACTTAGCTTCCATAATTTTACAGTATTAAAAAAGGAAAGTCGGCAAATCAAAATTCTTATAATTTGCAATTTTTACTGCCCTGGAAAGAGATTTTGGGTTTCCTTATTTAATAAAAAAGAATCTTTATAATTGCAAATAGGCCTGTACTTATTTCAATTTCATGCTGAAAAAAATCCTGAGAGTAAATGGTTTATGTATGTGATAATGTTTTTAACAGTAACAGGACAATCTGTTTGAAGTTTCTTATAACAGTTCATCAACAAATCAAGGAATTAACTTAGAAATGGGATAAGCTTACCCGAAAACGCTTCAAAAACGGAAATATCCGATTTTTTTCATTCCACCAGTATTACTTCCTTTTAAGACTTATGTGTTATACCTATCCAAAAATAGTACGGTACCTATTTTAAAGTTTGAAAATCTCTATGAAAATTGTTAGTCTATACGGAATGGAGTGTTTGATACAAAAAGATAAACAAGTATATGGGGTGTTAAAGTTATGTTTTTTTAGTTAATGGACTATTTTTCTCATCTTTGCAATTAGTTTTCATACTTTGATTCATTATGTTTAATTGAAGTTGAAGTTTCTATTTGTTTATTGTCAGTTAGCCTGTGATATTAGATATGTAATTATTTCTGTAAAATATTCCATAATCCTTTTACATTGTATAGATGTAACGTAAGATTAAATTTAATCTAAATAACAGTTTAGCTATTTTTTTATTTTACCTCCCCCCCTCCCTATTGCTAAATTGTTTTCTTCTCCAAATGCTTTTTTTATAACCTACTTAAATATCTTAATTAATTGAAGATATTACACATCTACTTCAGACCTTAAGTAAATACCTGTAACAAAATCGTTGGTTAATACAGTATATATTTTGGCCCATTAATAGACTTCTTTGCAACAAAAATGAATAACTTAAGTCACACAGATATCGACTTTTCTCTTCGAACAGGATCTAATCTACAGAATTAACAAAACTAAAATCTTAACAATTGGAATACCAAAAAAAAAACTAAATACCATTTTGAATACTGGTAGTTGAAACCGTCTGTGAAAATCTATGTGTGAAAATTAACTAATTAACAAGTTTTAAGAGTATTTAGTTACATCTGTATTATAGAACTGTATAATCTGTGTAATTCAACATTGGTAAGTATTTGAGTTCAGATGAAACTAATTTACTAATATTGATAGTTTTAGTGATAATAGTTTTTTTGTGATACATCTAGTAAAATATTTTTATTGTTTTACTAATCAACAAAAATACGGTAATACTTTAACTAGTTTAGGCTTCCTCTAACAAATCTTTTATTTTTCAGTTCCCCCAAAGGAAAGAAGAAAAAGAAGAGTTCCAGTTGGTGCAGATGGTAAACCAATCGTAAAACTGACCCGGAGCAAGAAGCCGGGAGAGCACAGTTGTCACTTGTGTGGGAAGATATACAGGTACAAGCGGGGGTTGCAGCGGCACTACAGGATATTCCACAACGAGTACTACACAAGCATCCTGCCGATGGTAGAGACTCTGGTGACGGAAAGTGAAGGCGAACTGAGCGTGAATGGAGCGGAACTGGAAGCTCTTCCCCCTCCTGACTTCCAAGCCTCCGAACTGAACGCGGCTGACTTCAGTGACTCGGAAGTCAGTGATGCGGCGGGAGTGTCTCAAACCAAAGTTGTTTCTAACAAAGAAGCTGATTTACATCCTGTGAATATTCCTGTAGTAAACTCATTTTCTATGTGTGGACCAAGGATCAAAGATTAAACCATTTAAGAGGATGTTAATAGAGAAGATTAAAGTTTTAAACAGTAATCCACAAAGGTCAAGTTATATACAGTAATCCACGAAGGTCATCTAGACTGTAGGCAGAGAGGCAAGCTCGTAATAATTATTTCGCGTTAATTAAAATTACTTTGACACATTTTTTTGGGCTTAAAAGTAAAAGAGTATATCCTCTTCGATTAGTTTTATAGTTTGATGTTTTAGAATGGCATATAACTATGGTGCAGTATGTGCTTATCGAGTGGAATGGGTTTGTTTTCTATTCGTGTCTTTAGGTGCTCATTGAATGCAGTTCAACCCAATATCTGCATAAAAATTATTTTTATAGAAGTTTGATTAGGTATATTTTATTGGCGTTCCCAAAAGTATTTGTGGTATGTATGTGTTACATATTCATTTTGTTTACTCTATGAAATTATTTTTCATATGAACAGTTTTATCATTAGTTTTTGTACAACAATAAAACAAATACAACAATATTTAATTACTTAATATTTAATTAATATTTAGTATACAATATTTAATTTTTCTGTTGTAAATTTTAACTATTTTTTATACTTTTGGACTGTTGACTTTGTGTAAGGTAGGATTAACGATGTTGTTTGTTTTCTTTAAACCAAATATTATGTTAATAGTATTTATTTATTATACATGTTATAAACATCACCATATGCCATTTTACCATTGAAACTTCAGCTTTTATGATGTTGAAGTTATTTTAACTTAAATATTGAAGACCTATTACCTTAAGATTTCATGCATTTTGATAAATTCTGTTTTAAACAGCGAGATGTATTTTAAATTTGTACCTGCATCAAATCACTTGAGTAACAGACAAAAGGTTACAACAAGAACACTGTATTTAGGGTTATTTTACATATTTTAAATAATAATGATGTAATGGCTGTTATATTACAAGGGTACTAAAGGTGCAACACGATGTTCACATTTCAGTTTTTCGATTGCTTCCATTCTACTTTTAATCTACCTATGTTAATCTTAAAAAGTGTAGTGTATTGGTCTAATAAATTGTTTTTTTACTTTGTTGTATGAAATTTAAGAGCTGCACTAGCCCTTTAGAATTAATACAATTAAAATGCATAAAAACACTATACAACAACAATTTGAGTCAAAGCTTGTTGCATTTCAAACATTAAAAATTGTCGAGAAATGAGGGGGGAATGGCGTTCACAAAAACAGATTTACATATAATGTAAGGGAATTATGCATGATATATTTTTGTTAGGGAAATTAATTTTGGATCGTACTGGTACAGTACCTAAATATTTGTTGAGCTATAAAAATTTGCAGCAATCAATGTCAAATTAACATACATTACATATTCATTTATTGTTCACCTGAAAACTTACCTAAACTTTATATAGCATCAAATATTTTAATGTTTTGGTGGATTCAATAATGTGGATTTTTATGGATTATAAAAAAAGATTGAAATACCTTTAGTAAGTATTGTGAACGTTTTACAAACTAGAAAAGTATAATTTTAATGTTTACAATGTTTTATTTATTGTGATATATTTTTATATAGATAGTCATTATTTATTATCAATTTTATGTGAAAAGTGAGTCTTTATTGTTGTTTGTTTTTAGAAAAACTTACAATTACCTCAAGTGTTTTTTTCATTCTTTCTGTATTTATTAATTTATTTCTATTTATTTTTCACTCTCAGTGGACTCTTGGGGTTTCAATGTACACAATAATAAAGTTTATAAAAACAAATATTATGTTGTATTTTCAACCTATATACTTTACATTTTTCAACGCTTAAAAATTAGAAATTTAGTTACCATGTGAAATAAGAAAACACAGATTCTCTTGAAAGAGTTGATGTTGATACAAGCATTCAAGAAAGCCATATTCTTGAATGAAGTTCAGCAATATTCCAACTATTTTGGTGATATTTAATAACATTACTAGTATTAAGGTCCTTCTCTTTAAAACTAAAAAATCTATCGTTAAGTTAAAAAATTGTTTAGAAAGTAACATTTTCAACCACCACATTTTATAATTTAGTGAAACGTTCTTAAAATAATTTCATCTTTAATTTAAAGGTCCTTATAAAGATGAAACTGATCCAAATATAATTTTAACCGTTGAAAACTACATATAAATTTCTATTCACCGTGATACGCTGATATTTTCATAACAATGAATGAACCAATATTCTACACTGAACTGCTTATATATATAAAGAAAATTTTATTCAAAATTTACATCTTTTTACACATTGTAAACTGCCAATTGACAAAGAATACTAAACAAAAATTTGGATACTATGATTTAAAATTATATAAATGGTTTTTCAGTATCTTGACTGAATATTTAACTGCTGTCAGCGCCACGTTATGTAGTGATTTACATTCAAGATTGAATTTTTTCCACATTTCTTGGACAGAGTAGGGTATTGTGCCTCTTGCCCCTATAAGAATTCCATAAATTTCAATTTCATTAAGTTTGTATTTTTCTTTATAATATGGAATTGTATTTTTGTATATGTTAATCTTTTCCTTGTTTACTTCTTCTGGCTGGTTAGCGCTTATTTCAAAACGTACTGTCGAATCTATGATTATACCTTTATGTTTTTTCTACAGATTATACAACCAACTCTTATTTCATTGATCATCAAGCAACTTCAATAAAAAAGTGACTAATTATTTTTTCGCTTTTAGATGACTCATTTGAAGAATACTTTGAGTGTGCTGATTTTGTTTTGGATGGTCGTCAAAGGGTAACTGATAAAAGCGGGCCTGGCAGTTACACGTGTGTAACGTGTCACAAGATATATCGCTACCGTCGGGGGTTGTTGCGCCACCAGCAGTTCCAGTGTGGAGGCAAACCCCCTACCTTCCAGTGCCCCTTGTGTCCCAAAAAGGCCTCCTTGAAGGACAATCTGTACAAACACATCGCACTAAAACACGGCGACATCACGATAGCAGACAAGCGGGTAGCTATATAGAGTGTTTCGGATCAGGCAGTGAAGTTTTACATTAAGTTGTTAATCAATTATTATAATATTAAAAATTAGATTTTGTTGTTAAGTTTTAAGAGTTTAAAATGCAAAGATGTTTTTTATTTATTATTGAATTGTTTAAACTGTTCTTTAACTGGTTGAACATTTTTTGTATCAATATTTTACATAAAAATTTGTCCACAAGTTAACTATTTTTAGTTGTATTCATAAAAAAAATATTATAATTTAAATACTTAACGGTTATAAACGAAGCATGGATTGTTTTTATAAGGTTTTGATTATGAAATACAATCATTAAGAGTAGAGCTTTGTATTATTTTTTATATGTTTACTTTTTCATGATAGTCTGTGATTTTATTTATTAATGTATATTGTTTTTTATTATTTTTATTTATTTATTTATTTAAAGAAGCTAAAGCTATATATGTTATTTATTTAAGTATTTATCAATGTAATATAATATCATTAAGCCTATTCAATATTTTTTTATGGTTTACTTTAATAAAAAAGTTATTCTGTTAAGTTTTAAAATTTTATTTACTGTATTTATTTTTATTAATTTTGTTGACAGTGTGCTTTACTATTCACTGTAATTTCTCTAATTGTTTTCCTGTCACACTACAATATAGTATTTTGTTACACATTGTTTTCATCGTAATATGCTGGACGGATACATTTGACTTATTAATCTAACTTTTCTTGTTATATTGTATCTTGAAACTGTAAATAGCAGGAGTTCCATATAAAAGATTTTTTTTATCCTTTCCGACTAAGTTTTTGCTTTCAATTATTTTTTTTGATTATCAATTAATTAGACATGTAAATATTGTTAAGTAGTTTTATATTTAGAATCTCATACTGGTCGAATTAATTATAATAGAATATTGTTTTAAATTTATGTATTTTTATTTTGGCCTTTTATTGACATTCATGTTATAGTTACGTCATAAAACTTCGATAATTTCAGTTTCTTAGGACCTTTACTGAATGGGAATGTTGACGGACTCACTGCCCCTGCTAAAGTAAGTTTCATTTGAAGAATTCATGTAGTCTTTACTGAAAGGGATTTTCCTTGTGTCTCTATCATTAGAGTAATAGTGCATGGTGTCTTCTGCATTCTATCGTATGATTATACTAAATTATCATTCTGTGATTAACATATAATATGTTCCCAGTTTCTGCATGTAGTTTACAAATAATATTATCAATAATCAAATTGGAGCTTTTTGGTCCCAATAGCTGCCAGCAGTCCATTAAATAAATTAACTTATCAATTTTTCATATTTTCCTCGGATTTATTACATAAAATTTTATAAAATTTGGGCGTAACTAATTAAACTAGGCTGTAAAATATTAGTTTTATTTATATTCAATTTTTGCTTCATATTTTTTAAATATATAACTCAAACACTGGAAGAAATTTTGGAACTTTTAAGTCAATAATTTAGAAATGTTTTATACACCATGTTTTCAAAATAAAACCATTTTGTTCTTTGTTTCCAAAAATTATGCCTACACTGTAAAATAAAATAATAAGTAGTAGTAAGTGCAATTCTGTAATTAGATCTGTAATTATACTGAAATATAATTTATAAAAGATATAATTTCATTATTGGTTTATTTTAACATGTAGGTTACTTGGAAAAAGCCTTTGTCAATAAAAAAAATTATAAAATTAAATATTGGTTGATCAGTAATAGCAATCGATCATTGGGCCATCCATAAATAACTTTTGTCGAAAGTAATGGAAAAATTGAATGGTAATAAGATTTTATATTAGTTTATTTGTTAAACAAATTAATGGCCTTGTTAAGTTGTGTAAAACTTATTTTTAGGGGATCCTGACATATGCAAAATTTTAATTTGTCCTCTCTAAAAGTATAATTAAATTTGTCGATAAAATATGTAAGGGCCACCTAACATTTTAAAAAATAAGATTTTATCATAATCTGATGCTTGTTCGCTTTGTTTGCTGTTGACCTGATTGATAAACATTTTATTTTCTAATGTGACTTTATTTCATTTACAACAAAAATAATGATAAATACACTATCTTAATCATAATCACTAGGCATTAAATTAATCAAAAAGTCATTATAAAGTCATTTTAAGTCATCATTATCAAGTCATTATAACTTTTTAGTCTAATAATACAAGCAAAATAAACACATTTTTGCTACAATATAAATAAAATAAAAACATCCTCAAGCTCTATGGTCATTGAAATAGTTTTTTCCATCCTAAATATTGTTACACATGACAGTAACCTACGAGACAAATGCAGTTATTGTCCTGAAAAGAAAAAAATCAAATTAAACCAACAATAAACAATAAAAATAAAATGAAAACTATGAAGTAATACTAACACACCTGCAATAAACAAGTGCCTCTGCTGGATAATTCTCTTGTGTACCCCTTTCAGAGCTGACCCCCAGCTTTTCCTCGAAGACGTCCGACTACCAGTGCAAGCAGTGCAACAAGTTCTACACCAGCAAGCAGGGTCTGGCCAACCACATCCGCTACATCTGCGGCAAGACGCCCAAGCTGCAGTGTCCGTTCTGCCCGCGCATCTGCAAACTCAAGCACCAGCTGGAGAACCACGTGTACAACAAGCACATGCCCCGCGAGTTCCTCGGCCCGCCCCCCAATATGGACTTTGCCGCCGGGTTTTTGCCCCAGAACGTCCCCAGTCTCCCGAACATCCCGAATTTCCCTCCCCATCTATCCATTAGTCCCGTGCAGCAGAACACTTTCGGGAATTAGTCACGTGCAACGGAAGATAATAAGACGCTGGTTTAGGGTATTGTTAATTGTAATGTTGATAATATTGTAAATGTTGATTGCTGACTTAATTTGTGACTTATTATTTCAGGGTATAAACTTAGATTGTAAATTTTTTAAAGTTTTATTTCATGTTTTAATGATAATGCATATAGCAGAAAAATATATATTTAAGTGTTTAGTTTTTTCTTTTTCATAAAAGATTAATCAACAGAGTATTATAAATAAATTACACTTGTAATTATTATAGTACTAATCAAAACTACCTGCTAACATTTATTTCAACTTTATGGATTCCACAATATTTTTTATTTCAAGTAAGTTCATGTCATTATATCAAAATCATCGGTCATAAAAGTTTTATTTAAATAATGCATTGATAGCAGTCAAGATTAGTTTTGTGAAGTTTTAAAATCTACAGATGCTTTGGAATAGAAAATTAAATTCAAATATTTGCTGTTTATGAACTTATCTAAGATGTTTTATATTTTGCAATCAAATATTCAAAGACTCAAGTTATTTCATAATTGCCTTTTGTAAAAAACTGCGTTAAAATTCTGCCAATATTTTACATGATCACTTCTTGTAAATAAATAGAATAAAATATGTTATAGTTAATTATCTAGTTGGTGCCATTTGCATTATAGTTACATTTTACTCATCAAATAATAATTTTAACGATTGCATGATCAATGTTTTTTTTAATATTTTATGTATATAGTTTAGATATTATATCAAGTAGCGTTAGTACAATTATTACAACTATCTCAGGTGAACGCACAAATCAAGATATTTTTGTGGTTACCCACTTTGTATATACACTGGAAATACAGGGATGGTAGTCTTAGATAGTAGAGGTTTACTAGTTCAGTGTTAAATAGGTTTATCTTTATCTTGTAATAGTTATTTTTATATGTAACTTTTTTTTCTCTTCTTGTGCTGAATTAAACTAATTTTTGGCCACCGTTAGATAAACTGTTAATGTACAAACAGTAACCGTAAGAAAATGTAATAAACTCGATGTTCTTAAAAGCTTACTTTAGAAGCTTAACCTAGAATATGCCTCCTTTCTTTAAAGCATTACAAATTATAAGATGGTCTTACAGACGATATTTATTTAAAAAAAAAAAATCCTATGGCTACTACTCCCTCATCAATCTCAACCTTAATTTGAACGACATGAACACTAGAGTGTGTTCCTCATGGATTGGCCAACACAAAAACACTCGATAAAGTTCCATCGAAGTAGTTGCCATTAAAGTGTTGTTGCCAATTAACTTCTTGTACTGCAAGAAGATTTTTATCTTAGCTTACGGTAATTTTCATTGCAACACTTCTGATTTCTCTACTTAAGAAATGGCCAAGGGAAAATAGCGCTATCCAGCTTTTAAATAATTCAAAGTTTGAGATGTGATAGTATTAATATATATGAGAAGGAGTCAGTTAGAAAACATGTTTTTTTATAGTTTTACAGCTTCTTTATGTATGAACCATTACTGGTTGTGTGTAATAGCAGCGTTTTCTTGCATCGGGAAAAGACTCATTTTCTAAATTGCTCAAGAGTTGTGAGTTATAAAATTTAAGGTTTTATCTTTAAACACACTTAATGTTCATAATTACTACAAAAGTAATGTTTATGATATTATAACATGTCAATTATTAACCTATTTATGATAAACTTTTAATCATCTAATTGAACAATCCAAATATATTAATAGGTTGTTCAATGTTTTTATCTAGGATTGTTTATTCTGGAAATATACGTATACGTTTTTTCATCATATTGTGATAAGGACATTTTTATTTATGTTAGTGTATATGTAAATTTGGGCATTGATTTTTAATTATTATATGTATATTAGTAACTTGATGATATTTTTGCCTAATTTACTTGAAACTTGGGTATAACTTGGGTATAACTTATAACTTATCCAACAGGATATAATTAATTTTCATCTTTGTTCTTCAAGATTGGGAAATGTTCAACAAAACTAAAACATAGGCCTACTGAGTGCCCCATGAAGAATTAGTTACTCAAAATTCAATAAAAAACTTGTAAAAAAATAAATTTTAATTAATAACTACATTTTATCTGAATCTTTGAAGAACTTGCACACAGAAAAAAGAACAAAACTAATCTATTATAAAAAAGCCACGTTTTAAATAAAGCCACGTTTTTATCATTGAAAAATATTTATCAATTTTATTATCGTCAAAGATGTTTATCATTATTTCTTTTCTAAAATAAAAGTGCCTTTGTAGATCATTGGTTATCTTGACATTTAAGTTTATTAAATTATCTTTTCAGCACAATCACAGTATCTCAAACATTGTCTGATGTTATACTGTATACAAGTTTTAGTTTATTTATTATTTTAAATTTTTTTACTGAAGAGCAAAGATGGTTTTTTTACAAATACATCAGTAAAATAACATACTGACATAACATAGTGAAATAAGCAGAATGTATGATCTCGAGAACTTAACAACATGTCTAAGTTTTAAAGTGTTGGTTATGAAATTAACGCCAATGGTTTTATATATTTAGTGTTTGTATAAGATAGAGCTTATTTTTAATTGATTGTTAGTTTAATATGTTTTTGTTTGGTGCTATCTAAAATATTCTAAATTGTATGTTCAACTTATTATTTAAAGTTTGTTAATATTTTTTATCAAAAACTTATTCCCTGAGTTGAAGAAGGATAATCTTATAATAAAAAAATTAAGTGTTAAAATTTCATCATTGATATTTTATACTAGCTACTGGTAGTACAATTCAATTTTAATTTGTTATTTTTTACTCTTTTTTACATGTGACATTATAATACATTTAATTTTGAATTGTTTATATTATATCATATTTTTATCCATTTATGTATATTAATAAAATATTCTGAAAATTTATTTTATAAAACTGTATTAAGTTGTACTGTTATGAAATTGTTTTCTGCATGGTCAGCATTTGTGAGATTAACTTATTATATTTTATGGGGTATTTTTTGCAAGGAAGAAATTAAGTGTAAAATTTCATTGCATCACTTGAAGAAGATATTTTTACATGTAATTTTAAATTTAAGGTTATTTTAAGTGAATAAAAAGCATAAAATAAAAAAGAGAGATTTTATTGCCCTACAATACGTCTGCTTTAACTATATGAGGTAAAAAAAAAAAAAAAACTGTCTAGCAGAAGAAATAACCCATTTCATTCATCAATATTTTTATATTTATCAATAATAAAAAATAGATGTCATTAAACTCAAATTCATCTATGCATTTCATTTTATTTGAAAAAATAATATGCAGGTATTGTCATTGAGAATGTTTGATCAACATTCTAAAATTCCTTACTGTTTTACTTGCAATAAGAATTGTGGTATTTTATTAAATTTTAATCGATTTAATTAACTATACCTGTTCCACATTGTGAATATTACTTTTACTGTTGGACAAAATTTCTAAAGGATAATATTTTGTAGAGGTCATAGACTTTTTTTAGTCTATTTAATGTTTGGTTTTTATGCTATACAAATTTGTGTTTTTCAATTTCATCAATTTCTTATTTCAATTTTATAAAGGAAGTGTATTGATCCTGCTATTTAATTGGCCTGTTTGGTAATGTCCAAATAAAGAAATTTGAATTCATTTTGGTTTAACTTTCAAATAGGCTTGGTTGGCCTGCGTTTCTTTCAAGTAGAACACCTTCAGCTGAACCAAATAAAATTTTGACAATGTTGTCACAAATGAGACAAAGCTCAGCTAATAGAAAGTGTTAAATAATTTTTAGTCAAACATCAGCCCTTCATTAATTCTATCAAACTATCTCATGTTTGACATTGTTGGTAAAGTTTCTAGTGTATTATGCATTGTTAGACATGGGGATAGCTGGGGATCATGGTTGGATTTGTGAGATCTTTCATAATTGTCAGTTTTGCTCATCGAATTGAAGCCATTCTGATTGCAGCAAATCTGGCTTTGTTCGATTTGTGTTCCGAATGTCTTGGTCCAGGGTAATAATAATGTAGCATGTGGGTGAAGTCTTGCATCTTCCATTGTCAAGAGGGACTAAGGATCATCTGAGTAGGTATCGTTTTAGTATTATAATTTGATGATATATATTTAAAACTGTGTGTTTAAGCAATTTTTTCATCTCATGAACCTTTAATGGTTGTATAACTGCTATGACTTTTTAGTTTTGTTCTGAAATTGCCTAATATAATAGACTAACACAAATGAAGTTATTGACTGTTAAATTTTTAAATGAAATTGTATACAGCTGTTGTACGAGTAAAACAGTATAACGTTTAACCGTCATAGTTATATTCCAACAATTGTTCTATAAGTTTTTCTAAATGCTAATTAGATAGTAAACATAAAAAAATTATTAGTACTTTGTATTACTATTAAATTTTGTCCAAAATTCCAATGACAATCATATTTAATTTTTTTCTTTTCTAACTTGTTTTCTTAATTTACACTGTGTTTTTGGTTTATTCAAATGTAAAATAAAAAATTGAAATAAATAAATGGTCTTATCACCAAATAAAAATAGATACCAGATTGTGACTGTTTGTATATACTGTGTTTTTAGTTACTTCAGAAACCATTGAAAAAGTCAACGGTTTTATTCATTACCTTACGAAATAAAAAATAAATACTAAATTGTCACTTTTTAACCTTCAAATAAAAATATTCACTTTAAAATAAATACCCTTTATTCATCTTTTTTTTTAACATCCACCTTAATCTCAACAAAGACATGTGGTAACCTGGTTTCATCTCAGCTCAATGTTACAGACTCGTGGGTGCTGAGGAATGCTGCCGTAGACGCGCTGCTGTCTGCGTCAGCGCAGTGGCGGGAGCGCAAGTGGCGCTGCGATGCGTGCGACAAGTCGTACTACAACAGCAGCGACCTGCGTCGCCACCAGCGCTACCAGTGCGGCAACAAGGAACCGCTGTTCCAGTGCCCACAGTGTCCCAAGCGTTGCCGCATCAAAAGCAACCTCAACCAACACATGCTCACGCACCTCAAGTTTACCTGAATAAAAGCCGATGTGCAGCTGATTGTGTTTTCATTTCAAATCCAATTTTGTCTTTCTAAGCTTCAGTGTAGATCTGGAAACATTTGGAGTGAAATTTTCCAACATGGCAATACATTTGAACTATACTACCAATCCAATACTAAAATCAATTAAATTAGCAATGGGCCAAGTGAGCTTCCCACTTGGTTGGGGAACTAACCAAAACAGCATAGCCATTTTGTGTCTAATTAATTCAACTATTTATGATGAAAAGAAGAGCACAATGGCATCTTCTAACACTACAAATTTTAATGTTTTGACAAACAGTTAGTTGAGTGAATGAAAAATAAAAAAGGTGATAAATTTGATTATCTATGAAACCAAAACTGATAGTGGTCATATCTACATCACATCCAGAACTACTTTTGAGAGTTTTACTCAAAACTCTCAAAGAATGCATTTACGATTCTTGTAAATACATTTCCCCATTTTTTGTTAGTCTAAAACAAGGGTACAGTTATTAATACCAGACCTTTCTCCATCAAAATAGTGGGCAAATCGTGCTGTCAATTCCATAAAATTATTTTATAAGTTGGAACCTGTTTGGAAATAGGTCTTCAGTAGCCATCTTTAGGTGGGAAAAATCAGCAGTTTTGGTAATCCACTTCATATGAAATACCACCAATCATTGTAAAACATTTATCCTGTTCACTTGAAGTAGAGATGGACTGGTAAAATGTCAATTTTCTCACTTTAAATGTGGATCTTGAGACCGTGTCTGTATTGTTTTATTTTTTTTAGAGGGCGTTGTTAAATCATTGATTATTAGATTGGTCGCTAAATAACAGTTTTTACTGCAACAGTTATTTGGACAGTATTTGGAATTTTATACAATCTATACTGTAGCAACTAATTTGATTATAAAACCAGTAACCATGTGGTTGCTGTGTAAAAGGAAGAAAGTCAATTCTCAACTGCTGGATCACATTAGTTAACAAACTGCCCCTTTAAGTAAAAATGTGTTGCTCTGAAAAAAACCTTGTATTCTTTCATGAAACACCCATTTTTCATGAACCATGTAGAAATCACAAAAGAATAACACTATAAAATTGATCATTGCATCTTGTTGTTCCAATCCTTAAAAATTTTAACTTATTAACCTAGACAATTTACATGATTTTACTTATTGGCTGAATTTTCTTGATAAGGATTTATCTTTGGTCAGTAGCTTTTAACAGTTGTATCTTGATGTCAAGTTTCATCAAGTTACAACTGTTAGGAGCTGAAGTATAAAGGCAAATCTTTATCAAATTAAATAACAGCTCCTACGCTAAATAACATTGGATTTTTATTAATTGTTCTGTTTTCATTTACAATTTACCAAAAATGTAATAGATTTCCTCAATTAATCTGGCTTTCTCAATATACTTTAAAGAGATTTGATTTTTTTAAATAGAAATATTAGTTAAGTTTGAAGATAATTTAAAGAACAAACCCTGAATCTTATTTTACTCTAAAACAAGCACTGTTTGTCCAATGGATTAAACATTTTTCCCCGTCCAAGATTTTATTATTTTTTCATTTGTTTGGGGTTTCTGGCAACAAGGAATTGTTTAGAGCTAGTTCCATGGCTGGGAAAAATCTGGTATTCGTCCCATGCCCTTCAATGTGTCCATTTCATCCTTTTGCATATTTTGGAAACTACTGCAACCGAAATCAGCTGAAAATTGTAGAAGTAATTGTAAACCAAAATGATACTTTTTGTGACATTTTTTTACTTAAATTGAAATTGGAGTGCAGTCCATTCCTTAGCCTGGCGAGTGAGCAAAGCGAACAAGCTTCTCGCAGACGCAGGAATGAATGTTGAAAACGAGCTCATTTTACAATTTTTACAAGTTTACCAAGGAAATGCTTGGTTCTTCTGGTAGCGTGGCTAAAAACATATCTGACCCTTCAATGCCGTAACCTTAAGAATTAAAATTAAGTTTTCATCAACACGAGTTAATATACTGTCCCCTGTTGACTGGCGGGTTGTTTGTTTTTAAAAGCATTTTTATTTGATTGTCTGAGCAGGCTTTTGGAGTTTGTTGCCATAGAAATGTTGGATAGATGTAAGTAACATGGCAAATGACTGATGGTAAGTGTAAATAAAGGACTAGTTACCAAGGAAATGGCGGGAATCCGTGGGTAAAATTTTGCCAATCAGCAGGGGACTAACTTCCCTATTCTCACAATACTAGTTTAACCTCGTTGGCTGATATATAAAAAAATGACTTGCAGACTACATTTTAATTGCAATTTTTTTATGTTTCATTCATTTTACTTATATCAGCTGTTTTTAAGAATATTTAAATTAAGAGGAAGTCGTCAAGTGAACATAAAAAGATAATGCAATTTTAATAAATTTATTTTAAAATTAGTTGTGACTTTTATATTTTTGTTTTATGATGAAAAACGTTGTTCATCACTTGGGACAGAAAGTGTTTTTTCTGTGATCAATTGCTTGTTAAACGCGATTATGCATTAGAAAAAAGGCACTTTTCGTTCTAGTGATGAAAACAACTATTTCTACTATGGCGAATTTGTGAGACTTTCTTGTAAGTTTGCACAATATTGTTGAAACGTTGGTTTTTGTAGGCTTGCCGAGGCGGTTGTACTGTGATGACTGTGGTGTGGTCGCTTGTACCCCAAGAAGAGCGATCTGATGCGCCACCTGCGGCTGTTGTGCGGCGACAAGCAGCCTGCATTCGAGTGTCCGCAATGTCCAAAACGCTGCCTCTTCAAAAGCAACCTCAAAGTGCACATGCTAGTGCATGCGAGGGATACATTTTAACCTCACACAGTGTTGCTAGTAACTCGTCTTGCAATTTCCATTAATTTATGGAAATAATTTAATCCATGTAATTTGCTAACTTGTGATATTACACTTACTTGTGTTTTCAAAACCGGTTTAAGTTTTTTCGTTCTTGGATTGTTTGCGTTTTTTACATGCACATTGTTTTGATTTGTTATTCCAATTCAGAATTACAATAGATTGGTGAAACTCATCATCAATTGAGAAATTTTGTTGTTAGAATAATAATTTGTTTATAGAATAAACTAAATACAACCAAAGTGAAAAGAAATGTTCTAGTTTAAATAAATTTTTACCACAACCAATGAAAAATTTTACAAATGTATCAAAACGTCAAAAAGAAAAGTTTGCTGGTTATTGTAGACCTTTAAGAAATATGGTGAGTTATTTTTATTGTATTACCGTTGTATTGTTAAGACAATAGTAAAATTATTGTCTTGTCTGTTAATTTTAAGAATTTAACTAGTTTCTAATTTTTCTATGAGTTTTATATCTTAGTTCTACGTTCTTAATGTTGAAGAATTATTTACCCACATTTTAGTCAGTTAAAAAAACTTGTGTATGTTTGATTTACTTTGCATAACCGGTAGTAAAACCGACTAATGGTGTGAATAAAATAAAATAGCACAATATTAATTCTAAAATATGAATTACAAATTTTACCATCATAATGTTAGTTTCTATTAATTGGTCATCAAGATTTAACAATTCTTTGTTTTTGCATTAATTCTTGGACAAATCAGATGTTATATATACTATGTCTCCTCTTTGTGTAATACTGGTATTTCAAAAGAATTTCTGCTTATAAAATGATGTGAAATTTTGAACACTATCATGTTTTTTATAGTTTCTTCTAATTAACATGCTAACTTCCTAACATTTTCCAGAGATGTCCGACTCGCTGTTCACTGACATGTTGTCCCCCAGTGGACACAAGGAGCGGTTCTACTGCGACCAGTGTGACCGTTCGTACACACAGAAGTCCCACCTGCTGTGCCATCAGCGGTACCAATGCGGGGGCAAGGCCCCCACCTTCCAATGCCCCCACTGCCCCAAGCGGTGCCGCATCAAGAGCAACCTCCGACGACACATGCTCATACATCAGCCAAAGTGGGCAAAATGAAGAGATTGATGGTGTCGAAGCGATATAGCCTTGCAATACTGGCGGATAGCTGAAAGACCTAGAGTTCGTTGAACCAACCCTCACACCAAAACAAAACTTGTACAGAAAGCTAAATTAAAAAACCGAAAAGAATGAGATCAAAGAAACAATATTATCTGGCAACTTCAATTATCTTGGTTTTGAATGATCACTGAAAAGTTCATTCATTAAAGGAGCGAAAGTTAAAATTTTGGTATTATCTGTGATTTGTTTCAACAAACTCCTAATGTCTTTGATACATTTTTGTTCCTTGATTTTTCAATGGAACAGAATCTTTGATGACGATTTTAGAGTCCAGTGCCCACAAACTTAAAATTGTAATTTCTTATGTTCATGAATAAGTTCAAGTGGATGCAAAAGTAAACTGTAAAAAAATGTCAACAGGGAGTGTCCTCCAAAGTATTGCAATGTGATTTTTTATCACGGAAGAGACTATTGTATCGCCAAAGGACCAGTAAAATGGAACCGGAAATATTTGGGACTTAATGTGTGTAATTGAGTTGTGCCAAAGATCATTCTACCATGTTCAGGATGGATAACCTTCAGTTACCGTGTGATTTTTAGTTACCTTACTCATTATTTGTGGTGATTTTTTTGTGTTGTATGTAATATTATTTTTTATTACGTATGTTACCGCACTAAGATATTTTCTAGTCTGTTGATAATACATGAATTATTTGATATTATGGTAATGTTTTAGTATTGAGGATATGTCAAAGAGAATATTTTAATATAACTATGTTATATTTGTCTTTTTCTTCCAATTTTGATATTAATGTATTTTGGCTTTCTCTTAAACAAATATTCCGTCTTAAATATTTCATCATGGCTCGTCTAATTTACTAAATTTATTTAATGTATGTTATGTACAAACAAGAATCATGCGTGTTATTTTTTAATGACATATATCTATATTCTTATTAAGTGGAAAAAGATAGTCTTATGTTAATTTGTGTTGTAATTCGTATTAAAGAACTTGTGATATTACACTTACTTGTCTTTTCAATACCTGCACAAGTTTTTTGAGTTCTTGGACTTTGTTTTTGTTTTTCACTGACAAAATTTTTTGATTAGTTATTCCAGATTATAAAATTACAATGAATTTGTGAAACTTGTTAGAAATAGAAAAATTTTATTCTCAAAATAATTGGTTTGATAATGATCAAACTAAATTCAACTAAACTGAAAAGAAACGTTTTAGTTAAACATTTTTCTTACCACATCACTATAACAATCAAAACACACTTAGAAAACTAAAAAACATATAAGAAAACTACATGGCAAAAAACCAGGAAATCCTTGATTACGATATTAAGTTAGCATAAAAATAAACACAAAATAATGAACGCTAAGTCCCATTACATTAGTAACATCTTAATTATTGAAAATGTTATTTCAGAAAATTTTTATAAAAATTTAATTTATTTTCATTCCATTTAATTCATTTATTTCCAATGGCATAGCCAATTAAAAAAAAAGAAATTAATCATCACTGTCAATCTTAGTCATTTTAAAACCTAACCTATGCTTACATTTATTTTATGTTTGACAACCTCTATAGAACGAACCTCATGACAAAATTTAATTGGCCTATTCATTGCAGTAGGCTAAGTTCATTAATGAATAAAATATTCAGGCTGTATTTTTTTTGTATTTTTCTGTATTTTCTGTATTTTTTTGTATTCAGGCAGATGCTATTGCAAGGCCGTAGCCAGTGGGGGGGGTCAGGGGGTCGAAACCCCCCCCGAAATTTTGGCACAAATATTAAAAAGCAGACCAATAAAAAGTATGTAGAATTTTTCCATAAGAAACACTGTTTGAAAATTAAATAATTTGAAAATTGAAAATTAACTAGGAACAAACTTAAAAACAAATTAAAAAATACTTATTTGTCTTATTACAATGTTCAAGTCGTAGTGCACGCCAGAATGTAGGGATGATCGCGGTTCACGGGGGAGTGTAAAAACGAATGAGCGGGAATTTGACATAACCTTAGCATGTCAATTCCCTCATCAGAACGTGTGCCGATCGTGTGTGTACTGTGCAGTTCAGTTTTACATAGTGTACTTTGAGTTAGTCTTCATATATCTTTGTGTCGTCTGTTTAATTGACATAGACGATATAAATGCTCAGTTAGGTAGGTAAGTTAAAACGAAACAATTAGGTAAGTAAGACAAAACAAAAAACAGTGAAAATATATTTTAATTTTGCCTGCTCCTGCATCAACAGCCCTCGATTTAAACTTTATATAATTAGGCAAGAAGAAGACAAGCCAATATTTCTTCTTGTAATTTTTCTTGTGGTCAAAGCCGTCTGAGGGGTTTAGCACTGAAGTAGGCCTACAATGTAAATTCACAGGAGGGACAGAACGATATAAAAATACCTTAGTTTATTTTTTTTATGAACCAACCAACTTATAAGTTACTCTGATCTTATACGAGTAAGGTATATTTGTAAGTGTGTATGTATGCACACAGATCTCAAAACGGCTTTTAAGGATTTTCCAAAAATCTGCAAATGACTTATTTAGTTCTGAGATAAAAAATATATTTCAGGTTTCAATGCCAGGGAAAATCTTATTTCGTCCTAATCCTCAATTTATGTAACACTTTGAACCTTGGTCTTACTGAGTTAAATATCTAAGCAAAGAAATAATGAAAACAGCTGACTGAACTGTCAAAGAACAGACCGTGAGTTCGAGTTTTAACATGATGGTGTTTTGAATGGTAGCCAGTTACTGGTAATTATGGTACTGAATGCTACTATAACAAATGCAATTTACCTTTTTTTTAAAATCGCACTTTATATTGGTGATTATGAGTAAATAAAAGTTAGGTGAAAGGATAAAACAACTTTGCAATTTGTGGGATTGTAATTGATTTTAAAACAAAAGAATTAAAAATTAATTAAATCAACTGTTAACCGTAGACATATTATCCACGTATTAAGGATTTAACATGTGGTTCAACAAATATATATTAAAGTGCAGCACACGTAGGCCTACTTAAAAACAGTCTAATAGGCAAGGAGGGGAGTGAACAATCTCGTCTTAAATAGAAACAAGCATGTTTGCACCTGGCATTTTAGGGCACTGTCTGTTACTATTATTACTATGAAAAATTATTTAAGTTTCCCCGAGCAAATGCTCGGTCCCCGGGTATTTATTATAGACTGAGGAATATGCTGAAAACGAGTAATATAGTGGTATGTATTGTGTTGAAAAATGATCAGTTTTAGGTGTGATATTGTTAGCATTGACATTTAGCGACTTTTAATAGTACGTTTGTTTAAAGTTCAATAAGCTTAAAAAAAATAATTTAGTTCATATGATGACCAATGCTGTATTTTCTTGAATACTAATAATAATAATTATTATTGTAGTTATATAAGTAGGCTACTATTTAAATATTTAAAACGTCAAAAATCATGCTTTAACATTATATATTATAGCCTATTAATAATTGCGTTAAAATAAATTTTGATAGTTACGCGGAACTCAAACCCCCCCCAAAATTTTTTTCTGGCTACGGCTTTGTGCTATTGGTATATTATTTGAACTCATTAATACCTCACTTTCCCTCAAAGTACTTCTGTTTGGGGAATAAAGCAAATAGTAAGTATACAGTAATATAAATTTTACTCTAGAATTTTTTTATAAGACAATTTTAATTATTTTTTCAACAAGCCTTAGTTTTAATGAAAAATGTGTCACAATCTCATTATTTATGTAATAATATATATTTTGTTATTTTTTTTACATTTTAATTATAATAATTTCTTGCATTAAATTGTATTGCTAGCATATGCTTGTAAATTAATTTATATTTTTAATTTAGCACTTTAGTATAAAAATTTGATATAATGAGTAAGTGAGATTTTTATTTTCGCCTTGAGTTTTACATAGGCCTAGCCATTTCAGTGTTTTTTTATTTTATTTAATTTTTTTTTATCTGTGATTACATAGATGTATAATATCAGCTTTGACCCTACTCATCACAGCTATTAAATAAAATCATTTTATTTAATAAATCTGGTTATATTTCAATCTTCTATCAAAGTTCTTCAGGCAAATTATCAATAATAAAATTAATATTTTGATTTAATAATAAATATCACCAATTAAATATAGCTAGATTTATTAAATAAAATATGTTTATATAGTTGCTGTGATGAGTAGCCAAAAAGTTGATATTTTAGAAAACTCCAACACGATCAACGCCTGCCCTGTGTGTATAAAATCAAGATAAATAGGTTTACTTGTAAGGAACAAGGATCTGTCCTTAGGCCCTTATGTAAGTATGAATTACAAGTCTGTAGTTGTAACCCGCATGGAAGCTGTTGTCTAACGAAACTTAATGAATGATATAATTAATGATAATTTTATTAATTTAATTTTTTAAATTTTGTAGTTACTATTACATTGGTGTAAGGTTTCAATAAGTCTCAGGTGATAGTTTTACACCAGTCTAAAATATAATTTTTCGTTATCTCTATATTAAAATATTATGAATGATTATATTTTCTTTCTTTAAATATACATTCGGAGGGTGGCAACTGAACAATCACTTTTTTATCTTTATGGGTTTGGGTGCTAGTTTTTAAACGGGAAATATGCATAACAAGATATTTTAAATTGTGATAATAAACAAGTTTTTTCTTCTTGTCTGTACTTGTTGAGCACAAAAGTTTATAATTTGAAAGCTTCCCATACTTAAAACCAAAGTAACTCCAATTAAAAAATTTCTTCAACTTTAATTTTTTATTTCTGCTTTAAATAAAATAATTGTTTAAATAATTAATTAATAATATTGGGAAACATGTTGAAAAATTCTATTTTATAACAGGTGTTTACTTGAAGTCAGTAAAACATTTTCTTATATCCAGGTGAAAACGACTTTTTATGTAGAATTACTTTTTCTATTGTATCTCAAGAAAAATCTTCATTAAAATAGTAGGCTACAATCAAATACCTCTAGTACAATGGTAAAAATAATTATTTATAAATTTCCAAATTATTGAATTAAATCATGAAAAAATATTAAAAATTTAATGTGTTTTTCAATTGCAACAGTACTGTTTAAGTAGTGATTAAAATCAGCTCATGAGATAAAGGTTAATAGAAACAATATGACTAATTCTTGGGCTTACACCTCAGTTGGTAGCAAAGAAAAACTAAATCTAACCTGACCATAAAATATCTTCTTTTTTCAAAGCTAAAATAAAAAGTTATGTTACCTTGTAAGTCCTCTACTTCTTAAAATCAATTGATTTGCGTTTCGGCACAATAATGTACCTTCTTTAGAAAAATATCAAGAAAAGTAGCTCATGACGAGGATGGCAGTTGTTTATGAAATAAACTATAATTAAATATTTACATAAAACTAGAGTATTTTTTGCTTGAAGTTGAGCACTTTAATTTGTACTATCACAGGTCATTGTTTTTGTTTAGTAAATTATTGCAGACATTTTCCATCACGGATTAGTAAAACAAATTCACGACATTTCGCACATGTCATCTGATAAACGTTACATTTATTTATAAATAAATTAGACCCAACCAATCCGATATTGTGATTGTCTGTAATAACTCAAAACTACTTTTTATTTACAGCTGTAAATAAAGATATTTAACAGATATAAATATGTTTAACAAATATTTAAAATGCTCAACAAAATACCAATGTTATCGTAATGTTCAAAATTTCAAATGTTGATGATGGATAGTGACTTTATTTTAATCCTGATTCTCATAAATTTTTGGCGGAAATAACTACAGACCAAGCCCTATTTAATGACACAAAAAAGTTGAAAATCACTTGAAAATTGTAGGAGTACCATTTATCAAAAAACCCTGTAAAACGTGAAATAAGTATAGACTTCACACACTAAACAAAACATTTAACAAACAACAAATCTTGGTCAACAAACCAATTCTTATAATAATTTGCATTATAGCGTCAAGGTAGGCCATGACGTTCACCACCAAGGAAGCAAGTATAGACTTTTTTTAGAAACTGATGACTTCTCCATGAGCCACTTGTGTTTATACACTTCTGAAGAAGGTACTCAAATGTTCTAAAACATGTTGAATTTACAGTGTCCAGGCAGCTTACAAGGTAACATTTAACCTTTTATTTTTAGTGTATAAAATCTTTAAAACTGCAATAGGCCTAGTTGAATTTTTTTATAATACCCGATTTAGTCACGTTATGAGTTGAGTTAAAAATTAACTGTGGACAATTTAAAGAACGAGATAAGTTTTTATGGGCTTTTTATTTTCTTCTGTAAACTATTTGATGATGAATAATGTTATTTGGATGAATCATATGATTAAGGTTACGGTTTCCCTACTACATAATATCTTAAGAATTGATATTTTTGCCAGCAACACCAAAAGCACGTTTTTAAAGATAACGGGAATAAATAAAAAGAACTCCTTAAACGCGTTTCAGTTTATATTGAATTCGCATTAACCTGTTTCCAGTTTTATTTTGGTAATTTTCTTGAGACTCCTGTAGAGATGATCAAAGTTTGTAAAACTGTAAGTTGGATAATAAAAATAAATACAAAACATTTCTAGCTGAGTTTTGGTTTTAATGACAGTTTAAGACTTCAAGTATTTTTATTCACTCTTTGTGTCACGACGTAACCTTAGTTCCAGGGGCACTCAAGTGGAGCATCGTCAAGAAGCAGCAGGTGATGTGCTTCCCCGACCTGCTCAGCGTCAGTCCGCAGCGCATGTTCCCGGAGTTAATGCGGCTGGCGCGGCCGCCTCCCGACCATTGGCTCCAGGAGCGGCCCAGGTTCTCCATGCGCAACGACCCCACTCTGGAGCGACCCTTCACGTGCAACCGCTGCAACCGCTCGTATCTGCGCAACGCCCACCTCCACCGCCACCAGAAGTACGAGTGCGGCAAGGAGCCGCAGTTCAAATGTCCGTTCTGCAACAAGCGGTGCAAGATCAAGAGCAACCTAACGCAACATATCATAACACATTTCCCCAAGAACGACGTTTTCAGGGTGAAAAAATAAACGGGCGTATAATTGGACTCTGTGCAACAAAATGCATTTTAAGTCTAACTAGTTGATAGTGAAACTCTACATTTGGGTTTTCGATTGAGTTACAAATTCAATTTGCATATTTGACCTACAAGGCAATCTTGGTCAGATACAAAACTTAAACAGATCTTTTGCGTTCCATTATTCATTGTATTCATACTTACATTCACAATGTATTTATAATATACTTTTTAAGGTGCTGGTAATGGTTTAAACTCTGCTGTGCAATAATGGTACGATTTTGTTTGAAAATATGACTACCCAGCCCACGATGGTTTAGAAATCTATGTCTGAACTTCTCCATACAAAGAACATGATGTGTATAGGTTTCATTTTGGAGGGAATATGCTCTTGTTTATTTGACTACAAAACAAAAGAACAATCAGAGGTAATTTAACTATAGTTATCTGCTTGGTAACCGGTTACCCATGTTTATTTTATGTACTCTGGCCAAAATTCTCAGTAATTTTCTTGTATTTAATTTGGAAAATGAACATTTGTTCAAAACAAACATTACATTAAATTTAAGAGTTGGTTTACTTTATTTAGGTTTATTTGTCTTGGTTAGCCATAAAAGAAAACTTTATTTACATAATAACCTATTGCGAGTTTTTTTTTTTATTTTTTTTTTTTACTTAGAGCTGACCAAAGTAGGTTAATAAAAAAATAATACAAAATACCAATTCCATTTAAAGATTACTGTATAATTTTACTTTTTTTACGGTATACTCATCATTGCCGAAATATTTTCTTAACCTTAAAACTCTAGTTCTGTTCCTTAAAAGTATCTATTAAGGCTAAATGAATACCTCCCATAGAGAATTTGTAAAACATACAAAATATTATTTTCCACCGTATTGAAGAACATAGTAGATCAAGTGCCATATAAATAGATTAAACTGACAGTTGTTACATGTTGTTTGCCTTTTACCATGAAATAGCAATATAATGTTAACAGTTGTAAATCTTGTTTATCGAATCAAAACAGCTGTTTAATAATGCAGTGCATAAAAGGTTTTATTTTCATGCTTTATTTTTACATCTTTGTGGGTTTGTTCAAAGGTCCTTTTTAGATTTCTATGGAGCGCTTTCCCCAAACATGGTTTAACTTAATCTAGGTTTAAGTCCAACATAAGTTTGATTGTGAAAAATGTAACTTATCCAACAATTTGAACAGTTTTCAGTCAGCTGTCACTGTAAATAAAACAGTTTAATAAATAAACTATCCAAGTTTAAACCTAGATTAAGTTAAACTGTGTTTGGGGAAAGCACCCCTAAGGGCCGGTTTCTGGAAGCAAGTTTAAACCTAAAATCAAGTTTAAACCAACATTGTCAATATGATTAACATTGAGTTAAACTTAGTTTAAGTTCAACTTATTTGGAGAAACCGGTCCTTAGTGATACATTTAATATGTTATATACTGCAATATATGCTTTACCCTAGTCCAAAATTGATTGTGTGTATTCCAATGAGTTTAACCCTGGTGGAACAATACCACCTGTTCCATGAAATACGTTGATGGATTATCAATTGTATCCATCTATTAAATGTTAAATTGTTTCGTTGAACTTTGGATTGTGCCATATAATTTTATTCACTGAAATCAAAATAACTAAGTTAGGCTGTATTATTATTTGTTTAACTTATTAATTTGTTGTTCTGTTATGTGATAAAGTTAAACAAATTGTTCAGTAAACTTACTGCAAATGGTGTTATTCTGGTTTTATCTTTTAAGTTTAAAAACACTGTAAAAACAAAAAACTGTCATAAAAATATATTTGGTTTGTCTTTTTTTATTTTGTTAGATTCTTAAAGTCATAGTTCTTCTTCAGGAAGATTTTAGTCGTACACTGTTCAGAATTATTTTAAGGCCACATTATCTTCTTGGAATTTATAGGTCTTGTCTGACTCCTCAAATAATGTGTGTGGGAGCCATAAAACACAGCATGTAGGTGTTTTTAGGATTAAATTAAATATTATAACAAAATAATGCTAGGTTTTAAAATGCATCATTTCACAACCATCAGAAATTTATTTGTCAAAAATTTAGTTTGTAATGTTTTCCCCAAAAAGCTTTTTTTCCCAAAAAAGCTTTTTTTGTTAGTTTCCCATATTGTCAAGTTTTCTGCCAATTTAAATAGATTTCTTAGTATGTAAAAAATGTTAACCTGTTGTTATGTAAATTTTTATGGTTTTGTTTTAGTCGAGACATTTTTTTACTACTAGTCATTTGTATTGAATCTTTTCATACGTGCCACATTATAGTAATATGTAAATACAGTATGTGCTGTGTATACTATTAAATCATCTTCAAAATGTATATCCTTAATAGAGCAAATTTATGATGGAACAGTGTTATCTACATTGTTTTATTTAATGTGTCTTTTTATTTTAGTTTAAAAATTTGACTTTAGTTAGGTTTAGGTCTTTGATATTACTTTTAGAATGTGAAACTTTTATTTCTTGGATAATGATGTTATAAAAAGACTGTAGTGGACCATTTTAATTATTTTTCTGTTTCTAAAGTGCAACGAATTTCTCTATCTAATTTGGATTACACTTTTTTCTCATGTTTCCAGGTGATTTAAGTACAATATATTTACAGAACAGGATACCTCACTCTAGCACATGCCTTAATAATATTTTAAGACAATATCAATATATATTTTGTAATGTTTACCAGATTTTAACTTGCCATATTGTTTTTTATAGATTAATCTAGTCGTTTTTGTTACAGTGCGTGTCAATGTTTTTTCTATTGTTGTTTTTCTATACAGAACCACAATTGTACATTATTATTAATTGTTGAAAGTGCATCATGTTAACTGTGTTTTGTTGTATTTATTTGGTGTTAGTTTGTTAAAAATAATGGTTAACTCAATTATTGAGCAAACTGATTTAAGTATTAACAATGAAGTTTTAATCTTTTTTTATATATTTTGTACTTCTTTTTCTTCTTATATACTCAGCATTAATTAATAGGTAGATTCAGGTTTTGCAAAGGCTCCAAGGTTTCATTTGCATTTGTATTAATACTAAAACATAAGTAATTTTTATTTCAACTATAACTTAACCTCTTGCTTGCATTGGAAAACTAACCATGGTATCAATTTTGTTAATCTTTTACTTAACTTGAATGGTTTTGTTTGATAGCTTAATTATTTTTACAAAAGGGTAATAAAATATACCTTGTTATAATTTAGAATTATTTTATTAATGGTTTTTACAGGGTTTTGAGGATTTATTATGATTTTGCGTTGTTTCAATCTGTTAATTATTTTTTATTTGTGGAGTTGAAATGCTGAATTTATATTTTATAATCAAAATTTTAGCTGTAAATGTTTTTGTAAGCTGCTTGTGTCCATTGAATCGCTATGTGAATTTCGTAGAAGTACTGCGATGTGTAGTAATTGCTTACTGCATGTTAGGGCATAGAGATGTCAAACATGATCTTGTTTGTGTATAATTGTGTATAAAATAGCAAATAAACATAAGACTGAAAATGGCATTAAATTTGACTCTATAATTAGCTCAAATAATTTTTTGTTTGTTTTGATAAATCATTGGTAATTTTTATACTATTTACTAATTATTGGTTAAATATTCTTTTGTTACATTGATTGATTACCTTAATGTAGTATTACTCATACCATTTCTTTTCAGATTTAAATGAGGTCCTTCTTTGTTATTTATATTTAAAAATTAACTCTGCAAAATTATACATAATTCATGACTGTCTGTACTTACACTGTCGGGAATTAAAAAGAAAATTCTGGTGTAAAAAATGTTTATATCCTGGAGAATCTTTTTCTTGTCGAGGATAGTAAGGGTTTGAACAAAATGTTAAAACCATCAATAGTGTAAACTGATTTTAGTTGATAGTTTGAGTCATCAACTTCTAATGACACCCGGTTTTTACTCTGGTCCTTGCTATTTCTTTCTTTGTTTCATATATTTTAGAGATTTGCAGAACCAGTTGTATAAATAACACAGGTCTATAGATTCATAACCAAACAAGACCAATTATCATTTTTCAAACTCCTTCTTTTATTTCAATTGTGGATGAAACATTATTAAAATTGTTGGACTTTGTTTTAGTTGGTCTGTTTTCCCTGTCATGAGTTATAAATATACTTTTGGCAACATAAAATACTCAAATTTTTTATTAATACAACTGAAGTAAATGTTTTTCTAATCAAGTTATTAAATATCACAAATGGTTTTCTTTAGTCATACACAGGTGTCATAGAATAGACTACAGTATTTAATTTAATTATCCTTAAAATTTAAAAAGTGGAACTTTGAAGTAGGCTTATGAGTATTTTTCACCTTAAAAAAAAATAAAACTAAAAATTGGCTTATCCTTTTGGAATATATTGAACAATTGTTATATTTTATGTCGATTAACAGCACTAAAATTCTATTATATTGACTTTACACAAGTAAGTATTTTCTGTAGTTTAACAATTTATGTTATAATTTTTAGCTGTATATATTTGATAGTACTAACTGTATGTATCTTCCCTTTACTTAAAACTCTATGTTTTAAAAATGTACACTGTTTTAGGACATGTAATGTACGGTGTAATTGGTGCTTTTGTAAAATACCTTCAAAAACTTAATAAATATTGCAGTTTATGATGGAGCAGCTTTTTGATTTCATACCTCAATTTTTTATGGGATTAAAAAATATTGTAGATTCATTTTCAATTTAGTAGTTGTTAAGATTTGTCAAGTTTAAACTGAAGACTAACCTGTGCAGTACCTCAAAGATCGTTAACAATCAAATGAAAAAATTAAAAAATCTGTCTTCAAGTTTACAGTAACAGTGTAACATACATATTCATTATAAGGAATTAATTTCCATGTGAAAATTAGTCCATTCATCCAATTCAATGCTTTAAGAATCTCAACACACAAATCAAGGTACATTACAAAAATATAAAAATTCTTAACATTGTAAGGAATTTCAATTATAAAAATAATAAAAATTAGTGTACACAGTATATTATTCCTCTTTTGTTGGTAAAAACACCAGAAATAATTTTTTGATCATTTTGAATACTGTACGAACTTAACATAGAAAAACTAAGTTTGTTGTTTCATATATGATTTTTATGATACCATAGAACCTGTTAGGCAATAAACATCTGTTAATGAAAATAAAATTATACATTTCTGGCTTGCATGGTAATTGCCAGACTTATTTTGAATTACTTATGAGCATAACAGATGTCAAAATCATTGAGTGCTTTTCTAAAATTATAAGCAGTTATGATGAACATAACTAACCAGTTATATGCTGAAGATAACTAACTAGAGAATTAAAGAAATTGATCAAAATGACAAATACGAATAACAATTAATTAGTTAAATGTCTTAAAATAACCACGGTAAGTGTTGAGATAATTTTCCTGTGCATAACGAGTGCATATTGTAGCTTGGAAAATCTTATATAGGCTACAGCATATTGACTAGACTACCCATTTTTTACCATAAAAAGTATTAAATTATATAAAAAATAACTGCTTAAGTTAAGTTTTCCTTTTACAATCTTCATCAAATGAAAAGCAAAATAATGGTTATGAGCAAAATAATGAAGATTATACAGTAAGAGAGGGTTTAAGAGAAAAATTGATTATTTTGCCTGTGCAGTCAAGTGGCTATTGTGGGAACTTCCAGAATATGTTCCACATTGTTACACAACCCTACTAAGGGCGAGAAACAATATCCAGTATTTGGTGTAAAACATAAAACACTGTGGCTAGAGAAACACTTCTGTACTTTAGCACGTTTGCGACCCAAGACTCAGGTAGATGATTCTTAGTGAAGAGAATTTTCTGCTAAATTAAGGCCTTTGAATTAATATATTTTACTCATTGACTACACGCCTAGCAAGTTTCAACGGCTAAGGGTCTTGGGGTTTGAAAATTCATCGTGGAGTGCTTTGTCTGCTCCCATTTAGTGCCTTTAATTAAAGTCCGATAAAAGTGAGAGTGGTTTTAAATAAAAGATAAAGACTTGGGCCATTGGATTGGTATTTGGATTTTTTTTTATATATGGTTCAAAGTTAATTAACTTTAGGCCATTATAAGGATTCAAAATATTTTACTTTCACCAAGTTTTTCTCTCTGCCAAAATTTCTATTTTCACAATATGATGTTTTAAAAATTCTGAAAATCCTCTTATCCTCTTTTTATATTAGTGATATATTAATTTTTTTATTTAATCGATTATTGTATGTAGTATTTATATTTTATAATTATTAGGTATTTGTTTTAAAGTATAAACCACCATCAGTTTTCAATTATAGAAGAATAACAGGTGCATTTTACAAAATTTTAATAACTAATAATCTAACTCACCCCACCAAATTTCAAGTAACTTTTTTAGCGGTAGTAGTCTAAATTGAAGAGCCTAGTAAGAGTTGGGGAAGTGTATTAAAATATAAATACAAAAAGAACTTTATGATGTGGTTGTGGTTGGTTTATAGGAGTGTCCCACAGTTGTACCAAGTGCGGGCGAGCGTACGTCTGGCGCGGGGATCTGTCGCGCCATCTCAAGTACGAGTGCGGCCGACCTCCCACGTTCGCGTGCGACGTCTGCGGCAAGATGTTCCGGATCAGGACCAGCTGCATGCGCCACATGACCAAGGTGCACGCCTCGCTGCTGCTCACGCTCAAGCCCAACTAAAGGGATGGTGTGGATTCCTTTTGAGAAATTTTAGTCGGGTAAGTGTCTTAAGAAGAGTGATTACTCAATTTTCTAAATGTGAATCACCTCTGAATAGGATAGAGTTTTAGTGAAAAATCACCAATGACTTGTAAGCTTCCTTATATTGTTTTTATTTTTATGAAGGTCTACTTTGATATTATATCTTTCTGGAAATTCTCAGTTGGATACCTGCAGATATTGTGTTGATAGGTTCTCCAAAGTTTTATTAATTTTAAAATTTTTATAAAATTGATAAATGAAGTGGTTTGTAATTTAAAATAAATTTCTGATTTACTTCTTAATCTCGTGAATTAAAGCACTAAGTTTTCTTAATACACATGATATCTAATTACTCAAATTATTCTTGTTAGGTTGTTTAGAAGACATTATTGGTTCCGAGAAGAGGTTCGAGTGCCAGACTTGTGGCCGGTTCTACAAGTGGAAGAAGGACAGAAACAGACATGCCAAGTTCGAGTGCAGCCCCTTTCCGAGGTTCGAATGTCCGGTGTGCGGCCGCAAGTTCAGGCAAATGCGGGGCTTAAAACAACACATGATAGTTCACTCATCTATACCAACAAAAAATCTCTTGAATTTGTATTGTGATCAGTCCAAATGAAAATTCCGACAGTGTTAATAAATTTATACTTTTTTGCAAACAAAGCATGAAGGAACTGATTCAACCAATGTTTCCTTGAATGTATGTCAAATGAAGAGTTAGAAAAAGATTACTAGAGCTGTTGAATTGTGCTGATTCTATGATAAAAATAAAAGTGGAATATTAACTTAGTTGATAATGTAGCCTACTAATAATTGATCAGTGTAATAACATAAAGTCTTCCAGTAAAAAAAGACAAGAGATACCTATAATCAACAATGAAGTCTAATAAAAATTGATATTATATGTATGTAAAGATATAATGTAAATGTTATAATATATGGAATTCTTTAATTTTCTATTGATAACATATGTAGATCCAAGCAACCATAATGCTGTTGTTGGTGTGGTTCCAGATTTATCTTGGCTCTCTTCCGTTTCTTCGACATCCACCCACAAGTTCACTTGCGATGCATGCAGTAAGTCCTACCGCCAAAAGGGACACCTTCGGAGACACAAGAATTTTGAGTGTGGCCAGCAAGCTCGCTTTGAGTGTCCAGTTTGCGGGAAAAGATGTTCACAGAATAGTAACTTGAAAAGACACATAGTTTTACGACATGGTGGAGTTGGTTTGACAACGTGAATGTAAATAAATTATTTTACCAAATTAATTTTTGTTAAGATTAACCTTCTGTGGCCTTATACTAACTTAAATTCTAGTAGTAATCACATTAAATCATCACGACAAATTTAAAAATGTTAATGAATTAGTTGTACTAACTACAACATCATTTACTTAAGCTGTGGCACATTGGCATTGGACAGGGAAGAATGAGTTAAACTATACTTAAGCTGAAGCAACGTTGGTAGCAACTGTATGTAGAATACGTTGATATTTTCCTGTTACACTAGGGGTTGAAGGTTATTGTAAGATCACTACCGGTAAGAGGTTATTGTTTTTAAAATGACCAAGACATATTTCACAATAAAATTGTGTGACAGCATATGGTTGACCATCTGTAAATTTGGCTATGATATTGACCGTGAAAGTAAAAATATTTTAACATTGTCAAATTATATTTATATATTGAACATATGTCAAATATTTTAACAAGTATTTAACATTGAATGGTTATTCATCTTTCAGAGCCTATTGTGGAAGAGACTATCTGTATTACGGTGAACACGGAAGAAGATAGTGACAAACAGTTTCAGTGTCCTATGTGTCCCAGACTATACTTGAAAAAGCAAACTTTAACAAGACATTTAAAATACGAATGTGGAAAACAACCGAACTTCCAGTGTGGGTTCTGTGGCAAAAGGTGCTACCAGAAGAGTAACCTAACCAGGCATGTGCTGCTTAAGCATGGTGTATCAGTCAAAGCGTGAAGTGATTTATGTGCATTTGTATTATTTGAATTTTTTAACATATCTTAGCGAATTTCCCTGTAGGGAATACACTATTACTGTACTACTCTAATACGGTAGTGCTCATGGTAAGACCTAAGCCTTCCACCATATTATTTTTTTGTTTTGAGGTCCTTAGAAGCAAAAAACATCGTTTGTTCAGATTCATATATGTTCTATGTTTCCGTTTACACGATAACTTTTGAAAGAAACCTTCAATTTCGATCAAATTTGGTATGAAGGTGTAGGGTAGTGTTCTTCAGGTTAAGTTAAAAAACCAGGATGGTCGGACTACGGGAACAAGGTTTCATGTGTTCCTAAAGGGTATTAATTGAGTTTTTGGCGTTTTTGACCCCTAATTTAAAAAAAAATTACCAATTTTGAAAGATACCATTCAAAAGAGATTTAAAAATAAACAATATAGTATTTTGAATTATCCACTTAGCTTCACTGGTTATAGAGAAAATACCAAAAGAGTTTTCCATTCTATTCTAATGGGAAATTAATAAAATCTTATATATCGCCTATTTTTAAACATTTCTCAATGAAATTTGGTCATGACAGCTAACCTGTATATTAAATCTCATAGCATTTTAATGGAAAATAACTGTATAGTGGGAAAATGTACCACTGGGGGAAACGGTACCGCTATTGATATTATTATTGTTGTTTTTATTTATTTTTATAATGCATTTCAAACGATTCGTATTGTTACTGTTTGTGCAGGAAGACTTGAGAGACTGGCATGTTCTCAACAGTATTTTCATTTAAATTATAATGCTACAATGTTATTGGGCGTAAGCCTGTTTTGTAGTATTGAAATTCAATTAAATAAATTGAAATTCAAATAAATAAATAAAAAGAACGAGGTGGCCTGTGCGCAAATTGCGCATTTTATGATTCAATTTGCGTGAAACTCACCTACAGTATGTGAATGTTGATTATGAAGTGACCGAGATCTGTTTTTGTTTAAAATTCATCTGAAGGTAATCAGTTGTTAAATTACAATTCAAATTAAAGAGCTTGAAATAAAAGTTGGGCAACATTTTAAAGCGCCCTCTAGAAATAAATCAAAGGTGAGGGGGGCGAAGCCCGAAATGATATGACCTTTTTAATTACGATTCGTCACTGTGCTATATCCTAAGCTTTAAAATGACACCTCAATCTTAAAAATCGGTTCAGTAGGTCGAGAGAAAAAGGGACATAACAGACGAAACCCTTATTGAAATAAGAACATAGATAAAAAAGAGGTGTCTTAACATACTCAGCTGATTATCTGACTTTCTGCATTTGTCATATTAATGTTTACATTTTGTGATTTATAAACAGATCATTCTTGGGATTATAGCACTCACTACGCACATTTTTATTGTTCTTAAAACTAATTATATCTGTAATTAATGTGTAATTAGGTAAAGAAAAATTTTATTTTCTTGTATGGATTAATAATTTAAGTAATAATTTAAAGTATTTTTACATTATACATTATTACATTATTAACTTTTTTTTACACGATTTTTTTTACTCTATTTTTACATTATTAACTTGAAAATATAACTCACTTATAAAACCAAATAATTTGTTGATTAATCAATAACAGCCATTGGAAATTAGCTAAGTACGCAGGTCTGCTGCGACGGGGGTATTTATTAATAAAATAAAATCATGAACTGTATAAAAGTTGGGTTGTCAATAGCTTATTTATTGCATAAACTGTTTGAAAATTTACTTTGTTATAAAATAAGGTATATGTGTCTAAAATAAGCTTTATGATTTACATTGATTAAATAAAATCAGATTCTTTATATTGTTATATAAAGTTGTTACCGCTTATTGAAAATCTTCTTTAGTTGATTATTGATAGATTAATGAAAACTATGTGTAATATGTCTAATGAAACTGTCTTCTATTTATAATTAATTTAATTTTGATGGCATACTTTATACTAAATTATGTTCGATGAAAATGTACGGTACCGCTATTTCAATAGTTGTAGTAAAAGTTAATTTAGATTTTTACCTATTTTTTATGTATTTTTAATAAAACTCATAAATGATAAAGAGTGTTAAGTAAATATTTCTTATACTAAATCCATACCCGTTGTATCGTTGTATGTTTTAGTTAGTTTGATTTTTAACATTAAATCTTTTTTACATTGTTTATCTCTAGTGTTCTTTATCCATCCCCTATTTTTTATTAATTTTTTTTATTATTTATGTTGTTTTTGAAGTCTAGATAGTCATTATTTTTAACTCTGAGTTTCTCTGGTGCTCTGAGAAACCACTGAATCAGATTATATAAATTATTTACATCATTTTGACAAGACTTTAAGGGAATGAGTTAATTCTTTTTGGGAGTAATAGAAGATGGTAGTAATAATTTTTAAAAGTTAAACCCCAAAAATGTGATGGGTTAAAACGCAAAAAAACCTTTTTACATATGTTAATTGTCACTGGTGTTTTGAAGTACAAAGACATGAATAAAAACATTAAAAAGTTTTAAAAGACAACATTTTCACCCAATCTAATTAAATAATCATCACTTTAAATACTGTGATTCATTTATCCTTTACTCTAATACAAGCGAGGTTTATTTGTATGTATGTATGTATCCACACAGATCTCAAAAACGTCTTGAACGATTTTCTTCAAAGTTTGAAAATAACTTAGTTCTTGGTTGAAAATAATAAATATGTCTTTTTGCTAGAAAATATCTTACTTCCTTATAACTTTGAATTGAAGTCGTAAAGATTTTTAAATTATTCTTATGGAGTTTTAAAATCAAAACAAAGAGCTTCTGAAAACATCTGACTTAACCCTCAAAGGACTAACCACATGCTCCAGTATAAACATGTGTTTCTTCCATTGTAGCCAGTAAATAAATTAGTAAATATTACTAAATATAATAAAAATAATTTTTCGTTTTCAATTATCACTCTACACTGGTGATTGTGACTATCTAGTTAAATAAAAGAAAAAAACAAAACAATTAGTATAATTCCAATATTAAATTTTAAAACAAAAGAATCAGCAACAATCATGAAATTTGCTGTCAACAATAGAGGTAAAACTAACAGTTTTACAAGTTCTACAGTTTCAACAAACTCATGCCGGAGCGCAGAACCCCTAGACGTACATTAATTTATCCTGTAAGGTGAGTGAACAAAGCGAACGAACTCATCTTAAAAGACTAATGCCTTTTGGGCTTGGCATTTTAGCAAGTAGTCTGTGACTGGTATTACCATGACTAAAATAAATACAAGCAAGCTACAGAGCACTAGTTAATTATAGTTTTATCACTAGCAGAAATCATAAATCAGTCATTTATTTGCTATTGACATACTTACAAATATGTATTACCAATAGTCAGATACAATATAATAGCAGAAAAGCAACGGCCAGAAGTAGGCCACATTATATGGCTTCCAAGAATCATATTCGGCTTAATGTAAACAATTATTTTACCAAGTTAACAAACAATTAAACTGTTTGCGACCTCTTTTTTATTGTGTGATCCTTCATTACTGCCGAATTGCAAAGTCTGAGCTATAAAATTAGTTGTAAGCATTTGCTTACAACTAGCAGTGCATAGGTGTATATGATGCTGTTTGAAAAATGTACTCTAATAGTTAATATTTTAACAAACAAAATAGTAATAATAAATAATAAACAAGATAGATTTTTGTTTAACTTGTTAAACGATCCACCGGATAATCCGGCCATTTAGAAACCTGGCCAAAGTATCCAAGCCTGAGATGTTTTTTTTTATAACATTACTCTTATAAATCAACTTAAGCCATGACGAGTTTCTCATGCGAGTGTGCGCAGGTCTGTTGCAGTGGAGGTACTTGTGCAACAAGTGCCCTCGCTCGTATCGCCGCAAGGAGCACCTCCGCCGCCACCAGAGGCTGGAGTGCGGCATGGAGCCTATCTTCCAGTGCCGCTACTGCAGCAAGCGCTGCGCTCACAAGAGCAACCTTACCCGACACATGGTGCTGAAACACCCGGAGATGAGGGTGCTGGGATAGAGCCACAGTTCGGTGGTACGTGTTATATGTTAAATGAACGAAAAACGTATTCACATACCCAAAAAAAACTTAAATAATTTGATTTCAAACTACAAAAATACATAGAGATAAATTTACAGACAAAAGTTTCAATTTCATATGAACCCATATTTAGCACGTCCCACATTTCCCAATTTCCTTCCATTTTTAAAATTGTTTTTGCCTAAGTGAAACTATATAAATAAAAAAATTATTTTGGACTACAGTATTAGTTTACACTTATAAAACTCAAAATACAATTTATTCCTGAGGATTACTTTTTTTTAATACAAGAAAATTTAATAAACATAAATATATTATGTGTTGAAAAATAAACACAAAAGATCATTTTATAGATCTACATGCATGAAACTACTTTCTTTTATCTATTAAAAGACATTAAACTTGGACATTAGTTGGATTTTACCTTACTGTGAAATAAAATCTGGCCTTTCATTTTGAACATACTCTATGTATATAGTTATGTAATGTTGGGTCTGTAGTATAATTCAGTTTTGTAACATAGCCTAATTTTTATTTAATTTAGTTGAACATATTAAAATATTTTTTTTGCAAATTATTTGTTGATTTCTAGTTTACTTTATTTCCCTGAAAACTAGTTTAGGTTATGTGTAGCTAGGCCTACTACTGTAGGGCCTACTAGCATTGACTTTGTACACTACGTGAGTAGACTTCTCAAAGCATAGGCGTGTGTGAAACATATTGACGGTGGTGCGATCTCGTGCGGCGTCCATCGAAGTACACGTAACACATGATAGATAAATCAGTACTACCACTCTTCTAAACCAAGGATGAAACATTTTATTACTGAAAGTTATGTTTATGTTTTGGTAAAATGTTTTGGCAGCACTGTAAATTCAGCTGAATAATAACAACATCGATGGCAGCGACTCTGGTGCGGCGTCCACCGAACTTCCAAATTTTTGCCTCAAACTAAATGCATTGGATGAGAGGTCTATTAACGTTAGTGTACATAGTCAATGCTACTAGCATTTACTAAATAGTAGATCTTTAACAAATCATGTAAAAAAACAAGAAAAAAATCTGGTGTTTACAAAAAATATGTGTTTGGCACTACAATTGCAGGTTAGTAAGTCATGTCCTTAAATATAATATGTGAAGCTTTCATGTAAACTTATTGTTTTTATTGACCTACAAAGTAAAACAGCTGTTGATGGTAAAATGTAGAACATGTTAAAAGCAAAATAGAAGGAATCAAACTACCAAAATGTTGACACAATGTGATTAATGGGGTGCATTGTGCTGCACAGGCACCCCAAGTGATCAAAATATTTTTTACAGAAATAATATTAACACAATTGCTATTATTCTGCATGATTTTCTTTGTTATTTTTTAAAGTATAAATTAATGTTGTTTTATATTTTTCAGAGGCTCAGCCTTTAAATCCAAAAGGTGAAGTGTGCTCTAAAACAACATCTGATCCTTGTGAAGAGAGCTACTGGCAGAGATATCATGAAATTTGTGATAAGATCATGGAAAACTGTTTGAGCTAGTTTATCATCAATTTACAAAACCTATACATTTATTAACGTTTGTGCCAAATATGTAATTCCATCCACAAAATGTGTGTTTTGTTGAAATTGTTACAAGTTATATAATTTTTATATATTTTATTTGGATAGTGGTTTTGTAATAACAATCCATAAATTTTAAAATCTCATTTTCATTGAAACATTTTAGTGGTGTCAATT